>CM060943.1:302654634-302972134 GCA_030765085.1 Allium cepa | reverse complement strand
TCTTATTAATTAAATCAAATTTATTTAATTTTGATTCTTTAATTCAATTAACTAATGCAATCAACTAATCTAATTAAATTTTATTTTAAAATTGTAGAAATTTTTTATAATTCATCTTAAACTATTTAAGAAAAATATTTAACTATAACCTTTATATATATATCAAATATATATATATTTATTATTAATTAACTATTAATTAATCGATCATACAATTAATAATTCAGTTAATTATTTAATAAATTTTAAAAATATATTTAGTTTAATTTCTCAAAATAATTTTAAGAAATTAAAACATTTTAAATTTTAAATTATAACATTTATAGTTATATGTATACATATATATCAACTAACATTTAATTAATTATTTATCGAGTAAATTATTTACTCAACTAAACATTTTAATTAAATATTTCAATAAGTTTTAAGTTTTTTATTTAGTTTACCGAAAATAATTTAAGATAAATTCTCAATTATAGCTTTTATGGTTACAGATACATATATTACTACATATATAAATATATAAATTATCTTTTAATTAATTAATTAAATAATTTATCAAATTAATTAAATGCTTGAAAATTT
Source organism: Allium cepa (assembly GCA_030765085.1). Taxonomy (NCBI): domain Eukaryota; kingdom Viridiplantae; phylum Streptophyta; class Magnoliopsida; order Asparagales; family Amaryllidaceae; genus Allium; species Allium cepa. Next base: position 302,971,549 of record CM060943.1, on the reverse strand, counting down.
TGAGAAATATTAAATTAATTTCTCAAAAAAATTTGAAAAAAATAAGTTTATAACATTTATGAAATTCTTTTTACATTTTGAACTTAATATTTAATAAATATATTTTAAATTTTCAAATCTTAATTGAAAATGACCCAAAGCCCAAAATGAATTTGGACTATTTGGACTAATATTTTGGACTTACTCTACCCATTGGGTCTCAGTAGCCAAGGAGGATATAATGTTTTTTATCCAACCCTATGCCTAGACACCACTATTCTTGACACCCTTAGGTTGAAAATTTTATTAGTTAGCCACCGATGATGACATATTAGACTGCATTGACCATTTCTGATATGATTGTTGGAACCTAATCTATTTATTTAAAAAATTCGTATTTTGTTAAAAAATAATAATTAATTAATTAATTGCATTAACTGACTTTGTTCAATGATTACTTTGAATATAGCTCAAATATTCATAATATGAAATGATAATATGATAGTGTACAGACATGCGTGTTTATACACACACACACAGATATTGAGATTTATATCTATTGCATACACATATATATTGTACTTACATATGCATATGATAACTTCATACGAATATCGGGAGTATACATATATACATGTACACAAACACATACATATGATCAAATATACTATAATATGTGTGTACGGTTTGTATTCTGATATTTACATTAACGTATATGTATGTGGTTATACACACACACACATACATATACATATATAATGTATTACCATCTATTTATGATCATTGTTTGAAAATATATCCATGTATTAAATTAGATATGTTAATATATGCGGGAAGATTTAGTACTTGAATAGATTAAGGGAAAGCATTTCTAGCGCCTTCCTCATTTGTAATCTTCTAACTAAAATAAGTTCTAATCTTTTAGAATGAAATGAAAATGTAATTCCATAAATATCCACAACAAAACTATTTGATATTAAAATTCTTAGACTTGTAATATTACATAAATATTTTGAAACTAGATCACCTTTTAAACAATGTACAACTAAAATTCTTTAAATATTTAAAATTTCATATTAATATATATAAAACAATTTCAACCTTCAGCCAAATAAATTCTAAATTGGACAAGGAATTAAATAAATATGAAATATTTTGGATCTAAACATGTGCTTGTTCGTATATATGAAATAATATTAATTATAGCAAAATTTACATAACAGATTATATTAAATGTATATAAATGTTTGTATGCATTTTAGCGTATGTCTATATATATATATATATATATTATATGTGCGTGTTTGTGCGTGCGCCTGGGAAAGGATTAGCAGCCCCCTGAATTCAACCCCTAAACATAACACCTTAATATCAACCACTTGTTTCTATTTAAATAATTGTAGTGTATGATAAGAGAGAGAAACAATTATTAATTAAATAGAAATGAATGGCTGAAATTAAGGGGCTACATTGGAGACGCTGATCCTTCCCTATATATGTGTGTGTATGTGTAGTTGAATTTCTTTTCTTTTAAACTAGATCTAAATATTTTTAAATCTAATCTTACGAAATTAATGATCAAATCTAAAAATCAATGGTATACATGTATATAATTTATTAATTTGTAATGCATTAATTTTCAATTTAAAACATGCCAAAGGTTACGATAAAACTTCAATAATTGAAAAATCACATAAATAAGTATTTGGTAATACAAATATAATTTAGGATAGGTGACACATTAATGTTAAGAGATGAATAATTACCTCACTGGATCGCCCCTTGTAACATCTTGATTTGTGAAATCCTTCCTAGACTGCTTGAATCATCAATCGATCTTGCTAGAATCGAATGAATCACCTTTATTTTATTTCATTATTTGATTTTGAGTGAAAATTTTCAACCACGAGAAGATAAAGGAGGCCATGGATGAATGAGCAGGAAGAAAAGGAGAATTAAAATAATTAAAAAATGGGAGGATTCTTTTTTAAGGTGAGAACAAAAATGTTTCACATTCTCACTTTAAAACTTCCTCTTTAATTTCCAATTATTCTCAATTAGATCTCATCCAAATCCCTTCCTCTCTCCTTTGTATGAATGGTCAAATCTTTGCCTCATACCTTGATTAATTTTCGAACAACACGTTAAGTAATTAACTATATTTAAATCTTGTTTAAATATATACCGATATTGTATATCGATACATGCGTATATAACTTTCATATACACTACTGGAACCGATCCAGCGGAATGAAATTGGTAAATTTTGATTTTTTTCTCCTATTTTTGGATTTAGTTAGGCCTATTAAGTCTAAACTTTAAATAAAATCCAACCTAATTAATTTACATGTAATCATAATTTATTTTTCTGGTTTATCCATGATGAATTCAATGAAATATATTTTACACTATTTACGAGCATATAGATATATGCTTATACGATTAAAACGTGCATGTGCACAAAGCAAATGGTGTATATGGTTTAGTTTGTATATAGTAGATACTGATATTTATATCTACTATATATACTTCGCCCTTACACATACACATACATACATAAATACATACATACATACATAAAGCCCGATTAAGATATTTCATAAGAAGATACATATATATTTATACACACATATATACATACACATATAAAACATATATATGTAAATAAAACTTTGAAAAATGTTAATCAAAATATTTATAACCAATTTTAAATATCATACAAATTTGACAAAGTCTTTTAGTTTTAATTTTCAAAATAAAATATATGTTCGACTTAGTAAATAAATTCAAAATTAAATCTTGATCTAAAATAAAATTCAAATTCCATAGTTAGACTAAATAATATTTCAAAATTATATAAATACATACATATATATTTTTATAATCATAACCAAAAATGGTTTAATTAAAATATTTATATGAATACTAATATAAATTCAAATGCATGTACACACACATACGTGTGTATTTCAGCAAAAACAATATTTTTCCAAACTCAAAATTTTAAATTTTTATATGATATATATAGTTAAAATATATTTTAGCTGAAAATATTTATTATTAATTTTATAAAAATCAGCTTGGCCATAAGATTTTTTTAGGTTTTAAAAACTTCTATTAAATAAAATTATATACATAATGTATTAACTTAACTTAACATGCATATATACATATATAACAATATAACACATAAAAATTAATATTATACACACGAACACACATATATTTACATACATACATACATACACATATATGTATGTATACACATACACACATACACAACATATACATAAATACACACACACACACATATATATATATATATATGTGTGTGTGTGTGTGTGTGTGTTTGTGCGTATACAAGGTGGTATTTAAGATATAATATGTTAATATAATTATTAAAATAAAAATGAATTTTACCTAAAAACATTGCCTTTGATTCACACCTAGACAGGATAGCCTCTTTGATCTTTTACATCCGCACTCTCTAATGCAACTCGTTGATGTGCTAATACCGGATCTAATAGTATTGATGGATTGGAGGTTAAATGGTGTTAGGAGATAGATGGGGTTTGGGTGGATGCTTGCGACCGAACAAGAGGAAGGGAGGAGAAAAAGTTATTCAAAAGGAGGTGGCTTTGTAACAACCCCCACTTTAATGAACCAAAATTTTGATGAGAATTGAAACCCAAGTCCATTAAAGCACAGATCATTGGATTTAGTACCCACAAATAAGCATGACGTTATAAAAGGTTAGTAGAATCTAAACTCACAATGGAAACAATAATATGATACAAATATTGACTATGGCTACTACGTTGGAATTAATAGTATTCCTTTTATATCAGATTACCACATCAGCATTGAGCATGAGAGAAAATAAAACTTCTCCAACGACCAATCAAATCTAGCTCCACCACCCGATCCTCTAAATCTATCCTATGAGTGGTAATGAGGAGGGTGTTAGTACGATGTTATGGTGACTAGAAAATCTATACAATGTCTATAACATAAATTTATACCGATTCCATTTAATTGTTATGTCTAATATTTAATATTAACCAAATTAACCTAATATTCCACACACGATAATCCTACCTAACATGATTCACCTAACTACCCTTCCCAAGGTATAAAATACTAACATAAGTCTATCAGCTACTTAATACTTCCAAATATGAAGCATACTACTGGCATCATCATCGTTGGCCTATTGGTCCTAGCTATAGAGACCTTTGATTGTTGCTTATAACTTTATAATACATAACAACCATACTATTAATGCATCTGTCGTCATTAAAGTCTTAACCCTGTGAGAGATAGTACCCCAGCCATATAATATTTTTATTAATAAGGACTAGGCAGATCTCTGACCATATAATACCTATATTCTAGGTAGGCCTTTGTCATTTAATACACAGCCCCAAGGCAGAATCCTCACATGTACTATGTAACGACCCAGAATTTTGAATAATTTAATTTAAAAATATTTAATTAATTTTAAATATTTGAATGATGGTTTGGATTGAATTTTCAATATAACTTTGAATTTGGCGATTAAATTATAGAATTTAATCTATTGAAAGCTGAATAAAAATTTGAAACTTCAATTCTAAGCCAATTAAAAATATTTCAAAGGCTTGTAAAATTCATATTGATAATACTGAAGATAATTGAAGCTTCAGAATTGAAATTGAATGTGAATTGTACAGTTTTGAAATTTTAATCGTTTGAATCGATATTTAAAAATAGTCGTCCGAGGCACAGTCTCGGAATTCGACGATACCAGTTCCATTGGGTCCGTAATATTGAATTATTGTCGGATTTCAAATTTCGTATTTTTCGGAGTTAATATGTGAGCATACGACACCTAAACGCATTGAAAATTTTATCGAAAACTAATTTAATTTAAATTTAAATTTAAATTAGTCAACAAACGACAGCATCCCGTGAACTAGGCCAAAAATCGCGTTGCCTCTCCTTTGTTTCAGCCTAAAATCACGGCTAGATTATGCGAGCATGCTTCCTCCATGTTTTTAAATAGTCCTTCATCTTCAATTTAGAAATCAAAAGAAGAAAAGAAAAAAAAAATGTTAATGGCCGAAGCCAAGAATCAAAGTAAAACTATGGCCGCGTTCCTTCCTCTCCTCTTCTTCCAAATTTAATCGCGACTCCAGATATATATATAAAAAAAAAAAATGAAATCGAATCGAAGTCGTTCGATTCAAGGGATGGCACTCGCGCGAGGCTAGGGGAATCGCGTTCGAAATGGCGACCACCTGGAGGCGCAGCGGCGAGGGGTTTGGAGTCGCGATCCATGTTGGCGGCGGCATGATGTCGCGACGCGGTGGATGCAGTGCCGCGCGACTTCGAGGCGATGGAGTTAGGGTTCGTGCGATGGTGGGGGGTGGTCGCGACAGTGCGACAGTGGCGCGCGCGTGCTTGCGCGTGGGGGAGGCGAGGGTCGCGCTCGACCTGGGGAGCTTCGGAGTAGCGGCGACGCGTTCAGATGGCTGCAGTGGGATTGGCGATTGGGCAACAGCGAGGTATTCGATTTAATTAATAAACATTTATATATACATATATATTGAAAAATATATATATACTGCAAGTTTAAAACAATTTAAATTTTTGAATTTATTTAGAAATCTGTAGATATATATATATATATAAGTAAACAGTGAAAAAAAAATTGATTTAACAATTGTTTTAATTTAAATTTAAATATATGCGAAACTTGTTTAAATTAATTATTTTAGAAATGGTAAAAGGATATTAGTCTAAAATATAATTTTTGGTTAATTAAATTTATTAAATAGGAATTTATTTCTAAGATTTAATAGTTGCTAATAAAGAGAATTTAGTTTAATTGGAAATTTCTAGTTAGAATTATTTTTAAAGGAAAATTAGTTAAAATAAATTTATTTAAGAAGAAATTTGGTTAGAAATTTAATTTATTAGATAAAATGATTTATCAAAATATAATATTATTTATTATTGGAAAAGGGATTTAGTTTTAAAATTTGTAACCTTTTGTTAAACGAATTTAATTAAAATCAGTTTGAATTTTTAATTTTTAGTTTAAAATAAAAATCATTAACTTGAGATTGAAATAATTAGTTGGATAAATTTAATTTAAGGGTAAGTGAAATAAATTTATTAAAAGAAGAAAAATTTAGTTTTAAAATTAAATTGTAGTTAAATAAATTTATTTAAGTAAATTTAGTTGAAATTTAAATTTTATTAGATAAATTTGTTAAGAGTAATCTGTTTAAAATTAAAAGGGAATTTGTTTGGAATGAGTGATTAAGCCCAAATTAAATTATAAACTAGTTAAATCAAATGAAATTTAATTTATTCGATTTATTCGAATATTAATAAATTGTGTAAATATTTATACAAGGTATAAATCAAGAAAATCGAGTCAAGAAGGGAAATGGATTGCTAATAAAAGCAAAGGTGAGAACTTCTCACTCAAAAGGAAATTTATTGTTTATTTTAATTTTAAATAGTTAGATTTAAAATTTGCTTGACTGTGTTGATTGAATGATTGAATGATGATTGTTATATATAGTTATTGGATGTGAATAGACCCTATACGCCGTTAGTAAGCGGAGGTTATTTATTACACACATATACCGCGATATTCCACCTTGAAGTGGAATTGGTATTATATTATATATAGCAATATATATATATTGGCATATGTATATATTGCAGTTGATTGATTTCCCGCATTTTCTTTTAGCGGATGAGACCCTATGCGCCGTTAGTAAGCGGATATATATTTATAAAATCCCATGTACCGCGATATTCCGTCTTGAAACGAAATGGTATTGTGCTAATGTCTGTGGATGCAGGGAAACAGGTTGGAGGGATCCAACTGGATTCCTCACAAATATTTATTTGATTTCATATATTGTGATATTTGATTGTTATCATGGATGATATATGATGTTTGAAAGTTGTGATTGAATATTGATGTGTTGCATCATCGGATCCAATTTTTGAAGTTTAAAAATAACGATTTTGATTTCTAAAATAATTTTTGAAAGTATACGTTATAAAAATATTGGAATTGATTCATCTTAAATAAATAAACGTTATAATTTTAATATTATGAAAATTATGATTTTTGAGGAATACAGTTAAAAGTTCATTTTTTGAAAATATGGGATTAGTGATTTTATAAAATAGTTTGAACTGGGATTTCTGAATTTATTATAAGAAGTTTAAAAATAGGATTTATAAAATTTTTATTTTATAAATCAGAATGATGAAATTATAAAAGAGTTTAAAGATGTTTAAAGTAATAATATAAATTGATTTATATTAAAAGATTTATAAGTTGATATTTATAAATTTAGAATATCTTAAATTATAAAACGAGCTTTTATAGGTGATAGAATGATTTGTAAATGAATTTCATAAAGGAATGAAATCTATAGAATTTATGAAATTTGATTGTTTTATAAATCAAAATGATGGAATTCTAAAAGAGTTTAAAAGATGTTTTAAAATAATAATACAAATTCATTTGTATTAAAAGATTTATAAATTGATATTTGTAAATTAAAATATTGGAATTATAAAACGAGCTTTTATAAGTATTAGAAAGAATTGTGAATGAATTTCACTAATGAATGAAATTTATAGAATTATAACGGTGAAGTTATAAATAGAATTTTATAAATAAAAAATTTATAAAGTTATTTAGGAAATAGATGTGGATAAATAAATGAATCTTAGAAGTTATAAGATTTATAGATTTGGGAAGTTTGAAGGAATGATTTTGTAAATAAATAAATTATAAGTATTTGACTTATAATATGAATTTTAGTATATCATTAAGATATGAAATTGAATAGATTTATAAAGGAAATTTATAAAAGGAAATTGTTATAAAATAAATAGAAATAGAATTTATAAACATTGTTTTATAAATCCGCAACGACTTATTTTGATAAGGAATTGTTGTAATTTATTTATGGAATTATATTCATGTTTTAGACAGTGAATAATTCTTTAAAATAAAATGAATAGAAGTGATGAAATTTATTAACAAGTGTATTCACGTTTTTAAATAGTGAATATTATGTTAAAGAAATTATTTTAGATGGGATGTTTTAAATAGAATTAAAACGATCTAAAGATGTTTTAAACTGTATTGAGATTCGAAACCATAGATTTCAACATTTATTGTTGAAATAGATGCTTTCGAGAAATAAAAGGAAATGGTAGATTATAACACTGTTGTTATAATAAATGATTTTCGAAAGGAAATGTTTTGTATAGTATTGGGATTTATATACCTATTTTAATTTCGAATCCCTATACTAGTGATTTTGGGTTGTCGTAACGATGTTTTACGCGACATTCGTTTTGACCCAAATGAATATGATTAAGTGAATGATTTCCTTAAAAGAATGAAATATATACTTAATTTCGATTAGGGTATATTAAATATTTTCTTAGTATAGAAAATAAAAAGATCTGTGAATTACTTATTTTATAAGTATAGAAATGCTTTTCCAATATTAAGTGAATATTTGAAATTTATCTTTTTGAAGATAAATTGAAAATGAATATTAGAAATTGAATGAAAATCGTATATTCATAAATATTTTGGGAATGTAAATTCAATATGGAATTTATAAATGGAATTGGGAAATTTAGTTAAAAATAAATATTAATTTATTTTTAAAGAATGGAGAATGTATATCTTATAAAGATATTTTTGGAAAATAAATAATTTGGAAAATTATTTGGAATCTGGTGATGTTGGCATATCTATTGATAGTTCAAAAACCGACTATCAATATTTACCTTTAAATAGGTATTTGTTGTGATTTGTTTGAAATTGAATGCCACACTTATTTTTTTTAATAAGCGCTCACTATTCGGGTTAACCGGGAAAGGACCTTGGGGTCGTGTAACCCATTCCGAATATGTGATACGTCGTTATGAATTGCATTCGAAGATCGGTGTTGAAGACTGGATATTTTCGAAAACGAAAGGGTTTCTTGTTGATTGTCTCTGCACTGGCTGATCCCTGGTATTGAGATCTCCATATGTGATGGGAAATCCGAACGTGATTAGAGATTATTCGGATTGCAAGGACTTCTTTGTAAGTGCCTTCGGTTCTGTTCGAGCCCGGAACAGACTTGTATGGATTGTGTGTCTGACATTACAAGTTGAGATGTAAAGCCGATTTCTTTCAAATATATTTCTATGGTGGCGGAGAATTTATTCTTTTAGCTTAACACCCTTCTCTGAGACGTACGAGCTCAGAGGTTATATAGTTGAAGTTATCAGCAATATATTCCCAATTTGGTAATGTGACATGCTGAGTGTTGCTGAAATGATCATTGTGTTGATTATTGTGATAGGATCATTTATTTGATCGTCTATCTTGATGATCATTGTGTTGATCATTTGTTGACCCAAAGCATGGCTTTTGTATAAAGTATGTTTTTGTGGACGTGACTTCGTCGAACCTCACACCCCGGAAATGGTCAAAACAGGAAAGATGCGGCAAGGTTATGAGGGGTAGCACCCTTTAGGGTATGTACATTTCCTTCTGGATAGAGGTGGTATCATGGTATGGATCCCAGATATTTAACCTATGTGGTTACTACGAATTTATTACTTTGTGGTTGTTGGTTTTCGGGATCCCGTGAGAAAGGTCGTTTACGATCGGGGAATGGCGTGCTCGTGTCAGTAGTTACCCAGTTAGGGGTAACCCGGCCTTGTGTTGGCAGAGTTCCGGTTTGGTTCTCGGGGATGTCTTTCCAGAGGCATTCTCATGTGGCAATGGGAAGTTCCTTGGCCTGACCATTTGTTGGAAATCCAAAGAAACAATACGAAACTTGTACGGTTTTAGTTGTAGAACCTATCATTCACTTATGGTGTCGCAACACTGTTTGGATGGTAGCTATAGTAGGCATACGATAATGGTCGTATGTTAGCTAAGATTTATATTCTACTTTCGAAATGAATTTCTTCTACACTATGCACTAGTAATGATATCAAATGTTATTTTTAATGCGTATCAAGCATCTTTGACTATCATAAGGAGAAATCTCCTTCGATTCTGCGTTTGCATGTGTGTGTGTGCGGGAGGCCTTATGGTAGTCTCATTTTTAAAAGCATTGCGAATTGAATTTAAAAATATTCCTCTATTTTGATTTTAAGATAAATAAACTGTTTTGAGTTCTCACACCAGTCACATGACTGACTTGGAGTTTATTGTTTTCCTTCCTAAACTCTGGGTGCCCACCAATTTTCACACAGGCAGTCAAGAGTTAGGTTTATCAGGATATTCTGGAATTCAGGAGTTGCTGGAGGCAAGCTGGATGGCGTATCACTAGTTTATATAGTATTTCTTTTTCCGCTGCATTGTTTGTTGTTGTACACTCTGATGATGATATGATGTAAAGTATAAAATGTAATAACTGATATAGTTCTTTGTTTAAAGATTATTCATTTATCTATTATATGTTGTTCCGCTGCGAATTGTGAGATTCTGTTATTGTTGTGTTGTTTTCTGTTCCGTTCCATTTTCTATTCTCTTTTTCTTCTATTTTAAAATTTTTCTATTCTTTCTTCTCTCCATCTTCTACCTTCTTCTCTTCTTCTTCCTTTCTTCTTTCTTAAACCCATAACATTCCGGTTTTTGGACTTCGATTTCTCGGCAGTCGATAAAGTGAGTATCGATGTTGAATTTTCGAAAGTCGAAAATTTCCGTTTGTTACATTTGGTATCAAAGCTTATGGTTAAGCGACAACCATGGTTCTGTTGGGTATTACTCGTTAGAGATAGAGTCAGCAGTACTCTAGAATGAGTTTAAGTGTAATAATAGATATGAGTGCGTATTTGTTAGTAAATATAAAATTGTTTTTGAATCAGGTAAATAAAGTAATTTTGCCCAAAACTATTTCGTATAGAAAAGAAATGGTTTTCTATGGATTATTATAGTATATGGTTGCATGGATTGTTAGGAAGTGATAATATAGAATTATTATCATTAGTATATAAAATTAAATAAGAAATAAAATGGATTGAATTCAAGTAAATTAACTTGATAATTTATTCATTTGTGAAACAATTTCAAATGGAATGAATTGAATATTGAAATGAATTAGTAAATGGAAATTAATCATTAGAATTCAATGTTTGGAATTAAGAATTGAATTCAAATGAAATTGTGAATTGAATTGAAGAGTAAAATTGAATGAAATGAATGTATAACTTCAATAGTGAAGTTAAAATATATAAGAAACATATATCGAAATTTTGCAATAGAATTGGCAAATTGGTTTGAATATTGTATTTGGATTTGTATGCTACTACTACTAGCAGGTTGTACAGGTATATAAAGGAATTGAGATTTTGATTTCAAAGATAAAATTAAATGGCTCGACAAAAAGGTACGTATTTGAATTTCAGTATGAAATTTGATGACTTTCTTCTCTAGCCACTTGGCTTTTCTCTTTTCTTTTTGATTCTGAGGGGCCGTGGTGCCATTTTGTAGTCGTACCGAGCTAGCCGCGCAAAGGAAACGCTGGCGAAATTTTTCGAAAATTTAGGGTGTTAGAAAAATTTTGAGAAATTTTGAAAGTTTAAAAATTTGATTTTGAATTTAAATTTGAATTGTTAGGAAAACAATGTTGGTTGGAACTTATAATTGAAGTTGTAAAGCTAGTTGAAATGATAATGAATCTCTAGTAAAAAGGATTTAGGTTAGTAAGTTGATAAAACTAGTTAGATTGTGAAAAATAATAGACGGGACAAGGGAATTCTTCTTAACTTGTAATTTCGGGACGAAATTCTTTTAAGGGGGGAAGATTGTAACGACCCAGAATTTTGAATAATTTAATTTAAAAATATTTAATTAATTTTAAATATTTGAATGATGGTTTGGATTGAATTTTCAATATAACTTTGAATTTGGCGATTAAATTATAGAATTTAATCTATTGAAAGCTGAATAAAAATTTGAAACTTCAATTCTAAGCCAATTAAAAATATTTCAAAGGCTTGTAAAATTCATATTGATAATACTGAAGATAATTGAAGCTTCAAAATTGAAATTGAATGTGAATTGTACAGTTTTGAAATTTTAATCGTTTGAATCGATATTTAAAAATAGTCGTCCGAGGCACAGTCTCGGAATTCGACGATACCAGTTCCATTGGGTCCGTAATATTGAATTATTGTCGGATTTCAAATTTCGTATTTTTCGGAGTTAATATGTGAGCATACGACACCTAAACGCATTGAAAATTTTATCGAAAACTAATTTAATTTAAATTTAAATTTAAATTAGTCAACAAATGACAGCATCCCGTGAACTAGGCCAAAAATCGCGTTGCCTCTCCTTTGTTTCAGCCTAAAATCACGGCTAGATTATGCGAGCATGCTTCCTCCATGTTTTTAAATAGTCCTTCATCTTCAATTTAGAAATCAAAAGAAGAAAAGAAAAAAAAAATGTTAATGGCCGAAGCCAAGAATCAAAGTAAAACTATGGCCGCGTTCCTTCCTCTCCTCTTCTTCCAAATTTAATCGCGACTCCAGATATATATATAAAAAAAAAAAATGAAATCGAATCGAAGTCGTTCGATTCAAGGGATGGCACTCGCGCGAGGCTAGGGGAATCGCGTTCGAAATGGCGACCACCTGGAGGCGCAGCGGCGAGGGGTTTGGAGTCGCGATCCATGTTGGCGGCGGCATGATGTCGCGACGCGGTGGATGCAGTGCCGCGCGACTTCGAGGCGATGGAGTTAGGGTTCGTGCGATGGTGGGGCGTGGTCGCGACAGTGCGACAGTGGCGCGCGCGTGCTTGCGCGTGGGGGAGGCGAGGGTCGCGCTCGACCTGGGGAGCTTCGGAGTAGCGGCGGCGCGTTCAGATGGCTGCAGTGGGATTGGCGATTGGGCAAAAGCGAGGTATTCGATTTAATTAATAAACATTTATATATACATATATATTGAAAAATATATATATACTGCAAGTTTAAAACAATTTAAATTTTTGAATTTATTTAGAAATCTGTAGATATATATATATATAAGTAAACAGTGAAAAAAAAATTGATTTAACAATTGTTTTAATTTAAATTTAAATATATGCGAAACTTGTTTAAATTAATTATTTTAGAAATGGTAAAAGGATATTAGTCTAAAATATAATTTTTGGTTAATTAAATTTATTAAATAGGAATTTATTTCTAAGATTTAATAGTTGCTACTAAAGAGAATTTAGTTTAATTGGAAATTTCTAGTTAGAATTATTTTTAAAGGAAAATTAGTTAAAATAAATTTATTTAAGAAGAAATTTGGTTAGAAATTTAATTTATTAGATAAAATGATTTATCAAAATATAATATTATTTATTATTGGAAAAGGGATTTAGTTTTAAAATTTGTAACCTTTTGTTAAACGAATTTAATTAAAATCAGTTTGAATTTTTAATTTTTAGTTTAAAATAAAAATCATTAACTTGAGATTGAAATAATTAGTTGGATAAATTTAATTTAAGGGTAAGTGAAATAAATTTATTAAAAGAAGAAAAATTTAGTTTTAAAATTAAATTGTAGTTAAATAAATTTATTTAAGTAAATTTAGTTGAAATTTAAATTTTATTAGATAAATTTGTTAAGAGTAATCTGTTTAAAATTAAAAGGGAATTTGTTTGGAATGAGTGATTAAGCCCAAATTAAATTATAAACTAGTTAAATCAAATGAAATTTAATTTATTCGATTTATTCGAATATTAATAAATTATGTAAATATTTATACAAGGTATAAATCAAGAAAATCGAGTCAAGAAGGGAAATGGATTGCTAATAAAAGCAAAGGTGAGAACTTCTCACTCAAAAGGAAATTTATTGTTTATTTTAATTTTAAATAGTTAGATTTAAAATTTGCTTGACTGTGTTGATTGAATGATTGAATGATGATTGTTATATATAGTTATTGGATGTGAATAGACCCTATACGCTGTTAGTAAGCGGAGGTTATTTATTACACACATATACCGCGATATTCCACCTTGAAGTGGAATTGGTATTATATTATATATAGCAATATATATATATTGGCATATGTATATATTGCAGTTGATTGATTTCCCGCATTTTCTTTTAGCGGATGAGACCCTATGCGCCGTTAGTAAGCGGATATATATTTATAAAATCCCATGTACCGCGATATTCCGTCTTGAAACGAAATGGTATTGTGCTAATGTCTGTGGATGCAGGGAAACAGGTTGGAGGGATCCAACTGGATTCCTCACAAATATTTATTTGATTTCATATATTGTGATATTTGATTGTTATCATGGATGATATATGATGTTTGAAAGTTGTGATTGAATATTGATGTGTTGCATCATCGGATCCAGTTTTTGAAGTTTAAAAATAACGATTTTGATTTCTAAAATAATTTTTGAAAGTATACGTTATAAAAATATTGGAATTGATTCATCTTAAATAAATAAACGTTATAATTTTAATATTATGAAAATTATGATTTTTGAGGAATACAGTTAAAAGTTCATTTTTTGAAAATATGGGATTAGTGATTTTATAAAATAGTTTGAACTGGGATTTCTGAATTTATTATAAGAAGTTTAAAAATAGGATTTATAAATTTTTTATTTTATAAATCAGAATGATGAAATTATAAAAGAGTTTAAAGATGTTTAAAGTAATAATATAAATTGATTTATATTAAAAGATTTATAAGTTGATATTTATAAATTTAGAATATCTTAAATTATAAAACGAGCTTTTATAGGTGATAGAATGATTTGTAAATGAATTTCATAAAGGAATGAAATCTATAGAATTTATGAAATTTGATTGTTTTATAAATCAAAATGATGGAATTCTAAAAGAGTTTAAAAGATGTTTTAAAATAATAATACAAATTCATTTGTATTAAAAGATTTATAAATTGATATTTGTAAATTAAAATATTGGAATTATAAAACGAGCTTTTATAAGTATTAGAAAGAATTGTGAATGAATTTCACTAATGAATGAAATTTATAGAATTATAACGGTGAAGTTATAAATAGAATTTTATAAATAAAAAATTTATAAAGTTATTTAGGAAATAGATGTGGATAAATAAATGAATCTTAGAAGTTATAAGATTTATAGATTTGGGAAGTTTGAAGGAATGATTTTGTAAATAAATAAATTATAAGTATTTGACTTATAATATGAATTTTAGTATATCATTAAGATATGAAATTGAATAGATTTATAAAGGAAATTTATAAAAGGAAATTGTTATAAAATAAATAGAAATAGAATTTATAAACATTGTTTTATAAATCCGCAACGACTTATTTTGATAAGTAATTGTTGTAATTTATTTATGGAATTATATTCATGTTTTAGACAGTGAATAATTCTTTAAAATAAAATGAATAGAAGTGATGAAATTTATTAACAAGTGTATTCACGTTTTTAAATAGTGAATATTATGTTAAAGAAATTATTTTAGATGGGATGTTTTAAATAGAATTAAAACGATCTAAAGATGTTTTAAACTGTATTGAGATTCGAAACCATAGATTTCAACATTTATTGTTGAAATAGATGCTTTCGAGAAATAAAAGGAAATGGTAGATTATAACACTGTTGTTATAATAAATGATTTCCGAAAGGAAATGTTTTGTATAGTATTGGGATTTATATACCTATTTTAATTTCGAATCCCTATACTAGTGATTTTGGGTTGTCGTAACGATGTTTTACGCGACATTCGTTTTGACCCAAATGAATATGATTAAGTGAATGATTTCCTTAAAAGAATGAAATATATACTTAATTTCGATTAGGGTATATTAAATATTTTCTTAGTATAGAAAATAAAAAGATCTGTGAATTACTTATTTTATAAGTATAGAAATGCTTTTCCAATATTAAGTGAATATTTGAAATTTATCTTTTTGAAGATAAATTGAAAATGAATATTAGAAATTGAATGAAAATCGTATATTCATAAATATTTTGGGAATGTAAATTCAATATGGAATTTATAAATGGAATTGGGAAATTTAGTTAAAAATAAATATTAATTTATTTTTAAAGAATGGAGAATGTATATCTTATAAAGATATTTTTGGAAAATAAATAATTTGGAAAATTATTTGGAATCTGGTGATGTTGGCATATCTATTGATAGTTCAAAAACCGACTATCAATATTTACCTTTAAATAGGTATTTGTTGTGATTTGTTTGAAATTGAATGCCACACTTATTTTTTTTTAATAAGCGCTCACTATTCGGGTTAACCGGGAAAGGACCTTGGGGTCGTATAACCCATTCCGAATATGTGATACGTCGTTATGAATTGCATTCGAAGATCGGTGTTGAAGACCTGATATTTTCGAAAACGAAAGGGTTTCTTGTTGATTGTCTCTGCACTGGCTGATCCCTGGTATTGAGATCTCCATATGTGATGGGAAATCCGAACGTGATTAGAGATTATTCGGATTGCAAGGACTTCTTTGTAAGTGCCTTCGGTTCTGTTCGAGCCCGGAACAGACTTGTATGGATTGTGTGTCTGACATTACAAGTTGAGATGTAAAGCCGATTTCTTTCAAATATATTTCTGCGGTGGCGGAGAATTTATTCTTTTAGCTTAACACCCTTCTCTGAGACGTACGAGCTCAGAGGTTATATAGTTGAAGTTATCAGCAATATATTCCCAATTTGGTAATGTGACATGCTGAGTGTTGCTGAAATGATCATTGTGTTGATTATTGTGATAGGATCATTTATTTGATCGTCTATCTTGATGATCATTGTATTGATCATTTGTTGACCCAAAGCATGGCTTTTGTATAAAGTATGTTTTTGTGGACGTGACTTCGTCGAACCTCACACCCCGGAAATGGTCAAAACAGGAAAGATGCGGTAAGGTTATGAGGGGTAGCACCCTTTAGGGTATGTACATTTCCTTCTGGATAGAGGTGGTATCATGGTATGGAGCCCAGATATTTAACCTATGTGGTTACTACGAATTTATTACTTTGTGGTTGTTGGTTTTCGGGATCCCGTGAGAAAGGTCGTTTACGATCGGGGAATGACGTGCTCGTGTCAGTAGTTACCCAGTTAGGGGTAACCCGGCCTTGTGTTGGCAGAGTTCCGGTTTGGTTCTCGGGGATGTCTTTCCAGAGGCATTCTCATGTGGCAATGGGAAGTTCCTTGGCCTGACCATTTGTTGGAAATCCAAAGAAACAATACGAAACTTGTACGGTTTTAGTTGTAGAACCTATCATTCACTTATGGTGTCGCAACACTGTTTGGATGGTAGCTATAGTAGGCATACGATAATGGTCGTATGTTGGCTAAGATTTATATTCTACTTTCGAAATGAATTTCTTCTACACTATGCACTAGTAATGATATCAAATGTTATTTTTAATGCGTATCAAGCATCTTTGACTATCATAAGGAGAAATCTCCTCCGATTCTGCGTTTGCATGTGTGTGTGTGCAGGAGGCCTTATGGTAGTCTCATTTTTAAAAGCATTGCGAATTGAATTTAAAAATATTCCTCTATTTTGATTTTAAGATAAATAAACTGTTTTGAGTTCTCACACCAGTCACATGACTGACTTGGAGTTTATTGTTTTCCTTCCTAAACTCTGGGTGCCCACCAATTTTCACACGGGCAGTCAAGAGTTAGGTTTATCAGGATATTCTGGAATTCAGGAGTTGCTGGAGGCAAGCTGGATGGCGTATCACTAGTTTATATAGTATTTCTTTTTCCGCTGCATTGTTTGTTGTTGTACACTCTGATGATGATATGATGTAAAGTATAAAATGTAATAACTGATATAGTTCTTTGTTTAAAGATTATTCATTTATCTATTATATGTTGTTCCGCTGCGAATTGTGAGATTCTGTTATTGTTGTGTTGTTTTCTGTTCCGTTCCATTTTCTATTCTCTTTTTCTTCTATTTTAAAATTTTTCTATTCTTTCTTCTCTCCATCTTCTACCTTCTTCTCTTCTTCTTCCTTTCTTCTTTCTTAAACCCATAACATTCCGGTTTTTGGACTTCGATTTCTCGGCAGTCGATAAAGTGAGTATCGATGTTGAATTTTCAAAAGTCGAAAATTTCCGTTTGTTACATACTATCTAGCTGACATCACTTGGAATTCCACTGGGACATTTAATATTTCTTTATAGGAAAGAGGTAGACCGTAGATTAGTCACTTAATACCTCAAATCCGAAGCAAGAACCTTCCTGAGATATCCACTGCCGCTCCTAACGTTGATTCAGACCATTTAATACCTTTTAATTAGGAAATAGCCAGGCCCTCAAACAGCCACTTAATACCTCTAACCCTAAGCAGATCCTATGGTTTTTGTAATCAGTTCCCATGAATCCTATGATTTGTGATGTACCACATTAGTAATAAGTGTACATAACTGCTGATAGCCTCTGAGTGAACGGAAGACTTCTGTTGTGTAATTCTACCATCTTCGCATATCAATATTCCAAGACAAATAAATTATCATGTGGATCTTATGATTAAAGATGTCTCACATCAATAGGAAGTGCACACAGCTTCTAGTAGCCTCAAAGTGAAGGGCGGATTGCTGTTGTGTAACTCTACCGACCTTGCATCTCAACCTACTAAGTCCAACTAATTATTATAGGTTTTACTAACTTAAGCCGTACTATCCTAAGATTTATTATTACTAAGCTTTATCATCCTAATTTGGATATTGGACTTAGTTTACTAATCTCCTTATACTTATTTAAGTCTATATTATTTACCTTAAATATTCAACTTCCCATAAATACCCATTTTTATCTATTTCTCCATAAATATAAACTTGTCAAAGACAAAAGATTATCATCCAAAGGACATTTCCTAAGAAATTTATATATTTACTAATTTCCAATTAGTGATCTCTTTCTAACTATTACATAGTTATTAATCTAACTTCTTTATTTATCAATCCCGTTAATCCATTTACCCTATTAGTTATTTGTAACTACAAATTCATTCCATATTTTTTTGCCCATTAATTGAAGTTACAACCTTTTCTCATCCTCCTTCCTAATTCTTATTCGCAAATAAACGTTATTACTACATATACCAATATCCTAAGTGAGTGTTATGAATAATTGTCATATTTATTTACGCGTATAAATACGTATAAATACCTACTTCCACCAAATATATTTTAGTCACAAATCTTTGACTAGAGTATTATTTTCGTATTTAATTTGCTGAAATTACATTTCTTAGAAGATTCTCCATTATGATTTCCATAAACTAGTTTAAAACAAAAGATCAAGGATAAAATGAAAGATTTTCCTCGTTTGAAATTACAAGGAACGATTATTCTCTTTTTATTGGAATAGATAGCGTAAACTATGGAGAATAAATCTATACTTTGCACATCTCTTCCTTTTCATTTGCGTATATTCCTTGTTAAACCAAATACTACAATTTCTATGCAATTTGGAAACACACAAACAAATTTGTCTTCCTGCAAATTAAACTTCAAAAATTCCCAATTCAACATAACTAGGGTAATAATCAAAATCATACAAATAATCTACAACCTATTTTCAGATATGGAATAAATTTCATATTTAATTAATATTCATATCTATAACTTTTTAACTAATTTCCGAATCAAGCTATAACAATAATTCCTATCAGAGCCCCTAAGAATACATAGGCGATGTTTATTACATTCAATTTTAGCCTACAATTAACATATACTCATTTAGGCATAAAAATCAAGCGTATGCGAACGGAATAGATTCAAGATCATAAACAATATATAAATTTCCTACTCACCTTCTAAAGTGTTTCAAATCTCCAAATCTAAATTAAAACCTTTGATTCAACTCCATTTCCTTCTTATTCCAAGAAATATGTATAAAAAGGGTATATACGTATATTAAAATTACAAATCTGAGAAGAGATTTAGAGTCAAAGGAAAATATAGATATATAAATACAAATATATATATATATATATATATATATATATATATATATATATATATATATAACCTCGTTATTGCGTAGTGTTGATTCGCTTCTCTTCTTCTCTTATTTGATTTTTATTCTTCTCCAATTTGTATTTCTACAAATACAAATATTATATTTTATAATTTACAAAATAGTGGAGAAGAGAAAATGGCAAAGCTGTGCTGGTGCTTTCAGAAAAATATGCGAAGAGAAGAGAGATTCAGGTCTAAATTTATAGGCACTTGAATTAACCACAGCCGTTAGATTTAATTGTATATAATCCGACCCGTTTTCCCAAGGCAAACTCTAGCTATCGCTATCCCAACTAGTCGACTGCTTCACGGCACCAGTCAACTGCTACGTGTCGACCGGTCACAATGAACGTGTCGATCTGTAGGTCTCGAGAATTAATATATTAGTGTTAATTTTTCTAATCTAATTATTTTCTTTCCGAATTCATTTTTCATCCACAACTTCTTCGCTTGGACTCCGATCGCAAATTTTATGAAAGTTGCTCGGAGTTTCACCACGAATGCAATTGTATGAATATAAATGTCACGATCCGAAATCCAATGTTCGAAAATTGACACTAAATACCTCACTTGTATTCGACTGCCAAAAATTCAAACATCGAACTCTAGTTGGATGGAGCTTATAACAATATTAGATGAACATAAACCGCGGAAACAAAATGAATATCATATATCAATACAGATACCACATGATACAATATCCAATACAACACCTATCCCAGCTATCAGAGTGATACAAGTATGATACAACAATAATACGAAAACAAAAACTTTAACAAGTTTCCAACATACACCAACTTCGACAAGGTCTTCAAAACTCCAACTCTTCAAAAACTTTACGAATCCAAAGCTTCCATAGGACTTCAAATCCAATAACTCTAAAACACGGACAACCTGCTTCTCGGCTGCCCGTGTGGAAAATTATGGGCACCCAGAGTTTAGAAAAGGAACAATAAACTCCGGGTCAGTCATGAGACTGGTGTGAGTAAACAAAGCAGTTGTTTGAAATAAAAGCAGTTTATTCTTATAAAAGCAAACAAAAAGAATTTGAAAGAAATCCGCAATGATTTTTGAAAATGAAACTACCATAAGACCTCCCACCACACACACAATGCAAATGCAGACTTGGAGGAGATTTCTTCTTATGATAGTCAAATATGCGTAATACGAGAAAACAGTTTTAGATATTATTATTAGTGCATAGTGTAGAAAACAATTTCGAAAGTATAATATTAATCTTAGCCAGCATACCACATTTCGTCGTATGCGTACTATAGCTACCATGTTTTGTAGCAGGTTACCGCCACGCTGCATGGTAGGTTATACAACTAAAACCATACAGGGCTCGTATTGTTTTGTTTGGATATCCAACAAATGGTCGGGCAAAGGAACTTCCCATATAAAATGGAACGCCTCTGGAGGGACGTCCCGAAGAACCTAACCGGATCTCAGCTACACAAGGCCGGGTTACCTTTGTAACTAGGTAACAACTGACACGAGTATGCCACCTACCAGTCGTTACCAACCTTTATCCGAAGCGCTTCACAACCGACAACCACAAAACAATAAGTTTGTAGCAACCACACAGTAAGTATCTGGGCTCCATACCATGATACCACCCATAATCCAGAAGGAAATGGACATACCCTCAAAGGGAGCTACCCCCAAATAACCTTGCTGCCACGATTCATGTTTCAACCATAAATGGGTTGTGAGGTTCGACGAAGTCTCGTCTATAAAGCTACGCTTTTTCACAAAGCCATGTTTCGATCAACAAATGATCAGCATCACTCTGCATGCCACACTACCAAATTGGGAGTATATCACTAAGAACCTTCAACTACATAACCTCTGAGCTCGTATGTCTCAGAGAAGGGTGTTAAGCTAAGGGAATAAATTCTCCGCCACCAACAGATACGTATTTGAAAGAAATCAGCTTTATATCTCAATTTGTAATGTCAGACATATAACCATACAAGTCTGTTCCGGGTTCGAACAGAACCGAAGGCACTTCCGAAGAAGTCCTTGCAATTCGGGCATCCACAATCTCGATGGGACTTCCCATCACTTAGGGAATCTCTATACCGGAGCAACTTAGTGCAGAGACAATCGATAGGTCATCCTATCGTCTTCGCAAATACCCGGTCTTCACCACCGGTCTTCAAATGTTATCCATAACGTCGTATCACATATTCAAAATGGGTTATACGACACAAAGGTCCTCTCCCGGCTAAACCGAATAGTGAGCGTTTAATTTAAAAACACGTGGATGTATTAATCACGAAGATTCACATATCCGATGTGGGTTTCGGATAACCAACTGGAATCCGACTCCCTGTCGCATCAAAATTCAGATACCGTTTTGTGGGCCAATGGGTTTCCACAATCACACAGAAACAAATCACGAATCACAGTGCAGTACAGAGCAATTCACATCACACAGTATTATGATCACAACAGAAATAACAATCCAGTGCAGAACAATAGTTAATTATTTTCCAATGGGGTTTAAGTGAATTAACCACACAGCTATTTTAATCAATCATCAATTAGTCTTAACGATAAATAAATAAATTAAATCTCTATTAACTTTGTCAATAAATTATTCCTCCATCAATTAACTTAGTTAACTACTAATTATAAATTGATTAACTAAAATTATCTAATTAACGATTATTAATTATAAATAATTTAGACATTTAATGGTTTATTAATCAATTTTAATTACAAATTATAAATCCTTAATTACTTAGTTAATCGATTAATTATTCATGATCGCTTCCCAAAACAGTTGGTTATTTATCTAAATTTTCTTTTAAGTTACATTATTTATTTAATATAAATAACCTTATAAAAATATTATATTAAAACTAAATAAACTAAAATTTAATTTCTTGAAACATTTCTCTTAAGTCTTAATTTAGCTCAAAATTTCAAATCAGATCATTGATTGAACATATTTTAGAAGTGTCTTAAAAATTTGAAATTTTTTTTAAAAGTAAAAACTGTTTATAAATTGGTCTCGAGACCTGCTTCTGGTCATGCACGAGAAAATTTCGTGTTTGCTTCGGGTTATAACAAAATCAACGCGAGTAGCCCATGTTTTAACTTAAAAAAAATTCTTTGTATTTAAACCCGGTGCACCAACATTTTTACTCGAGTGGATACTCGAGCCACCAAGCGTTCTTCCCCATGCTTACTTCGAGAAACACTCGAGCCAACATGCAACCATACCCAACTCCATCCCAAACAACACAACAACTTCCAGGTTACCAGAAAATGCACGGTGCACGTGTACCATCACCAGAGCTCCCTTCGGTCATCGATGATCACTCCGACACATCGCCTAACCACGCAACAACTCAAAACGATCACCTAAACCTTTGTACGAGCCTCGAATCAAAATCGAATTCACCACCCAAACCTTGAAACACGAGCAACATCTCCTTCAACCCTGGAAACACGTCGTACTCCAAATTCCGACCACCAAAAGGTCAACAACTCCGGCCAATCACTCTTCGTCATCCCCACTACCATCTCCCAAACCCCTGTAGCACTCGATCGCTTCAAGGCGACGAACGAGACAAAACACTAAGCCGAAAAAAAATTAGGTTTACGAATTCTCAAGTTCACCGCCGTTACCACGATCATCTGCACCCTATTGCACTATTTTTTCAAGAACCACTGATCACTCCTCCACCTCCAAACAAATTCCCGACCTCCATGACTAAATAGATCATCATGAATTGCTAAAATAAAGGAATTTCGTCAACATCGAACTGCTCTTTAATCCTCTATCTAAAAATTACGATTCAAGCTTTAAAAATCATATTTTTGTATGAGAATTCAATTGATATACCTGGAACTAAGATTTATAACGTTCGAATTTCTACAGGGTTTGCATTGTGACTGCGTTTTTAATTTTTTTCCAGAGAAATTTTAGTTTATTATGTTTAAATTCATTTTTATAATTTAAGACATGTCAAAACAAACAACTTTTGTTTGAATTCTGAGATTAAACAAGAATCAGAGGTAGGAGTATTGGATTTTGTACAGGTTTATAAGTTTCTATAACCTGGAAATAAGATGATTCAGACTTGAATTAACAGGCACAGGCATATGTACATACTCATGGATTCTGTGCATACAACAATGTTTCAACTTGTTTAAATTCTACATTCAAACAGCACATCAACATCAGAGCTTAGGAAAGTTCACTCACCTGAAAGGATT
The DNA here is from genome assembly GCA_030765085.1 of Allium cepa. NCBI lineage: Eukaryota > Viridiplantae > Streptophyta > Magnoliopsida > Asparagales > Amaryllidaceae > Allium > Allium cepa. The sequence continues at coordinate 302,947,285 of CM060943.1, read as the reverse complement.
TCTTGGAACAGAGAGTACTTTAAATTTGTAGCAACCACACAGTAAGTATCTGGGCTCCATACCATGATACCACCCATAATCCAGAAGGAAATGGACATACCCTCAAGGGAAGCTACCCCCAAATAACCTTGCTGCCACGATTCCTGTTTCGACCATAACCGGGTTGTGAGGTTCGACGAAGTCTCGTCTACAAAGCTACGCTTTTTCACAAAGCCATGCTTCGATCAACAAATGATCAGCATCACTCAGCATGCCACACTACCAAATTGGGAGTATATCACTAAGAACCTTCAACTACATAATCTCTGAGCTCATACATCTCAGAGAAGGGTGTTAAGCTAAGGGAATAAATTCTCCGCCACCAATAGATACATATGTGAAAGAAATCAGTTTTATATCTCAATTTGTAATATCAGATATACAACCATACAAGCCTGTTCCGGGTTCGAACAGAACCGAAGGCACTTCCAAAGAAGTCCTTGCAATCCGGGCATCCACAATCCCGATGGGACTTCCCATCACTTAGGGAATCTCTATACTGGAGCAACTCAGTGCAGAGACAATCGATAGATCATCCTATCGTTTTCGCAAATACCTGGTTTCACCACCGGTCTACAAATGCTATCCATAACGCCGTATCACATATTCAGAATGGGTTATACGACACAAAGCTCCTCTCCCGGCTAAACCGAATAGTGAGCATTTAATTTAAAAACACGTGGATGTTTTAATCACAAAGATTCACATATCCGATGTGGGTTTCGGATAACCAACTGGAATTCGACTCCCTGTCGTATCGAAATTCAGATACTGTTTTATGGGCCAATGGGTTTCCACAATCACATAGAAACAAATCACGAATCACAGTGCAGTACAGAGCAATTCACATCACACAGCATTATGATCACAACAGAAATAACAATCCACAGAACAATAGTTAATTATTTTCCAATGGGGTTTAAGTGAATTAACTACACAGCTATTTTAATCAATAATCAATTATTCTTAACGATAAATAAATTAATTAAATCTCAATTAACATTGTCAATAAATTATTCCTCAATCAATTAACTTAGTTAACTACTAATTATAAATTGATTAACTTAAATTATCTAATTAACGATTCTTAATTATAAATAATTTAGACATTTAATGGTTTATTAATCAATTTTAATTACAAATTATAAATCCTTAATTACTTGTTAATCAATTAATTATTCTTGATCGCTTCCCAAAAAAGTTGGTTATTTATCTAAATTTTCTTTTTAGTTACATTATTTATTTAATATAACTAACCTTATAAAAATATTATATTAAAACTAAATAAACTAAAATTTAATTTCTTGAAACATTTCTCTTAAGTCTTAATTTAGCTCAAAATTTCAAATCAGATCATTGATTGAACATATTTTAGAAGTGTCTTAAAAATTTGAAATTTTTTTTAAAAGTAAAAACTGTTTATAAATTGGTCTCGAGACCTGCTTCTGGTCACACACGAGAAAATTTCGTGTTTGCTTCGGGTTAAAAAAATCAACCAGAGTAGCCCATGTTTTAACTTAAAAAAAATCTAAGTATTTAAACCCGGTGCACCAACATTTTTACTCGAGTGGATACTCGAGCCACCAAACATTCTTCCCCGTGCTTACTTCGAGCAACACTCGAGCCAACACGCAACCAAACCCAGCTCCATCCCAAACTACACAACAACTTCCAGGTTGCCAGAAAATGCAAGGTGCACGTGTACCATCACCAGAGCTCCTTCCGGTCATCGATGATCACTCCGACACATCGCCTAACCACGCGGCAACTCAAAACGATCAACTAAACCTTTGTACGAGCCTCGAATCAAAATCGAGTTCACCACCCAAGCCTGGAAACACGAGCAACATCACCTTCAACCCTGGACGTCATACTCCAAATTCCGACCACCAGAAGGTCAACAACTCCGGCCAAACACTCTTCGTCATCCCCTCTACCATCTCCCAAACCCCTGTAGCACTCGATCGCTTCAAGGCGACGAACGAGACAAAACACAGCCTAAAAAAAATTAGTTTTACGAACTTCTCAAGTTCGCCGCTGTCACCACGATCATCTGCACCCCATTACACTATTTTTCCAGAACCACTGATCACTCCTCCACCTCCAAACAAATTCCCGACCTCCATGACTAAATAGATCATCAGGAATTACTAAAATGAAGGAATTTCGTCAACATCGAACTGCTCTTTAATCCTCTATCTAAAAATTATGATTCAAGCTTTAAAAATCTTATTTTTGTATGAGAATTCAATTGATATACCTGGAACTAAGATTTATAACGTTCGAATTTCTATAGGGTTTACATTGTGACTGCATTTTTAAATTTTTTTCAGAGAAACTTTAGTTTATTATGCTTAAATTCGTTTTTATAATTTAAGACATGTCAAAACAAACAACTTTTGTTTGAATTCTGAGATTAAACAAGAATCAGAGGCAGGAGTGTTGGATTTTGTACAGGTTTATAAGTTTCTATAACCTGGAAATAAGATGATTTAGACTTGAAGTAACAGGCACAGGCATGTGTACATACTTATGGATTCTGTGCATTCAACAATGTTTCAACTTGTTTAAATTCTGCATTCATACAGCACATCAACATCAGAGCTTAGGAAATTTCACTCACCTGAAAGGATTTCTTGGAAAAGAGAGTACTTTTAATTTGTCTTTGAAAAAAAACTGCAATTTGATTTCTTTTTTTTCTGTTTTGATCTTGAATGATATTTGAGTTTTATAAGATAATGATTCTTTCTTTTCCAAGTTTGCAAAGTTATGGTTTGAACGAATAAAACTAGATTGTATGGCATATATAAAAGAAGATTTTACAGGGAAGGTTTATCTGGTTTTCTTTTTTTGTTTATTTATTTTTATTTGCTCAGATTTTTCTTCCATTGCCTACAATCTTTGACCAGATTTTTTTTTTTTTGGTAGCTAAGCAACTTTGATTTCGGCTTGAGAAGATAGCATTAAATGCTTATGCTTCCTTCTTTGTTAACATATAACTCTATTTGATTTCTTTGTAAGTACTATTTTTTTTATTTAAAGATATTTTGTAACCTAATTTTGTCTTGTTCTTGCATATACTTTTGTTGTTTCCTGGTTTATATAATGTACATGAAACTTGAACATAAATACAGTTTTGATTAATTGCCTTGCTTGATGTAAGATTGTCATAGTTATTTTTTTTATAGTTTGTAACTTACTTTATATATTTATGTTGTAACACAATTCTTGTTTATTATACTTTTCTTTTCCTTTATTTATTTAGAGCTTAAGTTATCAAACATTTTATTTATATCCATATATTTTGTAATACTTAATGTTAATAATATTTTATTTTGTTTCGAAACTTTCCAAATTAAATTACAAAAATTTAAATAAGTTACAAATTAAAATTAAAATTTTTGGGATGTTACAAATATCCCCCCTTAAGAAAATTTCGTCCTCGAAATTTGAAAGAGAGAGAGAAAAGCAAACATAGAATATACGAATTCAGAAAAGAATAGAGAAATGGCTTACCAGTTTAAGCCGAGATGTCTACTCTGCAGTTGGGATATGATTTCTGCATACTATGTTCGGTTTCCCAAGTGCAGTGCTTTGGATCGCCACTCCATTGCACTTTAACCAGTTTCACAATTTTGTTTCTCAATCGCTTTTCATCACGATCCACAATCTTTATCGGCTCCCTCTTTACTGCCAAGTTAGGAGTGATCTCAAGATCTTCCTGAGCTGCCTCCTCAATAATACTATCTGGGTCGTGCACAAATTTTCGGAGGTTAGAAATATGAAACACATTGTGCACGCCAGATAACCAGCTGGGTAACTGCACTCGATATGCTAGAGGACCGATCCTTTCCAGAATAGGAAAAGGACCAATAAAACACGGTGCTAGCTTTTCAGTTTTCCCAAACCTCAATACACCCCGCATCGGAGACACTTTCAGAAATACAGAATCTCCAACTTGAAATTCCAAATCTCTTCTTCGACGGTCATAATAGCTCTTCTGGCGACTCTGAGCAGTTATTAATTTCTTTCGAATAAAATCTACCTTCTCTGTGGCTTCTTTAATCATGTCTGGTCCAAGGACAAGTCTATCACCTGATTCGATCCAACATGCAGGTGATCGATACGGACGGCCATATAAAGCCTCATAAGGAGCCATTTCAATACTGGCTTGATAGCTATTGTTATAAGAAAATTCTACCAGATGTAAATGATTCTCCCAAGAACCACCAAAATCAAGAATGCAAGCATGCAATAGATCTTCTAAAATTCGATTTATCCTTTCTATCTGCCCATCAGATTGTGGATGGTAAGAAGTACTGAAGTTCAGCTTTGTTCCCAATGCGGCTTGTAATGCCTTCCAAAATCTACTAGTGAAGATCGGATCACGATCACTCACTATGCTGCTGGGAAAACCATGGAGACAGACAATTTCTTTTATATATAGCTCTGCTAAGCTTGCTGCAGTTCGAGTGGATTTCACTGGAATGAAGTGAGAAGTTTTGGTTAAACGGTCCACTATAACCCAAATTGCTTCACTTCCCTTCTTGGTTCGTGGCAATCCGTCGATGAAATCCATCGATACCTGATCCTATTTCCATTTCGGTATTTCCAAAGGCTGAAGTAGACCCGCCACTTTCCTTTGATCGCTTTTAATTTGTTGACAAGTAGCACAGCGACTCACATAAATTGATATGTCCCTTTTCTTTGTCTTCCACCAAAACGTTCTTTTAACATCCCGATACATTTTGTTGACTCCTGGATGGATACAAAGTTTGGACTTGTGGCATTCGTCCAAAACTTCACGTTTCAGCTCCGGAATGTCAGGGACACACATTCTTCCTTTCAATCTTACAACTCCATCATCATCGATTCCAAAACTGGAATCCTCACCTTGATGTATTCTTTTACAAATTCCACGAAGAAATTGGTCTTCCTTCTGTTTGCTAGCAATCTTTTCAAGGAGAGTTGGAGTAATAACCAGATATGCTAGAACAACATGCTTTCTACTTAAAGAATCGGCAACTACATTGGCTTTTCCGGGCGTATATTGAATATCTAGGTCATAGGATGCCAGAAATTCCAACCAACGTTGTTGTCGTAGATTCAAATCTTTCTACGTGAAGAGATACTTTAAAGATTTATGGTCGGTGAATAATTCGAATATTTCACCTAAACAAGAAGAATTTATTAAATGTATATTAAGTTAAGTTGAATTTTAAAATTTTCTTTTAGGAAAGCTGAAGGAGATTCTTACCCAAAAGATATTGTCGCCGGATTTTTAAGGCAAAAACAACAGCCAATAGCTCCAAATCATTTGTTGGGTAATTTCTCTCATGCGGACATAATTGTCTACTCACGTAGGCAACCACCTTCCCATTCTGCATTAGTACTGCACCTATCCCATCACCATACGCGTCAGTATAGACAGATAAGCCTTGGTTCCCGCTGATGATAGCGAGAACATGATCAGCAGTTAATCTCTTTTTCAACTCCTGAAAAGCTTCATCACATTTTGAAGTCCAATTGAACTTGCCATTCTTCATTGTTAGCTTGGTCAATGGACTAGCAATCTTAGAGAAGTCCTAAACAAACTTCCGGTAATAGTATGCTAAACCCATAAAACTTCGAACTTCTTTCGAAGTCGTGGGTCGCTTCCAGTCAAGAATAGCGGAAATTTTGCTCGGATCAACAGAAATCCCTTCTTCATTAACAATATGGCCAAGAAATCTGACTTCTTTGACCCAAAAGTGACATTTAGAAAATTTAGCGAACAAGATGTTACTTCTCAAATTTTCTAAAACAATTCTGAGATATGCAGTATGCTCCTCTTCGGTTTTGGAGTAGATTAGAATATCATCGATAAATACGAGAACAAATTTATTCAGCACCTCTTGAAACACACGGGTCATCAAATCTACGAAGTACGCGGGAGCGTTAGTTAGTCCAAAAGGCATGACTAACCACTCGTAGAACACATCCGGACCCCTAAAAGCAGTTAGGTGAACACAATCTTCGGCAATTGGCAACTGATGGAATCCCTGGGCTAGATCCATCTTAGAAAAGAATCACGCACCTCGAAGCTGATCGAATAAATTCATTGATCCTGGGTAAAGGAAACGTATTCTTAAGAGTTTGCTTATTGAGATCGCGATAGTCGACACCCAATCTCAAATACCCATCGGATTTAGCCATAAATACTACCGCTGAACCCCACTCGGAAACACTAGGACGAATCAATCCCTTCTTTAGCACATCACCAGTTTGTTTGACTAGGTCCATTCTTCCCACGGTGCCATCCTGCGACTAGCATAAACGACAGTACGAGCATTTGGAATTAAGTCAATTCTGAATTCAAATTCTCTATGTGGTGGTAAAGATTCTACTTCTTTGAATACATCTGGAAAATGCTGGACAATAGGAATGAACTCCAAACTGGGTTCTGGGTATCCCAACGTATACATCAGTTTATCCCTTTTCAGACTAGGGTCTTCACAAGAAATTTCAATGAGATCTCCAAGTTTAGTTTTGACTAGAATCGTTTGATTGCTGCAATCTAATTTGGCTTCGTATCTTGAAAACCAATTCATCCCGAGTAGGATTTCAAATTCATTAAAGTCGAGAACATAAAAGTTAATAGGAAATTTATGGCCAAAACAAGACATAGGCACTCTCCTACAATGTAGACAAAGATTTGCAGGACCACCCACTGGATTCTTCAAACAAATGGGTTCATCGACAAACTTGAGTTTAAGTTTTAATTCGTCCATGATCTGTTAGGAGATAAAGCTATGTGAAGCTCCCGTGTCGAATAAAACTCTAACAACCTTTTCACCAATAATAAGGTTACCCTCCAAAACTCCCTTTCCTACATTCGCCTTTGAGGTTGAGGGGTTATCTTTTATCGCGCACACTTTCGCTATTTGTGCTTATTTCTTTTTTGGGCAATTCTTAACTCCATGACCTGGCTGATGACAATAATAACATTCCTTGAATCTTCGACTTGTCCTTACAGGTTGATTTTTCTTAATTTGTTTCTTTGGCTTCTCACAATCATTTGCTAAATGACCTTTCTCTTGACAGTTATAAAAAGTAACGTTTCGGGCTAGATTCTCTTGATTACTCCTCATCTTCTCCTTGCCTTGAACCGGTTTCCTTCCTTCGAATTTTCTTTTCTTCCAATTCGAACTACTTGAACTCCCCTTCTCTTCCGAAACTTCCTGCATTTCTAGAGTAGCATATCGGTAACCCATATCAATCAAGTCTGAAAAAGATTCTTTAATGTGGGCTGTCATCCTTTCGTGGTACTCCTTATTCATTCCCTGAATGAATCTTTCATTTTTTTCAAGGGTGTACTCGCTAGCTCCGGACCAAATCGAGACAATTCATTAAATTTATTCAAGTACTCCTCAAATGATAGACTTCCTTGCTTCAAGTCTAGGAAATCCTGGTACATTCAAGAGATACCAGCAGAAGGAATATATCGCTGCTCAAACACTTCTTTAAATTGTCCCCAACTAAACTTATCTTCTGACTCATCCACAGTAACTGTCTCCCACTAAGCTGATGCTTCCTCCTGGAGTTGTCAAGAAGCTATTAGTCGCTTTTGATCATCTTCCAACTTCAATCCCTTAAAATTCTTTCACAGGATCGGAACCAGGCTTGGGCTTCTATAAAAGATTCCTTGCCAGTAAACGACTTTCCACCAAGTCTCGAAAAGCTTTTATACAGATCAGCCAGATTCGGATGAGATTGAATAAGCACAGTTGCAGTTGTAGGGACTTGACCAGTTGCGATGGTATTACCCCGTTCCCTACCTTGTCCTCTTCTTCCACTCATTCTTACTATCAGTAAATAGCAAGAAAACTTGATTTAGGTATACAGACAAGATATCTTAGGAAACATTAACAATTTAAAAGAAATAGACCAAGAAATTAGGGGTTTCGATCCTTCAATTTGTACTCATTCTAGGATATACTTCACCCTATCTCTAATGAGCCATCTATTGTGTTATACTCCGAAGCTAAAGTTCTTACTTAACCTTCAGCTATGATACCACTTTGTCATGATCCGAAATCCAATGTTTGAAAATTGACACTAAATACCTCACTTGTATTCGACTGCTAAAGATTCAAACATCGAACTCCAGTCGGATGGAGCTTATTACAACATTAGATGAATATAAACAGCGGAAACAAAATGAATATTATATATCAACCCAAATACCACATGATACAATATCCAATACAAGACCTATCCCAGCTATCAGAGTGATACAAGTATGATACAACAATAATACGACAACAGAAATTTTAACAAGTTTCCAACATACACCAACTTCGACAAGGTCTTCATAACTCCAACTCTTCAAAAAATTTCCAAATCCAAAGCTTCCAGAGGACTTCAAATCCAAGCTAACTCCAAAAAATGGATAACCTGCTTCTCGGCTGCCTGTGTGGAAAATTATGGGCACCCAGAGTTTAGGAAAGGAACAATAAACTCCGGGTCAGTCATGGGACTGGCTTGAGTAAACAAAATAGTTGTTTGAAATAAAAGCAGTTTATTCTTATCTAAAGCAAACAAAAAGAATTTGAAAGAAATACACAATGATTTTTGAAAATGAAACTACCATAAGACCTCCCACCAAACACACAATGCAAGCGCAGACTTAGAGGAGATTTCTTCTTATGATAGTCAAATATGCTTAATACGAGAAAACAGTTTTAGATATTATTATTAGTGCATAGTGTAGAAAACAATTTCGAAAGTATAATATTAATCTTAGCCAGCATACCACATTTCGTCGTATGCCTACTATAGCTACCATGTTTTGTAGCAGGTTACCGGCACGCTGCATGGCAGGTTATACAACTAAAACCGAACAGGGCTCGTATTGTTTTGTTTGGATTTCCAACAAATGGTCGGGCAAAGGAACTTTCCATATAAAATGGAACGCCTCTGGAGGGACGTCCCCGTGAACCTAACCAGACCTCTGCTACACAAGGCCGGGTTACCTCTGTAACTAGGTAACAACTGACACGAGTATGCCACCTCCCGGTCGTTACCAACCTTTATCCGAAGCGCTTCACAACCGACAACCACAAAACAATAAGTTTGTAGCAACCACACAGTAAGTATCTGGGCTCCATACCATGATACCACCCATAATCCAGAAGGAAATGGACATACCCTCAAAGGGAGCTACCCCCAAATAACCTTGCTGCCACGATTCATGTTTCAACCATAAATGGGTTGTGAGGTTCGACGAAGTCTCGTCTATAAAGCTACGCTTTTTCACAAAGCCATGTTTCGATCAACAAATGATCAGCATCACTCTGCATGCCACACTACCAAATTGGGAGTATATCACTAAGAACCTTCAACTACATAACCTCTGAGATCGTATGTCTCAGAGAAGGGTGTTAAGCTAAGGGAATAAATTCTCCGCCACCAACAGATACGTATTTGAAAGAAATCAGCTTTATATCTCAATTTGTAATGTCAGACATATAACCATACAAGTCTGTTCCGGGTTCGAACAGAACCGAAGGCACTTCCGAAGAAGTCCTTGCAATTCGGGCATCCACAATCTCGATGGGACTTCCCATCACTTAGGGAATCTCTATACCGGAGCAACTTAGTGCAGAGACAATCGATAGGTCATCCTATCGTCTTCGCAAATACCCGGTCTTCACCACCGGTCTTCAAATGTTATCCATAACGTCGTATCACATATTCAAAATGGGTTATACGACACAAAGGTCCTCTCCCGGCTAAACCGAATAGTGAGCGTTTAATTTAAAAACACGTGGATGTATTAATCACGAAGATTCACATATCCGATGTGGGTTTCGGATAACCAACTGGAATCCGACTCCCTGTCGCATCAAAATTCAGATACCGTTTTGTGGGCCAATGGGTTTCCACAATCACACAGAAACAAATCACGAATCACAGTGCAGTACAGAGCAATTCACATCACACAGTATTATGATCACAACAGAAATAACAATCCAGTGCAGAACAATAGTTAATTATTTTCCAATGGGGTTTAAGTGAATTAACCACACAGCTATTTTAATCAATCATCAATTAGTCTTAACGATAAATAAATAAATTAAATCTCTATTAACTTTGTCAATAAATTATTCCTCCATCAATTAACTTAGTTAACTACTAATTATAAATTGATTAACTAAAATTATCTAATTAACGATTATTAATTATAAATAATTTAGACATTTAATGGTTTATTAATCAATTTTAATTACAAATTATAAATCCTTAATTACTTAGTTAATCGATTAATTATTCATGATCGCTTCCCAAAACAGTTGGTTATTTATCTAAATTTTCTTTTAAGTTACATTATTTATTTAATATAAATAACCTTATAAAAATATTATATTAAAACTAAATAAACTAAAATTTAATTTCTTGAAACATTTCTCTTAAGTCTTAATTTAGCTCAAAATTTCAAATCAGATCATTGATTGAACATATTTTAGAAGTGTCTTAAAAATTTGAAATTTTTTTTAAAAGTAAAAACTGTTTATAAATTGGTCTCGAGACCTGCTTCTGGTCATGCACGAGAAAATTTCGTGTTTGCTTCGGGTTATAACAAAATCAACGCGAGTAGCCCATGTTTTAACTTAAAAAAAATTCTTTGTATTTAAACCCGGTGCACCAACATTTTTACTCGAGTGGATACTCGAGCCACCAAGCGTTCTTCCCCATGCTTACTTCGAGAAACACTCGAGCCAACATGCAACCATACCCAACTCCATCCCAAACAACACAACAACTTCCAGGTTACCAGAAAATGCACGGTGCACGTGTACCATCACCAGAGCTCCCTTCGGTCATCGATGATCACTCCGACACATCGCCTAACCACGCAACAACTCAAAACGATCACCTAAACCTTTGTACGAGCCTCGAATCAAAATCGAATTCACCACCCAAACCTTGAAACACGAGCAACATCTCCTTCAACCCTGGAAACACGTCGTACTCCAAATTCCGACCACCAAAAGGTCAACAACTCCGGCCAATCACTCTTCGTCATCCCCACTACCATCTCCCAAACCCCTGTAGCACTCGATCGCTTCAAGGCGACGAACGAGACAAAACACTAAGCCGAAAAAAAATTAGGTTTACGAATTCTCAAGTTCACCGCCGTTACCACGATCATCTGCACCCTATTGCACTATTTTTTCAAGAACCACTGATCACTCCTCCACCTCCAAACAAATTCCCGACCTCCATGACTAAATAGATCATCATGAATTGCTAAAATAAAGGAATTTCGTCAACATCGAACTGCTCTTTAATCCTCTATCTAAAAATTACGATTCAAGCTTTAAAAATCATATTTTTGTATGAGAATTCAATTGATATACCTGGAACTAAGATTTATAACGTTCGAATTTCTACAGGGTTTGCATTGTGACTGCGTTTTTAATTTTTTTCCAGAGAAATTTTAGTTTATTATGCTTAAATTCATTTTTATAATTTAAGACATGTCAAAACAAACAACTTTTGTTTGAATTCTGAGATTAAACAAGAATCAGAGGTAGGAGTATTGGATTTTGTACAGGTTTATAAGTTTCTATAACCTGGAAATAAGATGATTCAGACTTGAATTAACAGGCACAGGCATATGTACATACTCATGGATTCTGTGCATACAACAATGTTTCAACTTGTTTAAATTCTACATTCAAACAGCACATCAACATCAGAGCTTAGGAAAGTTCACTCACCTGAAAGGATTTCTTGGAACAGAGAGTACTTTAAATTTGTCTTTGAAAAAAAAAATGCAATTTGATTTCTTTTTTTTTTCTTCTGTTTTGATCTTGAATGATATTTGAGTTTTGTAAGATAATGATTCTTTCTTTTCCAGGTTTTCAAAGTTATGGTTTGAACGAATAAAACTAGATTGTATGGAATATATAAAAGAAGATTTTACAGGGAAGGTTTATCTGGTTTTTTTTTATTTGCTCGGATTTTTCTTCCATTGCCTACAATCTTTGACCGGAATATTATTTTTTTGGTGGCTAAGCAACTTTGATTTCGGCTTGAGAAGATAGCATTAAATGCTTATGCTTCCTTCTTTGTTAACATATAATTCTATTTGATTTCTTTGTAAGTACTATTTTGTTTTATTTAAAGATATTTTGTAATCTAATTTTGTCTTGTTTTTGCATATACTTTTGTTGTTTCCTGGTTTATATAATGTACATGCAACTTGAACATATATACAGTTTTGATTAATTGCCTTGCTTGATGTAAGATTGTCATAGTTATTTTTTTTATAGTTTGTAACTTACTTTATATATTTATGTTTTAGCACAAATCTTGTTTATTATACTTTTCTTTTCCTTTATTTATTTAGAGCTTAAATTATCAAACATTTTATTTATATCCATATATTTTGTAATACTTAATATTAATAATATTTTATTTTATTTTGAAACTTTCCAAATTAAATTAAAAAATTTAAATAAGTTACAAATTTAAATTAAAAATTTTGGGATGTTATAATAAAAGTTTCTCATAATTAACTAACTGACTAATTAAATAAATAAAGCCAAATTTATAGGGTGTTATAGGCTTAGATTTGAATTTATAGTGAAAGTAGGAGACAAAATACCCATACAACTTTCTCTTACCAATTCAGATCTAATGCATCCCCTTTTAACTCTTTTGGCCAGCCAAACATTAGTCGATAATAGACTATAAACTCTTCCAAACCCATTAAAAAATTATTTTATCTAAATCCAATTTAATTCCTTATCGATATGCACATATACAACTTTTATATATGCATCCAACAAATTACTAATAGCAATGCGACCAATTATAGAGGTTACTCCATTTTACTAAATACATCCCATATAATAAATACAATAACTATTAATATTTCATAGGTATTAATTAATTTATAGCTATTATAAATCAATTAAGTAAATTAGTGTTTCAAAGACTAAATAGATTCGGTTATGCGACTCACACGTGTGAATTTAGCCGTTGATTAATATTTAAACAATTTAAAATTATTATTTTCTCATCACCTTAGCCGGCAGTGTGACAGTTTGACTTAATTCATTGCTTATAAATCTCATAGGTAAAATCTAATTTTACAAATTTAAATGGTACCCTTTAGTAACGGTCGCTTACACTAATTCTCTTCGTCAACATTATATCACTTTAGAACTTATGGAATTGGTTTTGGTCAAATTTAAATATCATCCACATCCAACTCGATTAGTCCATGATTCAATATTAACATTTGTTATTAACCATTCTACTCTGGCTAGAGATTTGACTTTGAGTTGACTAGTTGACCATGATACTAATATCATATAGTTGAGAAGACAGATTCTATATTGAACAGTATTTAACTTCTATTGCTTCAACTCAGACTTAACTATAGTCATTCAATGGATGCCATGCCATGATTTAACTATAGGAAAAGTAAGTTTCTACATTGAAGTTCAACATTATTTTCAATTTGAGAGAACTGTGCGATATCATCACTTCAAGATTTTCCCATTTGACCTTGTCGTTTTTAACCAAATTGAAACTCTTGGATAAGTCATTCCATAATTATCAAATGACTATCAGTTTGTAACTTCTTGGCTCACCCATCAACCTTGAGTATTACACTGCCCAACATAAGCATTACATACTCTGCTCTTAATGGATGTGTTAATATCTTTTCTCAAAACATCTTGACCGGGAATATTTAATCAATATGTTATTGTATAGTGTGATAAACTTCTCATGATTACAAAATTTTGTAATTACTATCGCACAACATATTATTTAAGGATTATTTACTAAATATATATAATTATTTATTTAATTCATATATTAAAATATAACAAATATATAGTAGATAACAAACTACTTTTATTTTGAACGAGATTTTATCACAAAGTTAGTTATTTTCAATAAATTATAGAATATTCGTTATGGCACCCCTAACTCTATCATACACATCAAGATGATTATTAACAACACCCAAAACATCAAATAATTTAGTAAAATATATTTCTTAAATATTAATTATTTAAATAAATTTATAATACTTTGTAAACTAATAGTCGCGTAGTTTTTCAAAGAATTCACAAATGCGGTTGTCTGGCTCAAAGGTGTGAATTTAATTAGTGATTGATATTGAGCAATCCAAATATTTACATTCACATGTCACTATAGCTAGCGGTGTGATAGTTTGGTCGAGTTCATCGCTTACAAATCTTTTCGCAAAATAATATTTTTTACATTAAATGGTACCAATAGCGATAATAATTTACACACGTTCATTTCGCTGATACTATAACACATTAGGATGTATAAAATCTGGTATTGGTCAAAACTATAATATTATCTACACTTAACTTGATTCGTCCAAAAACAAGGTTCTTAGTTTAGTGACAACATTTATTATTCACCATTCGACTCTAGCCAGAGATTTTGGCTTTAAGTCGGCTACGGTTGACCATGATTCTAACCATATAGAACCAATGAGGCAAATTATTTATTAAATAGAGCTTCACTTCCATTGCTTTAACCATAACCTAACCATAGTCGCTTGATGGACCGCCATGCCATGATTTAACAATAATCAAAGTGGAGTATCCATAATGAAGTTCCGCAGTATTCTCAAGTCGAGAGAATTGTGTAACATCGTCATATTGAGGTTTCCTGTTTGACTAGTCGTTATCAACGAACAAGAAACTCTCAAACGAGTCGTTCCACAGTTATCCAATAATTACATGTATGTAACCGCTTCGTGCCCCTAAAAACCATGAGTAGTACACTATCTAACATTTGGAGAACATTACGCAATTTGATCTTAATGGATGTATCGACATCCTTTCTCGAAACATCTTGACCAGGAATATTAAAAAAATGTTATTTTATTTTGTCATTCTCACAATTGCGGCTATTTGCAACGACGATCATATAAAATTTTATGTAAGGATTTTCATATTAACATAATTTAAATTGATTACTTAATTAATTGTATCATAATACATCAAAGTATATAAGAAAACAAACACTATTATTATAAATAAAATTTATTATGCAGTTAAATTTATCTAACAAATTACATAATTACTCATAGAGCATACTACTTACCCTCTTAACATCTCCATTGAGAATATTGACATATCATTCTAGTCATTTGTAAAGTACAGCTTTTCGGTAGATATAAATGTTGAAGGCTTCTATTTAAAGTCTTTGGTTGCTGTCGAGAATTCCTCAAAGCTATTCAAATCTACAACCAGGTAGATCTCTTTTCTTTTTTACCTTTCAAAAAAAAAAAACAATATGGATCCATACCAACCAATTTTTGGTTAGAAATATAAAAAGCAAAACACTTATACCTCTTTTCTTTTTTTCCTTTCAAAAAAATACAATATGGATCCATACCGACCAATTTTTGGTTAGAAATATAAAAAGCAAAACACTTGCCCATTTTTCTCTTTAGTTTTAGTCCCTCGGCACTTGTTGTTCTCAAGCATCCCGTAGCAAAACACCATCATCCTCACCGTCTTCTCCAAATCTAAGCTTTGACTCGTATTCAAATTTAGATTCAAGCCAGAGTTCCAACTGTCGATCCATAAAGACTAGGACCTGATCTAGTTTGCTAATCTCGACCTCACCTTTTCATTACCGATCTTCACTTAAACTTCGTTCTCTACTCAGGTAGGAGCACTGCCATGCTTAACCACATGTCGTCGCTTCTTTTCTATACCACTATCGTCGACATTGATCCATCACATCACCAAAATCCATCCCAATATTTCCAACATAGATCCACTCAATTGCCATGAATGTTCAAAGGAGAAATTGGGACAGAGATGTTAGAGAGAAGAAAAGTACTACGACTCAATTTGGTGATGGATCGGTTTTAGGCACTCGATCGAGTTAATTTGAAGAATTGGCTCGATGGATGCATTCCGGCCTCCAACGAATTCAAGAGTAGATATTTCCTATGATGATCATCCCATCGACACTTGAATTTAATCATGATGGATACTCAATCTTGAAAAGATAGAACTCTATACTATCTTGGATATTTCCAGTTTCGTTATCTTAAATCCTTTATTAACGAGTAAAATATGATACATAATTCCACCTTTCAAACATTTCTGCTCCTCGGTAGCCTCTCTAAGCAAGCTTCTTGTACCTTACCATGCTTTGGGTGCCTAGGTAAAATTCTTGATAGAGTCATTCAACTTCATATATTTACTGTTTCAAGCAAACCTAAAGCGTTTTATAGGGTCCTGCTTCTTAGCCCCAGTGGTGTTGTTTTTCCTTTCATTAACATTATTATTGTTTTCGCTATTACCATCCTACGTAGTAGTTTTGTTGCACTTCACCGTGCTGTTTGGTCAAGCTTGACCACTAGCATTTAACCTCCTCTTTATTTCAGCCTCTTCTAAGTGCAAAGTTGGTCCGCCTACTTGTAAATCAGCATGGTTGACTTCTTCATTGTTAATCACTTTTCAACATTAGATTCACTATCCACCTCGCCAACTATCGCCATCAACACCAAACTGTATCCTCTAGATTTCTCACCTCTGTAACAGTTGTGTTGAATCTCTTCGGATTACTCTTCAAAGTCACTACATTCTTCTGGTGAATGTTTGCCAAGGACAGCGCATCCTTGGATTGCATGGAGTGAATTCGGTTCAAGAATTTATTTGCAAGTTGATCGCATTATGATATGCATCCCAGATCCAGCCTACGAAACCACATCGTTGATAATCCTTCCAGGAACAATGGGAAGCATTTGTGTTTCAAGCACGTATTTATCCTAGCACCATCCATGTGTCTAAGTTAGAATAATTTGTATTCTCAGTTTTATGTTACAGTAGACTATATTCTTCTATTGTCTTTGTACTGTGCTGAATAATTGTGTGTACCTATATATAGATATGCACATACGTCTGTAAACATTCATTCTGTTACATTGAGTTTTCTATTCTATGTTCTTCTCTATTTCTTCTCTGTTTGTTTCATGGTATCGGAGCAAAATCGCCTCACGGCTAATTCCAGATCTGAAACCCTAATCAACTCAAAGTCCTCAATCTGATCTAGATTCAACCAATCCTCATCAGATCTAAACTCTCATCACTAATCTCATCGCCGATCCTCTCTCAATTCGCCGATTCTCTCTCAATCTTGTTGCTAATCTTCTTCATCATGACCGGAAACAACAATAATCAATCAACCACCGATTCATCCAATACTACTAATACGATTCACACTCAGCCCTCAAAAACACTTGAAGAATCCCTAAAATCAATTATTAATCCTCAAACACAACTTATTACAGTGACATTAGATGAAAACAATTTTCTGTTATGGAAATTTCAGGTGGAGACAGCAATCAGGGGCTATGGTCTTGAAAAATTCCTCAGTGCTACCACCATAGTGCCAGAACAGCTGATAACTAATTCTGAAGGTCAATTTGCAGCAAATCCTGACTACATAACATATCATAGACAGGACAGTCTATTGTGTGCTTGGTTACTCTCATCAATCAATACCAATCTTCTAACTCAAATCGTTGGCAGCAAGACATCTCTAGAGGTATGGAATGCTATACATCTTAATTTCAATTCTCAAGCGTCTGCAAGAATTATGAGTTACAAAAGGCAACTGCAAAATGTGAAAAAGGACAATATGAGTGTGAGAGAATATCTGAACAAAATAAAAACTCTATGTGATACCTTGGAGTCATCAGGTCATAGAGTGAGTGAGACAGAGCAGGTGTTAAACATACTAAATGGATTAGATGATAGCTTTGAATCAGTGGTAGCTGTCATTGCATCTAAGGAGACAATTCCATCCGTTCAATATGTGACATCAGTTCTTCTTGCACATGAAGGGAGATTAGAGCAAAAACAAAATGCAACACATGATTTCTCAATTAACTATGCAGCAAACATAAAAGTTAGACCACAGCACCAGAACAACTTCAGAGTAGAACCTCCAGCAAATAGTTTCAATCATGCTCAGGCCATGCAAAGGGGACAGTGGTATGGAAGAGGAGGAAGGTTCAACAGAGGTAGAGGACGAGGTAGAAATACAAACGGTAGACCGAGATGTCAAATTTGTGGGAAGATAGGACATACGGCAGTGAGATGCTATTTCAGATTTGACAACGGCTACACAAGCAATCAACAAATATCACCTAATCAAGGCACATCAAAACCGCAACAGTATAATGTGAATTTAAGTCAAGCAGGAATCAACTCAATGGCAGGCTCAAGAGGACAGAATCAGACAATAGAAGATCAAGAGATAGCAGCAAAGGATTCTGACATTCAGAATGAAGCCTGGTTTCCAGACTCTGGAGCAACACATCATGTTACAAGCAAATTACAGAACTTAAATCTTGGTGGAGCAGCATACCAAGGTAAAAATTATATTTATATGGGAAATGGTACACCTATAAGTATTACTCATGTGGGAGATGCTTGTGTTAAATCCAATAAGAAAAATAGACAGCTATTATTAAAGAATTTACTTAGGGTACCTCAAATTAAGAAGAATCTTATGTGTGTTTCACAATTTGCTAGAGATAATGAAGTATTTTTTGAATTTCACCCTAAAGTTTGTATGGTCAAAGACAAAATAAATGGAGAGATTTTGCTTCAAGGAAAACTATGTGATGGTCTGTACAAGTTCAATCTGAAAAATG
Organism: Allium cepa; assembly: GCA_030765085.1. Classification (NCBI taxonomy): domain Eukaryota; kingdom Viridiplantae; phylum Streptophyta; class Magnoliopsida; order Asparagales; family Amaryllidaceae; genus Allium; species Allium cepa. The sequence goes on along the minus strand of CM060943.1, from coordinate 302,928,519 downwards.
GAAACGAAAACAGTGATGAAACAAGACAATGTAATACTATAAATCATGAAAGTGATGATGCGTATGATATTTGGCACAAGAAACTCGGACATCCCAATGTAAAAGTGATGAAAATAGTGTTGGACAAAGAAAACATATCATATCGTAATCCAGTTTTACCATATGTATGTAGTCAATGTCAGTTGGGAAAAAGTCATAAGTTACCGTTCAGTTTATCAAGTACAGTATATCATCAACCTCTAGAACTGATAGAGTGTGACCTTTGGGGACCAGCTCCAATCAGTTCAAGCTATAATTATAGGTACTATATCGCCTTTGTAGATGCTTATAGCAGGCACACATGGATATACTTCTTAAGGCAGAAATCTGAGACATCTGAAGCCGTGAAACAATTTATAACTCAAGCTGAAAGGCAGTTTGACAGTAAGCTAAAAGTACTTCAGACGGATGGAGGGTCGGAATTCAAGCCTTTAAAAGAATTCTTCAATGAAAAGGGAATATTGCATAGATTTACTTGCCCTCATACATCTCAGCAGAATGGAATAGTCGAAAGGAAGCATAGGCATGTAGTAGAGTTGGGAATGACTTTATTAGCACAGGGCACTATGCCACTTAAGTTTTGGCCAGAAGCTTTTTCCACAGCAGTATACTTGATTAACATGCTACCTACAAGTGTTTTGAAGAATGCAAGTCCCTATGAAACTTTATTTGGCTTGAAACCCGATTACAAAAGACTAAAAGCATTCGGGTGCTTATGTTTTCCCTTATTAAGACCATACAACAGACATAAGATGGATTTTAGATCATCTAAATGTACATTTCTTGGTTATGGTTCAAACCAGAAGGGATACAAGTGTTTAACTAGCGATGGAAGAATTGTTGTCTCTAGACATGTTATGTTTAATGAAAGAATATTTCCATTTGCTGACAGTGAAATAAAAAGCACTAAAAGAGTCACAAATGTGAGACAATCAGTGCCTCCTATACCATGGTGTGAATCAGAAGTTAAAGGGTGCAGGTTATTGGATATGCAAGAGAGTGAACGAAGCCATACACCCTCATTAATCTCATCTCCAATCAGCAGCAGCAGGGACAGCTTGAGAAGTCATGAAAACAGAGATAGAACTGCTGTCAGAGTGCAAGAAGATATGTAAGAATCATCCTCAAACAACCAATCATCAAACCTGTCTGATATTGATACACAAGAGGATGTTCAGACAAGAGAGGAGACACACAATCAGCAAGGTCATCACATGATAACAAGGTCAAAGATGGGTATTTTTAAACCAAAAATATACACAGTTCAAAAACCAATACACGAACCCACCACCTTTGAGCAAGCAATACAATATGAAGAATGGATGAAAGCAATGGAAGATGAATACAAAGCATTGATGTGCAATAAAACATGGAAATTGGTAACTCTACCTGAAAATAAGACTGTAATTGGATGTAGATGGACGTACAAACTCAAGTATAAAGCAGATGGAACAATTGACAAGTGCAAAGCAAGGCTTGTGGCTAAAGGCTACACTCAACAACCAGGTTTTGACTTCAAGGAAACATTTTCTCCGGTTGTTAAACCTACCACAGTCCGAGTTATTCTAACCATAGCCCTACATAATCATTGGCCTATTAGGCAACTAGATGTGAACAACGCATTCTTGAACGGTGAGCTAGAAGAGGAGGTGTATATGGAACAGCCTAGAGGCTTTGAAGTTATCAAGGGAAATCAGCAAATAGTATGTCAATTGAATAAGGCAATTTACGGTCTAAAGCAAGCGCCAAGGGTATGGTTCGAGAAATTAAAGAAGACATTGATGATGTTGGGGTTTCACGTCATAAAGTCAGACAGTTCATTATTCATACAAAGAAAGGGAAGTGAAGTTATATATGTGTTAGTGTATGTTGACGATTTTATTGTAACAGGAAGTAACAATGCAGAAATTCTCAAACTAACGAAGCATCTAAATGATGTTTTCAAATTAAAAGACCTAGGAGAATTGAATTTTTTCTTGGGAATTGATGTGATAAGAAACAGCAAGGGAGAAATACACTTAAACCAGAGGAATTATATTCAGACTGTTTTGAAGAGAGCAGGTATGGAAAATGCGAAAGGGTTACCTACTCCAATGACTAAAAACTTGCAGCTGACAAAGAATGATGGGGATCCAGTTGACAATCCATATCAATACAGGAGTATAGTGGGAGCCCTTCAGTACATTACTATAACTCGGCCTGAAATTTCGTACAGTGTGAATAAGGTGTGCCAATTCATGCAGAAACCGTTAGACACTCACTGGAAAGCGGTAAAAAGAGTACTTCGCTATCTAGCAGGAACACTAGATTATGGACTAAAACTGTATGCTCCTGGAAAACTGAATACTAGCGCTTTTGCTGATGCTGACTGGGCTGCAGATAGAGATGACAGAAGATCGGTGAGTGGTTACTGTGTGTATTTAGGTAAGAATTTGATATCCTGGTGCTCAAAGAAGCAATCTACTGTTTCGAGATCAAGCACGGAAGCTGAATACAGAAGCGTAGCAGCAGTTGTATCTGAAATAATGTGGGTAAAATCCTTGCTGTTCGAAATACTCGGAGAGAAGCAGACCTCAGCTACGGTGTGGTGTGACAATGCAAGTACTGTTGCATTAACTGCCAACCCCATACTACATTCTAGAACAAAACACATTGAATTAGACTTGTATTTTATGAGAGAACAGGTTGCATTAGGGAACATATGCATTAATCATATACCTGCATTATACCAGCGTGCTGACATTTTAACTAAGTCTTTATCTCTGAATCATTTTATCAGACTGAGAGATGGATTGAATGTCATCAAGGAAGAAAGGGAAATCTGGAATAAAGAGAAGAAGAAGAAAGCAGAAGAAGCAGAGGAGAAAGAGAGAGCTCGATTTGAAGGAAGGAGTTAGAATAATTTGTATTCTCAGTTTTATGTTAGAGTAGACTATATTCTTCTATTGTCTTTGTACTGTGCTGAATAATTGTGTGTACCTATATATAGATATGCACATACGTCTGTAAACATTCATTCTGTTACATTGAGTTTTCTATTCTATGTTCTTCTCTATTTCTTCTCTGTTTGTTTCAGTCTATCATATTTCAATAAATGTTGAAGAGGATCCGTGGATCCATTGTAACTCATTATCATCAACATCGCAAACTTTCTTAGGTGCAACGTTACTCCAATCAGGACATGCACTGCATATTATGATTCACAACACTGCTCTAAGTCGATGTATAAAATAGGATTGGTAAGCACACATTGACATCCGTTTGGTTTTATATATTGGCTACACATGGGGCTTATTCAAAGTTAGTACAAAATTTGAAGTTACTTGACAATGCTAGTTCTCAAGCCTACAATATAAAATGGAATTTCTTAGATGTTTCGAGATTCTCTACACCGTTACCGCAGTTGCAACTGCCTTTACTTTGCTCCTCCAGTAGAAGCTTCTACCTCTTCACTGGCTTATACCTCTACTTCTTCTCAGGCTAACCAACCTCACTGCCTCCTAACACTTCCACTACAGTTGCTCCATACATGATAAAGGATAATCCTCCAAGTAATATTCCTATCGATGCTGATCGGACTGGCATAATGGTCCTCGACATCCCACAAGACTCCATGGCAACTAGGCTAACAATCGTGGACCTTAAAAGAATGTAGGTTTGACACAGAATCCTGGAATATGATACTTTATTTCCTTTATCTCATCAAAATGCCTACAATCTACCAGATGGTTAAACGACTTATAACAGTTACATGTGCTTATCTGGGGCAGAAAAGTAACTCCATGAGTATAAGGCCTCTAAGATAGAAGCTTGCCATGCCCGAGTCGAGAAGAAGAAAGAAGACTTTGAATAGGGTGTTGATAAGACCATCTTCAAATTCTATGTGAATGTTTTTAATGAGATTCTTTGAAGAATTTGACAAATAGACCTACTTGGAATGGCTTATCTAAGGCAAAAAAAGAGATTTTACGTCAAATCCTCCTGCTGCTGCTACTCCCAAGGTGCATAATCTCGATAATCCTCAGTTTGTTCCTTTTACGGCTACCTCCGAACTTCTTGATCTTTCTATAACTCCTGAGGAGGGCCTGGTCGCAGTTGTGTCTTCAAAGCCCACACCACAATCTAGAGGTATACTGTTAACCTCTCCTATCTGTTAAAATCCTTAAATATCTTCCATGGAGGCATCAAACCTTTATTACTCGGTTTTCCTCCTTATAGGTCCACCTACCATTATGGAACTTCTGGTTTTGACTCAGGTCATGTTGTCCTCCAGTCAAAGCTTCTGCCACCATGGTTTTCATCATCATATCTTCCATCCCCATTCCTACCTCTTCCACTGGGTCTAGCCCCGGTTCCCAAGTTGAAAATATTACTATGTTGGAAAAGGAATTTGTGGACTTTAACCTTTCCATCGACGACGTTGACAACCTAACCATCACTCAGATCTTGCGGTCTAGCTCGTCCGATGGCAACCAAAGAAGCCGTGGAAACTTATAGATTTGGTTATGTACAGATTGAGTCAGGCTTGATTGCTCCTCCCCCCATGTCTGTATCCATTTACATGCCACTAATTCCATCGGTGCTACTAACCACTCCGCCTACATTTGATGCCATTCAATCGTCAAAGAGCGCACATCTCATATCAACTAACAACCCTTCAACCACTAAAGTACATATCAACCACTAAAGGGAAGTATACCTTCAAAGACAAAGCACCAGAAGAGGGCTTCGATGAAGCCTAAGACGAAAGGTAGAGGAGGGAAGAAGTGAAAGCACTTATCACCACTAAAGACCAGAACCTTTTTGTCTTTTTACTTTCTTTGGTTTCATTTTGTACATAAGTCGATGTTGTGCGGATACGATTCCTGCGACCATAAATAAAAGAAAAAAGTAACGAAATTTAATTTTTTTTGCAAATTAGTCTCATTTACTACTATCGCACCCATTATTTTTTAGGCTTATATACTTATCTACATGTAAAATATATAATTGTTTGTATGAAATTACTTATATATAATACCTGCCTATGTCTGCAATCTGTGCAATGCTTTATTTATATTCTAATTATGTACATATAAATAAACTTCTGCAATTTCCCAATGCTGTTTCATTGCTTTGTTGTATTTATAATCGGTCAAATACTTACTGTTTAACTATAAATGAAACTGTGTCTCGACGGTGCCATTGCAGAAGTTCAATTGCACACCGAAGAAAGTCTCCAAGCATCAGTACTTATGATGCCTAAATCCGGGCATCCATCCCTGCCTCGCTAATCTAATCTATGGGAATTGATTAAAGGTGAGATGTATAAAGGAAAAATATCATTTGGTCCCCAATTTGGAATTATACTTTGAAGAACTTATCATGGTCCAAAGGAGTCCATTAGCACCTATCTTTTGAAAACCGGACACCCGGTTTTCAAAACGTAAATGTTTGTTCATGCTACTGATCCTGTAGTACAAAGTCAGACTTAATGAAGACGGTTCCATTGATTCAAAAAGCTAACTTTATTTTGATAGATCCAATGGCAACCCCAACCTTATTACATCAAATATAAATGAAATAAAATGTCTAAGCATGAAATAAATCCAATTCGGCACTTCATCCTCATGTTGGTCATTCCGTAGAAGCAAAAGTAGTCCTTCGAGAAGCTATATTCAAGCCTGAATTATCCGAGCATTTCTAATACTTTCTAATGTCTACCTAATTAATATAGGATTGTTATCCATTGGGCAACATTTATATGCCTCAGAGATTCGATGCATAGATAGTTCTTTGTGTTCTTCCCTCATTCTTTATGCGATGCCTCTCATAGTTTCGTGACATAGCACTCTTGACCTATGCTTTAGGCGCCCTAAATCTCCCCTACTCCATTAACCGTGGGAAATTTCATCATTCAACTCCACGGAGCAAGTGCAATTCTAAAATCAGTTTTGGTCGATTGGCCCAAGAATATTTTGTAGGTGGAAATTCATCCATCGCAACAAAATTTTGAACCCTAATAACCCTCCAAGGCCCATCTCCAAGTTGCACCAGCAGCTTTATAACGCCAATAGGAGATGGTGCCTCTTCGGTAAATCCCAGAAATTGGTATTTACAAGCCAGCAAATCCCTTTCATTGTGTAGTATCTTATCGAGTGTTGGCTTAAAAAGGATGTTCATAGAGCTTTCGCTATCTATCTGCACTCCATGAACGAAAATCGTCCAAATCATGGTCGTTATCACCATTAGATCGGGTGTAACTGCTTCGACTCCTTCTGCATCCTTATTTGGAAAGATGATGTCATCATTGTGACAGTTGCCCTACACCTTCAATGTTCATAAAGTCGAACAGTGCACTATTGAAACATCCGGTTAATGTAGGGTGACAGTCTATGGAAAGAAAAGAAGTAAAGAAGAGAGATGGAAAAATTCCAGTTTTGGATATATGATAACTCACTGTCACTTAATATGCTTTGGATATATGATAACTCGTATGACCATTACTCTACCAAGGATTAATGGAAAAATCCTAGTATACTAGACACATTATCCAAAGATGATACAAGATGCAATCCACTGGTCTAGTGTATACAAATCCAAACCACTGATCCGGGGTAATCAAACAAATAACCATAAGCGCCCCATAATGATCCGGGGTAATCAAACAAATAACCATAAGCGCCCCATAATACACTTGCTTTGAGTACATTAGAAAACACTTCAAGTATTAACGAACCCTTAGCATGCGCATCCAGGCCTTCCATTGCTCCATAAATTTCCATTCATAAAATTCTATGCTTGAACAATTCAACGTTCTATCTACAGGTCGCCCTCAAAAAACCCGTCCATGTGGAGAATCATCATGAATCCATCATTATCGAGCTGTCATCATCAGAACATAACTCCGTCATTATCGGGTTATCATCATCAAAATCCTGAATCCATCACATTGAAGCATCATGTCATCACTTCAACATCCAAAATCACTTTTCATAGAGCAATAACATCAAGACCAAGAGTCAACCACACGAACATACCATCACGTCACGCTCCTCGAAGACTCCTCATCGTCCATGTCAAAGATTGACCAAATCAGCCATCATCAATAGCGATAGGTACCAACCACTGTACAACGGTCAGTACTGACCACTTTGGTCATGTACTTAGCCAAAAATGGCTAAGTTCAAACCAAATAAAAGCCTCCAGCATCCATCCCGAGGTCCAAAGCCCGAAGCCTATCTAAGTCTATAGTTTTCCATCTTCAGATTGGTCGGCACACATCCCAGTACTCTTCTATAACTTATCCCATCCATTCAATTTTCCATCGTTTGTGCATCCCATCGATATGCATAGAACTCTGCCTCATCATATGAGTTTCCACCATGTGTGCATTTGATCAATATGCACAAAACTCCAAATAACCCTGGATCGTCGATTGATCGGTGTTTTCTATCAAAACAAGCAAACAAACATACATGCAAGCAACAAGCATACGTACATCTATCATATACAACACATATAACACATTTGTATCAACCGATTCGGGGATTCATATTTAAAGTGCCTAAATCTAGCAATTTCCAAAAAGTAATATGTCTGTAATAACATGTGTGATATTAAATTTAAAACCATTTCAAAATATTTTAAAATTCTTTTATAAAATTGGATGTGGACATAAATACATTAAGAATTACATTTTAAAGTAAGAAATCAGTTCAAAACATCATTTTTATACTATGCTAACAATCATAGCATGTTGGCAAAAAATATCACTCACCTTAACAAAAGCTAACCAATCCTTTGCCAAGTCGTGTTTCTAAAATGAGTGTAATGCAAAAAACCATGTCCAAATCAGACCTCATATCAAAAGATATAAACTAAATATGAAACAAGATAATCAATTAATTGATTAATCATCATTAAGTAACTAATTACCTCATTATCTCTAATTCCTCTTCTCTCCCAAGTTACAATTCCTGTACGTGCATAAGTGCACCCAAAACACACCAAGATGCGCTTGTCTTTCTCCTTTACTCGAGCTACACTTCAGTAAATCGAGCACCTCCACCTCCATTCAATTCGTGGAGCAACGACGAACAAGCGATGCCCACCATTTCATGTTTGAACGCTCTGAGCAAATCCTGACAAGAAGCGCCCATCTACTATAATAACATTTTGCGAATTGCCCCATGTCGTTGGAGTTACTACAATTTGGTGGGGAGGTGAGCATCGCCAAGGGAAAAGCAACGGGGATCTTTATTTGGCTTATCTCCCTTTCGAACGATGACTATCCCCAAACCTAGCTCCATGGCTACAATCATCGACTTTGCCTATTGTCACTGCATATACAGGGACCATTATAGATTTGGAGCTGTCCTCCCCACGATCTCAATGGATCTAACCTCGACAATTTTCATAGACTATAGCTCTTGATTTTAATTTTGAAGCAGGGCCATGAAAATCTGTTACTTATGGAACATGGCCTATAGCTCTTGATTTTAATACATGAGTGTGTGTATTATATATATATATATATATATATATATAACTTGTACGATTTCTCAAGTAAATCACCATACATTTCGAGCTATTATGATCACACAGCACATCCGATTACAACAAAATTCATTGACGCACATCGCTACAATTTTTTAGTCCCAATGGTATAAATTTTGTGTTATCTAAGACTGCACTCTAGGATGTCAGTTTCATACATTTCGAGATTGTTTTGGCCATTGGATTGCCTGATTTCCAATATAGCGATATTTATACCCATTTTAATTTGCAACATTGATAGAAACTCAATGAAGTGGTCTTGAGTCTCGATTCGACCGTACGTGGAAATTCATATTTTTGGACCTTCAATTAATTAATGATTCAATATTTAAATCAATTATTTAAATATCCTATCGTTAAAATGATAGGTCGTTACATTCTTTCCTTCATCCTTGAAATTCCCAAATTAAGAGAATGTCTACCAACCCATATGCTTACAGAGCTCCTTTTGTTTTGAAAAGATTCGACATCACCTCCTTTGTGCTGCTAGGTCCAAAAGAATCCTAAACATCATAGATATATATACATCTCATATCCGAGGCATCTAAGTTCTGAGGACAAACAAGCATATATACCCAAATTTACACTTCGGGTTTTACGTACCTCTTTTATACCAAGAGAACACTATTCGTATGAAATTAAAAGCGAGTATGCATCCAAATTGCCAACACTTGCTTCCATATACCCGAACATGTACTCAACAAAGAGGACTATATACAATTGCAATATCATATCAGGTATTTAGTATGCAAAATCATATATAGAAATCATCTCAACTAAATATGCTATATCAAATCATAACCATCCCACATGCCTAACAACCATATAAGCATAAGTAATCATATGAAATGCCAATAATCAACCATCAAATAAGCACATAAGAGATCAAACATCAAAAAGTAATATCGATGCCTATCGTAGCCTACAGGATACTAAACTATATAGTATAAAGCATAAAATATGATATCCAATATGAAAGATGATGAAAAATGGAAATTTCACCAAGTGAAGAGCTCTAGACAAGCGGTCCTCATGCTCTCGCCGGTCTTTTGCCTTTGCCTTCACATCACTAAACCTTTACTACTTCACCATCTTCCTCTAAAGTTGTTTTCTATCACATCATATGATACAAATAGGTGGTCATTATCGCTGAACCTAACACGTACATTTTTGCAGGTAAAAGGGTAATTGAACAAACGTGGAACAAAACGGTACCCGACTGTTCACAAGCTCATACGAGGTCTAGAAGCTTATGGTTCAGTCTCAATATCACCTAGTCGACTTGGTGCCAAATTTCCCAATGCCTCTCGTAAGTTCTCCCAAAATCCATTAGTGAACAATGGGTTTCGGTCACTCATAATGCCCACCGACATATTTGAATCACATAACTCACTTTACATTTAACTCTACTAATTTGGATTCCATTCCACTGGAACTAACGAACATAAATCTAGCACTCTTAGTCAATCTAACGACTTTAATCCAAGTGCTATCATATCCTCTTCTGGCCATCGACAATCCATCAGTAAAACCTATATATATCCGCTCCCACTTCTACTTGAGAACAAACAATCTCTCATCTATAGGGAACCAACCATCTCGGTTGGGTCTGCACTACATCACCTATACAGACATTATTCGTTCCTCTAACTTAGCCATGATATTCGCTATTCTAGCATTACGCCTTTGAGAAGTACTGATCTGCTAAATCAAAGTAGTTTTGATAGTCAAACCAACCATCATCTTTGGCTTGGCTCACATCAAGTTCTGAAGTCATAACCAATGATAAACTTGAGTTGTGTCCACTCTAGGAAAATCACTCCTAAACTGCCATGTCTAGTATCAATGACTGCATTTTCCTATTGGGCATATAAGAAATGTCAAAGTCATAGGAAGCCAAGAACTCTAACCATCACTACTGGCAAAGGTTAAGATTCTTAGCGGAGAAGAGAAACTTCAATGATCTAGGATCATATGAACAATCCAAACCTCGCCCCTAGTAGATAGTGTCATCAAATCTCCAAAGCGAACACGATCACTGTCGACTCCAAATCATAAGTCAAATACTCCCTTTTGTGTGGTTTCAGTTATCGACTAGCATATGCGACAACCTTATCCTTTTATATATCCCTACATTTGGTCCAATATCAAGGACATCAGTGCATACTATCAACTCACCATTTCCACTCAGAATGAGTAACATCGGTGCACTTTTCAACCTCTCTGTCAAACTCTCAAACATGTGTCCGCACCTCTCATCCCAAGTAAAAGTCTAATTCTTCTCGTCGATTGGGTTAATAGTGTTGCTACCTTAGAGGAGTCCTTGATAAAAGGTCTATAATATCCTGCTAATCTAAGAAAACTCCTCATATCCATAGCACTCTTGGGTCTATTCCAATCATATGATGTCATAACTCATAGAATCTGTAGCATTATCCCGTTCCGAAACAGCATAAACTAAGAATTTCACTTCCCTCCATCAAAAATGATACTTCAAATATCTTACCATCAATCAGTGCTTTCTGAACACTTCCAACATAATCATCAATCATGCCTTATGCTCCTCTTTCATCCAAGAGTAAATGAAAGTATCATCAGTAAGCACAAACTTGCTCAAGTGATCCCTTGAAACATAGTTTATGAGAATAGCAGACAATGCGGACACATTCGTTAGCCCGAATGGCATAACCAACCAATCAAAAATCAAGGTAGTGTACGAAATGACGTGATTGGCACACCCTCTCTGGCTACTTTCAATTGATGAAACCACATCGCAAGGTCCAACAAAGAGGAAACCTTCGCACCATAAAGACAATCGAACAAGCCATCAATAAGCGGAGGTGGATACTTATTCGTTATTTTATTGCGCTCACGGTAATCAGCATACAAAAAAGAGCCATCTGCCTTAGTAGCAAACATTATAGATGCATCCCACTCAATTATGCTCCTACGAATGAAGCCTTGCCTAAGTGGCTTATCTGCTCACACCTCTAGTTTCCTCTACTCTTTGGGCATCATATGCCTCAAAGACATAACTACTAGTCTAGCACCTCTAACTAGATCGATACAGAGTTCTATCCTTAAATGGTGGTAATTAGGTCACCTCATCGAATATGACCGGATACTCCCTAGCTATAGGCACAGATGACATCTCGTTATGTGGGATATCGAGCAAAATAGAAAAATAACCATTACCTCATCATCAGGTGGGCAGCCGAATAGTACTTTCCGCTCATCGTCGCTCCCTGTCATCAACAACGACTTCTCAAAATCCACCATTATTCTATACCTCTTCAGCCAGCCCATTCCTAGAATATAATACCAATCTAATCAAACCCAAAACAAATCAATAACAAACAAATAAACATAGATCTCGATAGGACTAAAGTTGGACAAACCATGCATAGACTACCCGAGTCCCCAACCAGGTTCGTAATGATTTAAAGCTTGGCCAACTATCTCAGGTTCCAATCCCAATCTATCTACCAAATCACTAAATATGAAAGAATGTATAGCCCTAACATCAAATAAAACACGTATTGAAATGCCATAAATGAAAAGCATGCCTTAGACGGCAATGCACTTTCCTTTCTCTTCCGTCGATGGACCAATCGACGAAATTGAAATGGCAATTAATGCATATGCCTTCAATCTTACCCTGTTTAGCTTGTTCGATACAATCCTTCCGTGGTGGGTACAGGCACTTGTGTCATAAAGCCTTGTCGATCAACTTCTCGAAGCTCTCCTCAATATGACCAATCAACCGCTTCCTAAGATGATCGCTCAATCCATTGATAAATTTTTCATTCTTTTTGAGTGAAGTATCAATGAAAGATAGATCGTACTTGAATAGCACATCAAATTCCGCCCACGTACTCCGACGCAGACATATTGCCTTACTTCAAGTCAGTGAACTTCCTAAACAGCACTGACTTTTGAATAACTGGGACAAATTTCTCTTCGAACCGAACTATGAACAGATCCCAAGTAAAATGATCATCGGGAATCACAATCATAAACACACTCTACCAATTCATTTCCCATCCTTAGAGTTATCCAAAGGCCAACTTATACCTCAATGTATCATCTAACTATAGTCATTGAAGATCCTTTCACAAGTATCCTTCCAACCTTGCATCTCAATAACCGACTCCATTCCAAGGAACGGTCTGCATCTTAGACTTACGTATTCTTTATACAGCTTGACAAAGTCGACCTTTAGCATTTGCACTTGAGCACCATCATCATTTGGAGCAATTGGGCATTCCAGAATAATGTTTTGCACCATCTCAGTGAATGTATTCTATAAATCAGGATTAGTGGCCCCTGATCTTGTGTACTCCTAACTCCAAACATGGAGTCAATTGTAGCATTTCTCGTATGCCAGATCATTCCCAAACTATAATAAGGATGATCACTCTCTCATAAATAAAAACCGCATCAGTGGTACTTTTGTGCAAAACGAATTGTATATTACTTATACTAATATAGAGTTTGAGAGTGAAAACATATAACAAATACACTCTCTTTCGTATAAATGTATACTCTCGATCCAATCTAAGGTGACAACTCTTACCCTATCTCTACTAAATTACAATGTCAACTGAGGTTAATCATATAACCTAAGCTCTTACACCAAGTGTGACGACCGCCTTACACCTTCGATGTTCATATACTCGAATAGTGCACTGCTGGAGCATTCGACCAATGTAGGACGATGGTCTAAGGAAAGAAAAGAAGTAAAGAAGAGGAATACAAGAGAAGAGAAGAGAAGAGAAAATTTCATACAATCGCATAACCTATTATATATCTCACAACGCATCGAATAAAATATAGTAATCGCCGCAGACACAAAATAAACGAGACAATAGTAACTACATGAACCATAGAATACACAAGTTCATATAGTTATATAAAACAGTAATAGCATTTATACTCATATAGTTATACAATACGGTAAAAGAGTTTATACATCTGACAGATAAACTTAACTAATAAACTATCTTTAATAATGGTATGGCAAACATTGTCAAGGCTCCATGGTGTTACAAGCAAAATAAGCAACAATAAGCCTAAAATATGAATATGAGAAATCATCTCCTGCTAGTCCATCTGCATTACTCCATGTGCCATTTAGACCTGCTATCCAGCCTATCATTTAAGAGTACTGTAATAACCTGAATTTAAATAATGATCAATTAAAGTTAATAATAATGTTTTGATTAATTAAAATAGATTTTTGTGGATTATTGAATAACTGACTTTGAAATTATTTGTTATCGAGCTTAAATTGGGAATATTGAATACTTAACTTAAAAATATGTCAAATTGAGAAGATAATATTTTATAAAAGTGATGAAATTGAAGTATAATATCGATATGGAAAGAAGTGACTTGAAATGAGAATTTGTATTTATTTGAGTCAAATAGAATTTAGTTTTATAAATAAAAGGTAATGAAATTTATTTACTTAAACCCAAGCCCAAAACTTTAAAGCCCAAACTCATTTTCTACAATTTTCTAATTTTAGAAATTTCCCTTTCTTCACAAAATCACTTGCGTACCTCTCTCCCTCTCTCTTTGTTAATGGATCTTTCTCCCAAAGCTAACAAAACAAATTTTCATTATTTTGGAAAATCAAGAACAAATGAATAAATTACCATAAATCGCAAAATTTAAGTATGTGATTCACTATCTCGTTTAACATCTGTGGCATGAATCAAGAGAGATGCTGTGTTGAGGTTGATAGGTGCGTGTGTGTAAACAAAATGAGGAGGAAGAAGTTGACGCATTGAGTACAGGTGAGTGTTTTAGCTCAAAAAATCAATGTTTATATTACTTTAATCTTTGCAACTGATGTGTAGAGCTGTTCTTTACTTGAATGTGTCTATAGTGAAATGAATTTGGAATCGTTCAAAAGAACAAAAATATTGAGGATGGCTCAGCCTAGAGCTTAGTTGCTTCAGGCAATGGTTGACCGGTGGATTGGTCAGAGATGACCGATGCACTGTGGAGCTTTATGGTTCTTGCTACTGCTCATGTGTGTTCTGATTTTGTGGACTTGTGCGTATGTCCATTCATTTGCTGTTGTGAACTTTGGTATAAGCCTGTGTATGAGTGTGTGTATGTGAAGTGCATGTGCAGTCTTCTATGTGTTTATGAATAATCTTGTGTTTATGTGCATATCGCTATGTTGTGTGTGTGTTTTGTTGTATTTTTATGCAAGTGCGTGCGTGCGTGTGACAGTTTATGTTTTTGTGTGAGTGTGTATGTTATTGTGCACTACTATTTGTGTTTGCTTGTGTTGTAAAATTTTCAAAAGTTTGGGGTTTGGGTTTTGGTTTTGGAAGAGAAGAAGTAAAGAGGAAGAAGTGAAGTCCCACATTGTAGAAAAATGAAGACTATACTTGTATAAGTATAGCTCTCTCAAGTGGATGTTGGGGCCTTGGGGCTCCCACATGTTTGCTTTGTTGTGAGGAGAGAAGTCATGCAACACCGCACGCACGCCGCCGCCGTCCGTTCGTCCGACCGTTCGTAACCGTTGCTAACGGTCGCAACGCTTTGCGAATGGACGCCTCTTCAATACTATAAATAGCTGCTCTGTTTTGTAACGCCTCCAAGGTGTTGCAAATTCAGAAACAGTTGCAAAATTGTTCTCTTCTTCCTCTTCATTCTTTTCCATATAAATTGCATCATCAGATACAGTTTCTGAAGTGTTCTTGGTCGGATCAAAGTCGTACAAACTTTGAATTCGATTACGCTGTTACAGGGCTTCATTGAATCCTGAAAGTCGATAGTTCGATAACCCGTTTGTACCTGGTGGGTTGAACTATTGTCTGAAAGAATCTATTCCATAGATCCTTGAAGTCGGAAGTACATCATTGTTTTCTTTGCAAATCGCCATCAAATTCGTCTCGAACCGCAAAATCCCTAACAATATTTCAGACAATATCTTTCAACCATGGAAGGTTTGAGTGCTCTGCAAGTTATGAATCGGCATCTAACTCGATTGGAGCGTTTTGATGGTGACAATTTCACTCGTTGGCAAGAGACAATGAAATTTTTCCTGGTCACCGTCAAGTTGTTCTACATTTTGGAAAATGACTTGGAAGAAATCCCAGAGGAAACTGATAAAGATGATGATGCTCTAAAGGCTAAACGTGCAAAGCGCAAAGAGAACGATTTCCTATGCAGAGGCCATATTTTGAATGCGCTATCTACCCCAGTCTACAATGCTCATAGGACCTTGGAAACAACGAAGGCACTCTGGACTGCCCTGGAGAATAAGTACCGCATATCCGAGGCAAGTAATAAAAAATTTATTATTTCTAATTTTATGGATTTCAAAATGGTCAACAATAAGTCCATAATTGGACAAGTAAGCGAAATTTTACTGTTGATGAATCAACTTAAAGATGCTGGTATTGATCTCCCTGAATCTTTTGTTGTTGGAGTTATAATTTCTAGACTTCCGCATAGTTGGAATGATTATAAGAAAAGATGAAGCATGCGGAAACGGACTATAATTTAGACGGTTTACAGCGTCATCTTCGTATTGAAGAAGACTCTCGCAAACGCGGTCTAGATGATAATCCACAAACCGAGTCCTATTCTGAGGAAAATAATGTTGAAATTACTGATAAATTAAAGCCAAAGAATGAGACACAGTTTAAGAAGAAAAATCATTCCGAAACCAACAACAAAAAGAAAGGTGCTTGTTATTTTTGTAACAAGCCCGTCCACTATGCCCGAGACTGCCATCTGCGGAAGAAACAACAAAAAGTGAATGTGGTCGAAGACTCGCTTGTGGCTATAGTGCAAGAGGCAAACTCCGTTAGTGGCAATGATAATGATTGGTGGTTCGATACTAGAGCAACCGTTCACATTTGCAAAGACCGTAATCTTTTCAAGAGTTACGAAGAAAATAAAGGAGAAGCCGACGAAGTTACTGGAGAAAATAAGGTTCGTAGTAAAGTTCTGGGAAAAGGCACTATAGAACTTCCTCTCACCTCTTGAAAAGTTCTTACATTAGTCAATGTATTTTATGTACCTGATATGTGTAAGAATTTGGTCCCTGGATACCTTCTTAACAAAGGAGGATTCAAGATGGTGTATGAGTCTGATAAGCTAGAGTTGTCTAAGAATGGCAAATTCATTGGACAGGTATACTCTTGTAACGGCATGATTAAGTTGAATGTATTAAAGAAATCTTCTGTTTATATTGTTGATTCTATTAATTTATGGCATGGTAGATTAGGATATGTGAATTATAAATCCATTAATAATATGAATAAATTAGGATTAATTTCTGATTGTGATTTCGATACCATTTCTAAATGTGAAATATGTGTTCAAGAAAAAATACACCGAAAATCCTTTAAATCCGTAGAAAGGAAAACTGGTTTGCTTGATTTGGTATATAGTGATGTGGGTGACTTAAAAAGTCATATCACCTATGGTGGTAACCAATACTATATAACATTCATTGATGATTATACTAGATATGCATATGTATATCTAATGAAAACTAAAGATTAGGCTTTTGATAAATTCAAAATTTACAAAGTAGAGGTCGAAACACAATTAGGAGTTAAAATTAAAATATTACATTCAGATCATGGTGGTGAATATTTCTCAAATGAATTCACCTTGTTTTGTAAACAACAAGGTGAATTCACCAATGTACTGCTCCATATACACCACAACAAAATGGTGTTGCTGAAAGGAAAAATAGAACTTTAGTAGAAATGGTTAATGTCATGCTCATAAGTTCTAATTTACCTTTTGACCTATGGGGTGATGCCATGTTATCTGCATGTTATATTTTAAATCGAGTACCACTTAAAAAGAACAATATTTCTCCTCATGAATTATGGTTTAATAGAAAACCTAACCTAACTAGACTTAAAGTTTGGGGTTGCTTAGCATATGTTAGAAAACCAGACCCTAAACGACCAAAGTTAGGAAATAGAGCATTTAAATGTGTTTTCATAGGATATTCACTTAATAGTATAACTTATAGATTTCTTATTCATGACACCCTAGAAGTTATAGAATCTATAGATATAGAATTTTTTGAAAATCAATCTGTTCAGATCCCATTGAGATCATCTAGTCCAGAACCTAGTCTGACTAATGATATCAATGACGATGATTATGCTCCTGCTCAAAACAGCAAAGAAGTGTCAGTACCAGATAATAGTACTGAACAACGGAGAAGTAAAAGAGCAAGAATAGAGGACTATGGTCCTGACTTCATTACATATCTTGTAGAAGGCAGTAAGGACGAAGTCTTTAATGTGACTAAATATGTAATGAACGTCGATGACGATCCAAAACTTATTCTGAAGCTATGAGTTCCAGAGATTCTAATTTCAGGAAAGAAGCTATCAATGATGAAATGAATTCCATAATGTTAAATCAAACTTGGGTTTTAACCGATTTACCTCCTGGTGCTAAACCTATAGGATGTAAATGGATATTCAAGAAAAAGTTGAATACAAATGGATCCATTGATAAGTTTAAAGCCAGATTAGTTGCTAAGGGATAAGCAAAGACATGGAGTAGATTATTTTGATACATATGCTCCAGTTGCTCGCATATCTTCTATACGCTGTTTAATTGCACTTGCATCAAGTCATAAATTAGTCATACATCAAATGGATGTAAAGACTGCTTTTCTAAATGGAGATTTAGAAGAAGAGATATATATGGAACAACCTGAAGGTTTCATAATCCCAGGCCAAGAAAAGAAAGTTTGCAAATTAGTGAAATCTCTTTATGGCCTGAATCAAGCTCCCATGCAATGACATGAGAAATTTGATAAAATTGCACTGTCATATGGATTCATTGTAAATGATGCTGATAAATGTATTTATAGCAATCGGATAACAACGGTATTGTTATAATATGTTTATACGTTGATGACATGCTAATATTTGGTTCAAATATATCCTATGTGAATGAAACTAAAAAGTTTCTGTCTTCTAAATTCGATATGAAAGATCTAGGAGAAGCTGATGTAATTTTGGGAATTAAAATTGTTAGAAAAGATGGGGAGTTATTACTAACTCAATCTCATTACATAGAGAAATTCCTACAAAAGTATGATCATTACGATGACAAACCAGCACCAACTCCGTTAGATCCTAGTATTAAATTAGAAAAGAACACTGGACGTACTATCTCTCAACTAGAGTATTCCAGTGTTATTGGGAGTCTTATGTATGCTATGCATTGCACTAGACCAGACATCGCACATGCTATAAGTATATTGTGTCGATTTACGAGTAATCCAGGTTTCAAACATCGAAAAGCCATTTCCATAGTTTTAGCTTATTTGAAAGGAACCATTGAATATGGCTCATCTTATAAAGGATATCCTGCTATAATAGAAGGATATAGTGATGCAACCTGGAACAATGTAGAATCAAAATCCAAGTCTACGATTGGATGGATCTTTACATTAGGAGGCGCTGCTGTGTCTTGGGCTTCCAAGAAGCAGACCTGTATCTCTGACTCAACAATGTTGTCAGAATTGATTGCATTAGCATATGCATGTAAAGAAGCGGAATGGCTTAGGAATTTATTAATGGAAATCCCTTTGTGGAAGAAGTCATTTCCAGCAGTCATGATTAATTGTGACAATCAAGCAACGATATACAATGTGTCTAATAAGACATATAATGGAAAGTCTAGACATGTGAGTCTAAGACATCAAATGGTGAGACAGTTACTCAAAAGAGGAGTTATAACAGTTGACTATATAGAAACGAAGAAAAACTTGGCTGACCCACTTACAAAAGGTCTTCCAAAGGCAATGGTTTCTATAAAGTCACAAGAAATGGAACTAAGGTCTGTGAATGAAGGTTGATCATCCTTAACAGAAACCCAACTTATGTCTTGAAAAGGATAGACAAAGTTCAATGGGTACCAACAAGTTAAGAGAATGGTTATGGAACACTAAATAGATATTCCCATAATATTTAGTGTTGGATTCTGCAAGAACAAAGGATGGATATGTATCCTTAATAAGTCTAGAAACATTAAAAGGTGTATCACAGAAACACCTTAAGAGACTTACCTATATGAGTATGGAAATCAGGCTGTTTCCTAGGAAAGTAAGACCGCTTTCTAAGTAGACTCATGAACCAGGATTTAAGCACATGGTCATTAACGTGCTGAGCAATACAGAACACTTTACCAAAGGAAATCAACATGTGTGATTGTTCCAATTTTATCATTAGGGATACTTGGTTCAAGATTCGTTCACCATAGAATCTCGATAAGGCTTTGCATGGTTTACACTACGTAAAGGTTCAAATCCAAAAGATACCTTTTATTTATATGTTGGTTTTCACGATGATGCAACACTTGATCTTAGAACTACATAGGCTTGATCCCACTTAGGTATGTAGGAAATCACTCTAGTGACGCAGCCGTCCTATTTATTTATTTTCTTATTTTGAAAATTGGGGGAGATTGTTGTAAAATTTTCAAAAGCTTTGGGGTTTGGGTTTTGGTTTTGGAAGAGAAGAAGTAAAGAGGAAGAAGAGAAGTCCCACATTGTAGAAAAATGAAGACTATACTTGTATAAGTATAGCTCTCTCAAGTGGATGTTGGGGCCTTGGGGCTTCCACATGTTTGCTTTGTTGTGATGAGAGAAGTCATGCAACACCACACGCGCGCCGCCGCCGTCCGTCCGACCGAACCGAACCGGGCCTGGCAGGGTACGGGTTTCGGGTTCGTATCTGAAAATATTTTTGGATCAAAATATGAACTGTAACGAGCCAGATTTCAGCCCGTTAAGGACCCAGAACCGGAATTCAGAATTTGAATTATGGCGGGAACTTGCAACGTTTCTGAACGTTACAAATATGAATAGACGCAACGTTTGGTTTTTTGAACCCGTTCGTAACAGTTGCGAACCGTTGCTAACGGTCGCAACGCTTTGCGAATGGACGCCTCTTCAACACTATAAATAGCAACGCCCAAAATCATTTCGTAATGGTTTTCTATCCTCTTCTTCTTCCCAAACAGTTCTGCAACACCACTAATCCCTGCTCTGTTTTGTAACGCCACCAAGGTGTTGCAAATTCAGAAACCATTGGAAAATTGTTCTCTTCTTCCTCTTCATTCTATTCCATATAAATTGCATCATCGGATATAGTTTCTGAAGTGTTCTTGGTCGGATCAAAGTCGTACAAACTTTGAATTCGATTACGCTGTTATAGGGCTTCATTGAATCCTGAAAGTCGATAGTTCGATAACCCGTTTGTAACTGGTGAGTTGAACTATTGTCTGAAAGAATCTATTCCATAGATCCTTGAAGTCGGAAGTATAGCATTGTTTTCTTTGCAAATCGCCATCAAATTCGTCTCGAACCGTAAAATCCCCAACAGCTTGTGTATGGGCATGGCTATGGTTGTATTTGTTTATGTGAGCGTGTTCATGTGTGTTGTATAATCATGGGTGTGTTATTTCATGATTCTATGTAATATAAGTAAACATCAAGTTTAAATATGCGTAACCCTAAATTAAAATATACACACATATATATAAAGATAAATAAGTTAAAAATATATTTATTAGTATTTAAACACTACTGTAGATACACTTATATATAATATAAGAAGGAAAATCGGCACAAGGACAAGCTTAGAAAAAAATTTAGGTTGAAGGACAACAAGTTTGTTTTTAGGCTGAAGGACAATGCTAGTTATAACTAGCATTTTGTATATTGTAAAACTGAATATAATGCTAGATATAACTAGCATTTTGTATAGTGTAAAAGTTGAATATAATGCTAATTATAACTAGTATTTGTCCTTCAACCTAAAAATGAAACTTGGTGTCCTTCAGCCTAATTTTTTTAAAGTTTGTCCTTTTCCCGAATTTCCACTAATATATATATATATATATATATATATATATATTAAAAGATAAATAAATTAAAAATATATTTATTAATATTTAGACACTAATGTAAATATACTTATATATATATGTGAATGTAAATATAATTTGAAGCTTGTCAAGTAAATGAGTTAAATTTAATAGTTTTATTATTAAATGGAAAATTAAATAAATTAGAAGGATCCTTATCTTTAAATTATACAATGTATTTATACAAACTAGATAAGATTATAAGTTGAGATGATTAATATATATTCACGTTTGTTCCAAAATTAGGCACAAAACTCTTCGGATGTGTTTGAAGAGATAAAATGAAGAATATAAATTGAAAATGAGGAAGATCTAACGAACACATCAATAAACAGATCAGAAAATGCAGAGAAACACATGGATTTAGAATGGTTCGGCATATGGCCCGCGTCCACTATGAATTGATTGACTTCTATTAACTTTTGCTTTCTAGTTACAACGAATTACAACAGTAAAACTCGAGTACAATAGTGATTTCGACAGAGTCTGGACGTAGAAGAGCCAAAAGTCCCTTTTCTATAGGTCATGGGTCATAATTTATAGACGCATTCTGCAAATATATCGCTCAGATCTCGGGAGACCTCTTCTCTCACGTGGGTGGGCCCACATAATTGATCCCATTGCATTTGCATTTGGTCTGTGATTGATATGAACGAATTTCGTATCGATCATTATTTTGTCCAATCGAGTCGAGATCGATCATGAACATTCTCGAGGATGTACTCAAGCTCCTGTAAAAATTTGGTGACGTTTGGATTTGTAGATTTTGAGTTATGATCGATGCAAGTTTGGATTTTTTGATGGCTGTTGAGTTTGCATCGATCCTTCTTCGCATCGCTCTATTCGCATCGCTCCGAGCAGGTGCCTACTAGTTGACGTGGTGCTAACTTGGATCGATCCACTTTTCACGCCAAATGATTGAGTCTTTCCTATGTTTACGCCTAGTTCGTATCAACCAGACTTGGCCTTGTTCGTATCGACCGGATATACCTCATTTCGTATCGATTTTTTGTATTCCACTTCGTATCGATGTCCCGTGTTCTACTTCGTATTGATGGGAAGTTTAAATTTCGTATCGATCGCTTAATGGTCACTTCATTTCAATATACGAATGATCCCTTCGTATCGATTACAGATAGTCTATTTCGTATCGATGTAGGATGATGACTTCGTATCGACCTGTGGACGATCGGCACGAAGTGTGCTTGAAAACTAGATCGATGCGAAATGGACTTCCGTGACACTGTCGATGAATACGAAGTAGACGGTCGCTTATGGATACGAAGTGAATGCTCACCGATGGATACGAAGAGGATCGACTTCGATGGATACGAAGCTAGATGGATACAAGATTCCGAGGGTTGATGGATACGAAGCTAGATGGATACAAGATTCCGAGGGTTGATGGATACGAACAGGATGGTTGCAAGGTGATGGATACGAATATGAGGGATATGAATTAAGCACGTCTCATGTGTAACTTGATCGATCTATAACTTGAGCGTATGAACTTCGATTGATTCAAAATTTGGAACATCGGCTTTCATGGCTTTGCTTGTCATGTCATGTTAATTATAGCTTGATCAGGACTTGAGCAAAATTTACCAGCATCCATAGCGAACTTGCATATAACCGTTCTTCAGGATGATCTGTCTTGGATTTTCAGTCAACTTCTTGGTGTCACGGCCTTGCCAAAAGGCGGGATAGCCTTTGCCCCCCAAAGTACATCTTGTGGGGACATGATGTGCTTTGAAAAGCTGCAATCTTCATTCCGAAAATTTCTATCAAACTTGTTGAATAGTTGTTGTCTTTTCGTCGAAAGATATAACATTTTGACTGACCGTCAGTAACATAAATAATGAATTGTTGACTGCCAATTGTTGTACTATGCACTGCTGTAACTGAGTATTGAAATTTTCATCAGGTAAGCATTCGCTTCCTGTGAATTTTAAATGTCGAATGTTAGTCCGTCATTCATGTATGTATGTTAGTTTGACACTTGCTAACGCTTGCACGTTGGTGATTCGTTGTCAGTTTTCTTGCATCGAATTCCATATCGATCCTCTCCTGAATCGATGTGAAATTCGAGTCGCAACAACGCTTAATAGTTTTTTTTGGTGTATCATTTTGTATCGATCCTCTCCTGGATCAACATGAAAAGCTAGAAATTTATATTCATATCGATGACAATCGATACGAATTTGGTTGTTGCTTCGATACCATTCACATTGATGGATACGAACTTGGTTCGCATCCATAAGATCTGAGGGACACGAACTGTTTTATATTCTTAAGATATGGACTGCAGTGCTTTGGTTTCGTATCCATGATAGTTGTCCTTGTTTTGATTTATCACCAGGTACGAATTGATGGCCTTACGTGAAAAATGGATGAGCGCGAATCGGTTCTTTGTAGCGATTCACATAGGTAGTTGCAACTGCAAAGAAATTGATATGAAACATTCTCTTCGTATCAGTTAGGATCTCGGCCTGTTTTAACTGGTCAAAAAACATAAGGATTCGTTCGTCCTTTTGGTTTCGTAACCATAAATAGCTTTTTACTTGGCCGTATCCCTTCACTTGCTCTTATTTTGATACCTTTGACATCACATCATATGTAAACTTGAGAAAAGAAGGAAAACTACTCTTGCCTTCGAATCGAGCCAAACAAACATCTACCTTTTGAACTAATTTCTGGAAATAGGTAAATGATCGACCGTATTTAACCTTAACATGATGAGACTCAAATTCTCGTGTAATTCCATTCATATTCGTGGCCGAACATTGCGTAGAAGAGTTGGTTGAATGTGAGGTCGAGGAAGACCAGAAATGCCTTCGTGTTGATTGGGGAAGAAGGTGTTTGGAGGGATATGAAGAATTTTGTAGATAGCGGGTTGGCCTTGATTTTGCATCGACGGATTGGGGAAGAAGATGCTTTGTTTCGTATCGGTCTTGCCTTAAAATTTCATATTGATCCCCAACCTTTTATTTCGTATCAGTCGTTAATCCTTGGATTTCATATCGATTACCTTCGCTTCGGTCGTCTGCCTTTTCATTTTGTTTGATTGAGGGTTCTTGAACTTAGTATCGATCACTTCGAATTGATATGGATACGAAGCCAACAAACCTCGATCGCTACGAAGTTGGTGCCTCTTTGATCGATACGAAGCTGAATTGTTCAATCGACGTGAAGTTAATGTTGAATGATCGATATGAAATGGGTGCTTCTGATTGGTACGAAGTGGACGTTCTCTATCGATATGAAGTGAACTTGTTTGATCGATACAAGGTGACCTTGTGAACCGATATGAAATGAGGATTTTCGAACCAATGTGAAGTTTAGGCCTTTGTAACGAGTAATCTAAGTTTTAACTTTGATGGATACGAAACTTCATGCAAATTCGAACACTTGACTCTGACGAGCTTCTGCCTTGTATTTTTTGGACTTAGTCATTTCGCCACTCATTTAACTGCCTTTTGGAGCTTATCGATGGAACTATAACTTAACCAATTTGACGAACTTTAACCCGGACATAATTTCTAAAGTCAGGATGGCACGGCTGTGACGGTCAGCGATGACGGTCATTTCAGTCGGATTTTGAAGTTTCATCGTCTATACACCTTGCTAATTTTGTAGAACATTCTTATGTACCATAAAATATTACATTACACAACAAAATCATGCACTTCACACTGGGGAACACACGGGATTATTGTCGTCTAACGATGACTTTTGATGAGTTGTTAGATTTGGAACCCGGAAGTCCACGGCTGCCGACGACTCAAATTCCAACTTCTTCAGTTATAGTATTGCCGGAAGTTGAAGCTGAAATCATTAGTCCAGCTCTAGATGAGCTTCTTGGAATAAATGTAATTCCAAACCCGCAAGATTCGGTTCCATCTAACATTTTCGAATTCATGCTAGGAAGAATTTGTCTACATCATGGGCTGTCACCCAACGACGTTCTGCTTCCAGGGCCAAATGACAGGCCACTTGCCCCCCAGAGGGGTATACTACTTTTAATCGACACTCGTGCACAGCCGAGACACTTCCTCCATTTAACCA
Source organism: Allium cepa (assembly GCA_030765085.1). Classification (NCBI taxonomy): domain Eukaryota; kingdom Viridiplantae; phylum Streptophyta; class Magnoliopsida; order Asparagales; family Amaryllidaceae; genus Allium; species Allium cepa. The sequence goes on along the minus strand of CM060943.1, from coordinate 302,902,932 downwards.
GTACGTTCGAGAAGTGTTGGCTTTCTTAGGGATTTCCCCATTGCAATTGCATCCGAACGGGTATGCTTTGTTAAATAGCATATTCATTGTCTTTATGGAGCATCTCTTGCGGCCCCCAACTCCGAAAGAAATCAGATTTATATTTAATGTCAAAAGTAGGGAGACAGCCCTTCTTTCACGTTCTTAGAGGCGGTTAGGAACTGCCAAGTTGTGACCGACACCTGGACCAGATTGAGCTACTTCAAAACTGAGTGGTTCTATGTCCGTTGCCCGCCGGGCTTTGCCAAACGATGGATAGTTAGGTGTAAGTGCTTCAGCTTTACATCGATTTACTAAGTGATCTTACTTGATATCCATTCTAACATTTTATTTCTTTCACAGCCTTGATTCACCGACCAAAGGGTGTCTAGTATAGGGAAATTATTAGGCTTCTCCAGGAAATGCCTACGATAGATGGAGAAATCATCGGAGTGGTTTTTGATGAAAATTTGAGGATCGTCGGGCTAATCGATCGAAATCAGAGCATTAGACTCGAAGGGTCGATAAGGGCAGTTCTGACAAAACGGGCCAAGCGTAGTGCACCCGGGATTGTAACAGTTGAGGAAGGCGATAGAGAGGATATACCTATTGATGACGAGCCCATAGTTGGGCCTCCAAATAGTTTTCAGGATTTAGAGGGAATGAGAAAAGGCAAGAAAGTCGCTCATAAGCGTCATAAGTCTTCGAGATGGAAATCTATAGTTATGTCCCTGCTAGCTTCTGTTATTAGAATCACGGAGACTCCTCCCTCGCAAACAGATAATCTTTTCAAAGGACTTGCCAATATCCAAATTCTGGATTATGTGTCACTTCAACATGACATCGGATTGGAGGAGATTCAAAAAGCTCTAGATTTAAGCGAGTTCTTCCCACAAGCATGGCCGACATTACCGGTTGGTTGGGGGGTTGCACATACATATACACTTTATGGAATGACATGATTTCCAATCTTAAGTCATTTACTTGTAGAGATCTCCAACTCTACTCTTATTTCCTCTTTACAGATACGATGACTAGGCAAGAGTCTATGTTGGGAAGCCTCTTCTCTGCACGGCAGTCATCTAGCTCATACTATGAATCTCATAGGAGAGAGGCTGAAAGAGACCGCGATCATCGTTATTCAAGCAAAGAGCGGTATGAAAGGGAGAGGGATAGAGATAGAGAACACAGATATTGCTCTCGATCACGCTCTCCGCCTCCTTAAGCTCCAACACAACTCTCCGGTCACGAAAAACAACTATCAAAGCCCCCACGTCAAAAACTGTCTTCTCAAGCTCCTAGGCCCGATTCACAACGCCGTAGAACCGAGGCCGAACCTCCCACTTTTACTGAACAAGCAGTCACCGAGCCCACTGGGGAAGGAACGATCAGGATCGCCCAGTTGAGAAAAGAATTCCTGAATATATTTTTTGACGGCTTCATCTTCCCTCCCCACTTAAATAAAATTCCAGCTGAGGTAGAGCAAACCATGAACGATTACATCCATGATTTTTATAGTCAATACAGGAAGTGGATGAAGACTATGAAAAAAGCATCAATGATGACTTTTGAGCAAGCAAAAACAATCGATAAGTTAGAAACCGAACTCGCTCAGAAGGACCGCATTATTTAAGTGCTTAATGATGAAGCCGAATCTTCTTGGAAATCCGAAATAGAGGCCACCCAGAAGGCTGATGAGGCGAACCTACATATGGAGAGGATGCGGCAAACACATTATGCTTTGGTCAAGGAGATGGGCCACTGAAACACCACAACTGAAAGGGATGCTGCGTTAAAGGAGCTTAATGAGATCAAAGCTAAACTGTTTGAAATCACTAAAGAAAAAGATGATGCAAACAAAGCATCCCAGGAGGGGTGCGAGCAAGCTGTGGTGCTTCAGGGCGAACGGGATGCAGCATCACTTAATATCCAGGAGGTGAAGGCCAAGGTTGAGGATGAAGTTAAAATGGCGGAGTCCAGGCTAGAGGTTGATATTTAAGACCTCCTCATCACTTACAATCTAATGTCTTGAAGCATAGAAATCTAGCCTGGCACAACTGCACGACGCTTGGGGTCGATTAGTGGAAGGCGAAAAGCCTGATCATCAGGGTGAATCAATTGATGAGTTCAAGCTTGAGAACTGGGTGATGAACGAAGATGAATGAAAAGTTCTCCACGATACCACGATTACATATGAAAAGGAGAAACTGGTCACCCAGAACACGGAGATTGGAGAAGGTTCGGGTGTTAAACACCATGATATAAGTTCTAAAACTCTTGCGCCCACCCAACTTGATTCCACATCAGCGGTTAATCCCCAGTCTGTTCCTACTTACAACCCTGATTAACTGCAGTTATCTCCAGCTTGTGAACAAATCTCCGAAGCTGTTTCGCTACCCACAAGCCACATTGAGGAAGGTACTCCAAACATTTCTCATGCTTGTTCAAAATCGGAAGCGTTACTTAAATTACTTATTAATAGTTCTTCTTTTGTTTCTATCCAATGATTGGAGCTACACCTACCATACCTCCTGTAACCCAAGATTTACATCACGAGCAGGAGGCTATCATAACGGAAGCGACTACGACAATAGCCACTGCACCTACAGATGGAGTACAAGGGAGCACACTTACGTTCGATGAACAGATGATGGAGGAACTTCTCGGTCATCACAGTGACGCTTTTTTTGATCAGCCGTTTGACATGAGTGGAGGCATACCTATGACTAGCTCTTCGGGCTCAACTGTAGGCGTTCTCGACTATGCGCAAACACTTAACAAAGAGAAGATTATAGCCGAAATTAATGTCGAGATGGAGGTAGCTGCACGGGCTAGCAGCTTTGGAGGTGGGATGGCAGGCCCCGGTCCAGCTCAGCTATGATTAATTTTCCCTGATGGTACGTTTGTCGACACTAGTGTGCTATCCCGCCTCCTACAGTTGACTCGGTCCATCCGACTCCACTTTCAGGAAACATTCCCATACATGTGATTCGGAGGAGGAAGTTGATATAATGCCCCGACTAGACATCGACCGTCGAAAGACAAGGGTTCTAAAAGGAGGCCAAGTGGAGGCTCCAGCAGATCAACGATGAAGAAGAAGCTGAGAAAAAAGAAAGAATAGATATGTCGCTTTGGTGCATTTTTGATAAATAGATAGGAATTTGCTTTTGCTTTCTTTTTGTAGGCCGTGTATAGATGCAGGTTCGGCCCCTGCTAGTAGGACTTTTGGTATAGTTTTGTACTTAACATTTTTTATTCCAAAGAATGATTGAAATAAAATTTCATTTTGTCTTCTGTACAACTTGTGTTAATTTGCTTAAATGTTTCAGCACTCGAACTTCCTTTCGATACACTTGCGAAGCTTTAGTTCATTAATTCAGACACGGATTTAGTTCCTAAGTCTCGGAGCTATGATTTCGGGTCACGATCGAGTGCTAAGTCGAATTCTGATACCACATTGTCTCGAAAAATGGCCGATACTTGAGTTCTGCCCCCAGATTCGGGGATACATTGGAAAGATACGTCAACAGTCGTTGTTTACCTTTGACACATCAATCTCGATCTTTATGAAACGAAGCGAAAACGTCAGGAATTCGAGAAGCCGAACCCCACTTGCTTATCAATTAGCAATCGTATCCACGCTCTGGGGATTGCACCTGTTTGTCGATGGTCGATTATGCCCACTCTAGTTTCAGCGATATGTCCATGCTTCAGGGACTTAAGTTATTTTCACGGGCGGTCACTCACAATCGTTTAATATTTAAAACCACGTCCACACTCTGGGGACTTTAGACTAATTCATGGGTGGTTAGTCACACCTGATTTGTGTTTATACTCTGATCGCACTCCGGGGACTCAAAGTTGTCTTACGGATGGCCAATTCATATCTGGTTTATGTTTAAACTCCAATCCATTCTTTGAGAATCTAGATTTAGTCGATATTTATACTCCAGTCCACGCTCTAGGGACTTAGAGTTAGTAGACGTTTGTACTTCGATTCGCACTCTGGGAATTTGGAGTTAGCAGATGTTTATACTCCATTTCGCATTCTGGGAATTTAGAGTTGGCCGACAGACGGTCAATCATGGACGGTCGATTCACATCTACCCTGAGTTAATAAGTGAGGTCTTTAGATGGACAGATCCATCCTCCTCGAACTTGGTTTAGATACGGACGAGGTTTTTAGGTGGACGGATCCACCCTTCTCGAAACCGTATTCGCAGGTTTATACTCTAGTTCGCACTCTAAGAATCTGGAGTTAGTTAGAGGATCGTCGTGTATCAATCCTTTCTTGCCTTTAGTGTAATGGCTTGCCCTCGAGCTCGGGTTTCACTTAGTGAGTGACTGGTCATATCACATTCACTTCCTATTTGAGTAAATCCCACAATATGATGAAACTTAGCTCTTCGTGCATCGTGATGGTTGTATGACATATTCAAAAAATCATAGCGCTGGCTCGAAGAGATTGCATTTTATTGCTAAAATAAGAAATTACGGCAAATTTAGTTGCCTTATTACCATTCGAATTTCGAAATGAAGAAAAAATTGCAAATGAAAAGTAGACTGAATAAATAAAGCCTGTCATGTATAGTAGCAATGAAGATTCTCGCTTTTCTAGGCTCTTGGCAGGGCAAGACCATCGACGGTCAATAATTTAAATGTGCCATCTCCGAGCTTTTGTTCAATTACATATGGCCCTTTCGAGATTGGTTTCATGTGCGAAGGAACCGAGTAGATTCTTTTGAGGACGAGATCGCTGCGTTCAAAGGTTCTGGGTCGGATCTTGGCATTGTACAATCGGACGAATCGACTTCGGTATGCGGCTGCCCTCAAGTCAGCCTCTTCTCGCTTCTCATCCAATAAATCCAAGGATTCGACAAGTAATATAGCATTTGTCTTTGGATCATAATATGTCACACGATGAGAAGGAACTTCTAATTCGACTGGAATAATGACTTCTTAACCATAAGAAAGAGAGAACGGAGTGTGGCTGGTTTGTGGGTTGTGCGGTAAGCATATAGAGCCATAGGAAGTTCATAGACCCATTTGCCCCTGGCTTTTTCTTGTCGTTTCTTTAGTATAGACTTTATAACTTTATTAATAGCTTCAACCTATCCATTCGCTTGAGGGTGTGCAACTGTAGAGAATTTCTTTTGAATGTAGAATCGTTGATAGAAATTCTTGAATTTAAGACTGTCGAACCGGGTTCCGTTATTGGTGATGATAGTATGTGGGAGACCAAATCGACAGATAATGTTGCGTACTACAAAGTTTATCACTTTCTTCGTTGTAATTGTAGCAAGAGGTTCAGCTTTTGCCCACTTGGTAAAGTAATCAACTGCGACGATAGCGTACTTCGCACCACCTTTGGCCAGAGCTAGAGAACCAATAATATCAATGCTCCATACTACAAATGGCCATGGACTGACCATCTGAGTTATTTTGGTAGGTGGGGCTCTAGGAATCCGAGCGTGTTTTTGACATCTGTCACATTTCCTAGGATAGTCCGATGCATCACGATTTACTGTCGGCTAATAGTATCCATATCGGAGCACTTTCTTGGCTAAAGCTTGCCCTCAGTGTGATTGCCATATTCTCTTTTGTCTACATCATGCAATACTCGTTAGATTTCTTTGTGAGCGATACACTAGAGTAAAGGAACATAGTACCCTTTTCTGTACATGACTCCATTCTGAATAGTGAACCACGAAGCTTTTCGAAGAACTTGTCTCTTTCCACTTCCTCGCTCTGGCAAGGTCCCATGCTCGAGATAATTTCTGAATGGAGTCATCCATGACTCCTTGTCGAGAACAACCTCAAATACCCGATCTATCTCCATTTGGTCAATGCTCAGGGAACGAGTCCCATTTGTTGTGCCTCGCTTGTACTGGTTAACTTTGCTAATGAATCGGCTTTCTAATTGTGCTCTCGGGGAATGCAGTAGATGGCATAATGATCGAACAGATTTAGTATCTCCTGGACCCGAGTTAGGTAGGCATCCAGTCTTGGGTCTTTGGCCTGGTATTCCCCCCGAATTTGGCATACGACCAATTGTGAATCATAATAAATCTCCACGACAATGATTTTTAAATCTCTGGCAAGTTTCAGTTCAGCAAGCAGTGCTTCATATTCGACTTCGTTGTTGGTTGCACGAAAATCGAACCTTAAAGCATATCATATAGATCGACTTTCAGGAGTTTCAAGTATAACCCCGGCACCTGAGCAACGGTCGTTCGATGCGCCATCGGTATGTAGCTTCCAGATATACTTGCGAGATTCACTGGTTTTGGGCAAGTCCTCTGGGATAGTGAATTCAGCTATGAAATCTGCTAGGACTTTTCCTTGAATGGCTCGCCTTGGAGTGTAAGTAATGTCAAACTGACTTAGTTCGATATTCCACTTGAGTAGCCTAACAGACATCTCAGGCCACGTGAGGACCTGTCGTAATTGGTAGACGGTGTAAACGGTAATAGGATGAACTTGGTAATACGGACGAATCTTCCTTGAGGCAATGACAAGACAATAAGCCAACTTTTCCAGCTTCAGATAGTTTCTCTCGTCCCCGGTCAGTCGTTTACTAATGTAGTATATTGGGCATTGTATCCGATCTTTCTCCCGAATTAGGGCAGCACTGATTGCGTTTTCTGAAACCGCCAAATAGATGTACAATCTCTCGTAATCAATAGACTATGACAGAATGGGAGGTGTGGAGAGATGTTGAGCCAACGCTCGGAATGTGCCCTCACATTATTTAGTCCATTCAAAGTTCTGTTTCCTTTTTCTGATCAGATCGAAGAAGGGAATGCATTTGTCAGTGGAATTTGAAATGAACCTGCTCAGTGCTGCTACTTTCCTGTTGAGGCTCTGGACTTGCTTTGTATTCTTGAAGTCTCAAGATTTATAATCACCCAGATCTTTTCGATATTGGCTTCAATTTCTTGAGCATTGACGATAAACCCAAGGAATTTTCCGGATGCGACCCCAAAGTGGCATTTCAATGGGTTGAGCTTCATTCTATATTCTCGGAGGATATTAAACATTGATTCTAGGTCTTTGATATGATTAGTGGAGAATCGTGACTTCACTAGCTTGTCATCCACATATATTTCCATGATTTTCCAGATCTGGTTAGCAAACATTCGATTAACTAGTCGTTGGTAAGTTGCCCCAGCGTTCTTGAGTCCGAAAAGCATGACTTTGTAGCAATAAAGTCCCAGATCGGTCATGAAGCCGGTATGCTCCTGGTCAGGTAGGTACATGGGTATCTGATTGTAGCCAGAATATGCATCCACAAAGGGTAACAGTTCATGTCCAGCTGTTGAGTCTACGAGTTGATCGATTCGAGGAAGTGTAAAACTGTCTTTGGGGCATGCTTTATTCAAGTCTTAGTAGTCAACACATGTTCTCCATTTTTCGTTTGGTTTTCGGACAAGCATAGGGTTGGACACCCATTCCGGGTATAATGCATCTCGAATAAATCCATTCAATTTAAGCTTATCTACCACTTCCTTAAGGGCAGAAGATCTCTCTGGATCCATACCACGCCTTTTTTGTTTAACCGGGACGTACCGCGGGCTAGTATTCAATGTGTGGCTCGCGACGTCCTGGGAGATTGCACACATGTCAGAGTGTGTCCAAGCAAACACGTCAAGATTTGCCTAGAGAAATTCAACCAATTCCTCTTGCATTTTTTGACTTAATTGAGATCCAATCTTTACCATTTTAGAATCGTCACTATCATCGATCGGAACACCGATCGTCGGTTTGGTCGGGGAAGCTTGTCCATCTTTACTTTCATCTTCACTTTCGATATCTCTCCGGTCAAGATCCCTCGGGAATTGGTTGTGGTGCTCGAGCCTAGGCCCAGGCATTAACTGTCAATTCTCAACAAAGCAGACATAGAGAGATTCCTCTATACCCTTTCCTTTTTTCCTTCCGCTATGGCTGTCGCAGCTCAGCAACATAACAGGTTGGCCCAGCAGCCTGGTCTACCTGAACGACTCCAACTCCATTGTCGGTAGGGAATTTTAGAGTCAGACACCAAGGGGCAATGGTAGCCCTAAATTCAGCTAGGGCCGGTTGGCCCAAGAAAGTATTGTATGGCGAGTATATATCCAATACAACAAATTGTAATATCCGGAATCTGCGGCATTCTTCGATTTCCAACTCCACTGGCAGTTCCACCACTCCAGTAGGTATAGTTGCACTCCCACTGAACCATGAATACGGGACTGACAAGGCTTCAAATCCTTTGCTTTCATTTTCATCTGATCATAGGCTCGCTTGAATAGTATATTCACTGAACTTCCATTGTCTACTAAGATCCTCTTCATCCAAGCAGGACCAATTTGGGCTGATATGACAAGTGGATCAATGGTTGGAGCTTCGACCCTATCAGCATCTCTGTCTCGAAATACGATGTCATCAGTCATCATCTTCTGTTACTTGGCCGGAGCCCCATCTTCCAAACTACTACAACACTCGAAGCCCGCATGCCTAATAGAACTGGCATACGACTCCATTTCCTTCCAACTTCGGTCTGCTGGATGACAACCACCACTAACAGTATTTATCACCAACCTCCCGTCGGTACAAGTGGGTTCCTCCTGTCTTGCCTGATTCGGTACACGGTTCTGATTTGATGGGCCCGCACCTCTAGACTGCTGCGCCCACACAAACTGCTCTAACTTTCTCTCACGTATCAACTTTTCAACGATATCCTCTAAATGATGGCACTCGTTTGTGTTGTAGCCATAACTATCATGGAATCTGTAGAAATTTCCTGTCTGAATCTATTTTTCCTATGAATGCTTTGAAGCGGGTTTCTTATATTGGATGCTATTGCAAGTCTGCAGGCACGCATTTTCCAATGACGTATTCAAAGGAGTAAAATTATCAAACATATGAGCCCTACGTCGTGGCCCATGATTGTTATCCTATTTCCTATTTTGAATTTAATTGCCTTTCTGTTGATTCTGTTTATTTTGTATATTCAACTGTACCTTTGCGGAAATTTCCTCGGTTTCTCTAGCAAATACATTGCTCTAGATTCCTTCCACACTTTGCCCTGCATCATCCTTTTTTCTAGATTGTTTCGCATCTTCCCTTCTCAAGAATTTGGCTACCTTGAAATAGAAACAGACCAATGATGCAAGAGGTTTACCGGCCAGCCAGTTGCCGAAATTTAGAATCAGGATCAATCCCCTTAGTTAGTGCCATCAGAATTGAGTTATCATTGGGATTGCTAATCACAGCGCATGCAGCATGAAATCTCTCCAAATAACGTCCGAGTGTTTCTCCAAGAGCTAAGTGACACTAGACAAAGTATTAATATCTTTTAGCCTCGTAACATGCATGCAGAACTGTTCAACAAACTTCATCGCTAAGTGGTCAAAACATGAGATAGATCGAGGTGGTAAACGAGTAAACCATATAGTCACTAGAGATTGGGAAACTTCAGCACTTGACCACATTATCGGCTCGTGCAACATTCATTAACCATTCGTACTTTAAAATATGCTGGTTGGGATTAGAGCTCTCTTCATATATGGGGAAAGTTGGCATTCTGAAACACCGTGGTGGTTCAGCATAGAGTATGTCATCAGTAAAAGGAGTATGACTCCGGAAGATTCCCCAGTCGTTATTGGTGAGGCCTTGGCTTTCCTGAATCATCTGATGGATCATAGTTGGGATGTTCGGCATATGGACATTTTGAGCATGCTGGGCCAAGGTCTTGTCGGGTTCCACAATGCGAGGAGGGGTCGGTCGCAGTCGACGGTCCATATCTCGCCTCCTTGGTTCTAGGTTCTTGGGGATATAGGGTTTTGGAGTATGCTCATGTTGGCCGTGGATCAGATTTGTTTAGTTTCTGGCATTAGTTCCCAATTCAGAAGCAGTGGTGGCAGTGTGGTTGTTTGTAAAATAATGAGGAACAGTATCTCCTCGGGAGGAGGATCCAGTCCGATTGCTAGTTGACGGGCCAACTCTCGGTTGCACAATACACAGTGAATGTTGGTTTCCAGTAGCTTGAGCATAACTTCCATGTAGCTGTGGGCGCGGTAATCTATGGTGGTAGCCAGAAGAGGCTGAACTCTTAGTGGATGAATAGGAAGCTCGATCCCTCCTGGATCTCCTCCGTCTCTGGTGATTCAACTGATTGGTCAATTCTGCATTGGCACGCAGTTGTTGAGTAAGTTTTTGTCGGCTCTGCATCAGCTCTAGCATTAGCATTTGAAACTCTTCCCTAGGATTAGGGCCTTACGGATTTGATGGTCCGGCAACATTCTAGTCAGTCGGAGGTAGTTGTACGAGGTTATATCTGTCCCGTCCTTCTGGATCTGCGGCAGTTGAAGTAGACCTAGTGTTAACCATGATGGATAGCGAAGCTCTTTCCTAGACTTGATGCAAATCTGAATAAGATGGAAGAACTTTAGACTTGAGATATGGATCTTCTTCTTAGATTTATGTAATCCGATACCGATAGTAGATCCAACGAGTAGGAGAAAAACTGGTTTTCTCGGTGAAAGCACCAAAGTGTTTGTACCAAAATTGAATATAACACTTTTTGGATATGTTTGAAGAGATAAAATAAAGAATATAAATTGAAAACGAGGAAGATCCTACAAACACCCCAATAAACAGATCTTAAAATGCAAAGAAACACACGGATTTAGAGTGGTTAGGCATATGGCCTACGTCCACTATGAAATGATTGACTTTTATTAACTTTTGCTTGCTGGTTACAATGAATTACAATAGTAAAACTCGAGTACAATAGTGATTTCGGCAGAGTCTGGGCATAGAAAACCAAAAGTCCATTTTCTGTAGGTCTTGGGTCACTATTTATAGACGCATGCTCCAAATATCTTGCTCAGACCTCGAAAGACCTCTTCTCTCATTTGTGTGGGCCCACACGATCGATCCCATTGCATTCGCATTCGGTCCGTAATCGGTACGAAAGAATTTCATATTGATCAATATTTCGTCCAATCGAGTCGAGATCGATCATGAACATTCCTGATGATGTATGCAAGCTCCTATGAAAATTTGGTGAAGTTTGGACTTCTAGATTTTGAGTTATGTTCGATGCAAGTTTGGATTTTTGGATGGCTGTTGAGTTCGCATCGATCCTTCTACGCATCGATCTGTTTGTATTGCTCCAAGCACGTGCCTGCTAGTTGACGTGGCTCTAACTTCTTGGATCGACCCAATTTTCACACCGAACGGTTGAGTCTTTCCTATGTATACGCCTCGTTCGTATCGACCCAATTTGGCATTGTTCGTATCGATCGGCTATACCACATTTCGTATCGATTTTTGTATTCCACTTCGTATCGATGTCCTATGTTCTACTTCGTATCGATAGGAAGCGTTGATTTCGTATCGATCACTTAATGGTCACTTTGTATCGATAGATGAATGATCCCTTCGTATCAATTATAGAGTAGTCTATTTCGTATCAATGTGAGATGATGACTTCGTATCGAACTATGGACGATCGATACGAAGTGTGCTTGAAAACTAGATCGATGCAAAATGGACTTCCATGTCACTGCCGATGGATACGAAGTAGATGGTCGCTTATGGATACGAAGTGAGCTTGCTCACCGACAGATACGAAGAGGATCGACTTTGATGGATACGAAGCTGGATGGATACGAGATGAGGTCCGAGGGTCGATGGATACGAACAGGATGGTTGCAAGGTGATGGATATGAATATGAGGGATACGAATTAAGCATGACTCATGTGTAACTTGATCAATCTATAACTTGAGTATTCGAACTCCGATTGACACAAAATTTGGAACGTTGGCTTTCATGGCTTTGTTTGTCATGTCTTGTTAATTGTAGCTCGATCTGGACTCGAGAAATATTTCACAGCATCCATAGCGAACTTGCATATAATCGTTCTTCGAGATGATCTGTCTTGAATTTCCTGTCAACTTCTTGGTGTCACGGCCTTGCCAAAAGGTTGGATAACAATTCCAATGACTTTCTTCTTATTTATTGGATTGGATTATATGATATAATTCTTATATGAAATATTTGGCTTTGTAACTAGTTTGGGATTTCAAAAGTTAATATATGTATTTTCTAAGTATCTTGATGATTATAAAAATTAATATTTGAAAGTATATAAGATTGAAAAATTAATAAACTATTGGATATTAAATTTTGTATTTGGTTTTTAAATTATTCATAGCTTACAAATTGTGTAAAATTATGGGAGGTTTAATAAATAACATAATTGGTGTCCTTTTACTTGGAAAATTATAACCATAATTGGTTTGTACTTACCACCTGGATTTAGCTTCCTATTCTAGTCCAATTACCACCTTTTTGGGTACTTCGATAAGTGTTAAGATAAATGTTTTAGTGGTTTCAAAATGTAGAGTGTTTGTGGTTCATGCCATATTATAGTTTTCTTTTATTTATGTTCAGACATAAGAGAAGTTTAAAAGAAACCACTCAAGGATATTATTATTTTTATGTTTTATTTACTGTAAGTTGCCTTTTATATGGTACATACACTAAGTCCAGAAGCTCATGGCCTAGACTAATTTTACTTCATAAGAAATGTGTCGTGACGTCTTCCCTATAGTTACAGGTTTCGATTAAAACTTTTAATATTTTGGGATGTTTGAATATGATAGAAGTCTTTGTTTGACACCAATCTTAGAGTGTCTCTTTTCATTTAAATTTTCAAAGTTTGGTTTGGTATTCTTTGTTTGACACCAATCCTTTTAAGTTATAGGTTATCAGTTAGAAATGTTGATCCACAAACAATGCTTCACTAACCAGTGGAAGGATGAGAAAATTTCATGGCTCTATATTGACTTTGCATTGACTATCATGCACATGGGTTTACTAAAGATTATATTAGTAATATTCTATTGACATTAAACTTGAAATTCAAGACTACTAAAGGTGAGATTTTGTTCTCTCTAAAAGTATATTAACTGTGTTTGAGTCCTAGAGTATACATATTTGTTCAACCTGATCCACAAATGTGAAAAGTGCCTAAGCTTTTATGTATGTAGACCATTTATCTCTACGCTTGATTTGCATTGTGTTCTCTCACTTCTATATTTCCTTATGCAGTAAAATAGCATAACAGGCATGACTTATGCTGGGATATTGTGGCGTTGGTCTATATATTAACTAGCTAGATGCATTTAAAATTTCAATAATCCATTACTTCGTAATAAGTGTTATTCGTTAGTATACCAAAACAGAGAATAATCAATTATAAACTCGTCGCACAAGTTTATAACTCAGATTTCCACTACACTGAATTCTGTATTAATTATTATAACAATATGAATGTTCTAAATAAGTCACAACAACAGCATTATACTATTTTAAATAAATAGTATAACCAGAATAACGGATAGAATATAGAATAATGTATATTAATATACAAACAGACTAGAATTCTAACCGGATTATGTCTGAGGCTCGTCGTAACGATTTCCTTAAGAATTTTATTTCAAAATTCTCCAAAGATACAACAGACGAATTCTCGACTACTACAAAACATGCCATTTGCATCGGTTGTTCACCCCCTTATTGCATCAGTTCTACAACCGATGCACATGCAACAGGCTTAACCGTTTTGCATCAATTCTAAAACCGATGCAAAACAATCCTTTTTGCATCGGTTGTTACTAACAACCGATGCAAAATATGGTTGCAACATAGGAACATGTTGCATCGGTTGTAATGAAAACCGATGCAACAAAGAAACTTGTTGCACAGTACTCAAACAGACAATATATATATATATATATTATTGATTATAAAAAACAATTATTGCATACAATATTACAATCATTCAAAATTAATTTTGATGGCAAATACAAACTGAATAACATAATACCAAAATAAACATATGTCAATTAAAGTGTTAATAATCTATACAAAATAATGGTTCATACATTTCAAACTGACCATACCAAAATAAACTACCATCTCACCGACCATACCATTTCAAACTACTTGCACTACCACTGCTTGCACTACCACACAGCTATAACAACTGCTTCCTTACATCAACCATCTTCCAATCTCACCAAACTATTACTACATTAAAGACATCATACATCCACCAGCCATATAAATCACTGCTCCAACATTTACCACTCTCTTCCATCAACCACAACATCACATCCTCCACATTGCCTGCTGCCATCCACCACCTAAATCCCTTACTGACCCACAAACATACTGCCTCCCCACTGTCAAACATCCTTCACATTTCATTTCTCTTCCTCTGTCACAGTATTGCCACAAACTCCTACACACCATACAAATCACCAAACTAAATGTTGCACCCCTACCACAGCTTCATTACCATAATCATACGACCAACTCCCGTCAATTATCACCACCACAACAACACAGTTCAGCCATCACCATCCCCTTCAACATACACACTGTAACTTCCACCTCCTTACTAACTGCAGACAACCATCTTCATACGACGAACATCATTCAAAGCCTCTTCATATTTCCACTGCCAACATTCACATCAAACCACATTGCATATTTCACCTGAATCACCTGACCATCATCAAATACAACAATTTATACCAAACCGATACCTTATTCATCTTCTACAACATAAATGCACATTGACATCAGCACTGCCCACCCAACCCCCTTCTATACCAAACTGCCATCAGTTCAAAATCCACAGCTTCATCACCAGACTGATACCTTCAACACATCATCTTCAAAAAAAACAGTCACCACCACTTCACAACACTTCTTCGATTTCAGCAAACCATTTCAGCAACATAGAAGCATACCCCCTAGTTTGCATCTGCTAAATTGAGAAGGTATATAAACAATCACCTATACTAAAGATATATGGTACATCATAGAAGCATACCCCGTGGTTTGCAGTATTTGAACATAAAACAAACTTGGCAAAAAAATTTGTAAAAATATTACCTTGACACGTCACACTTGAGTAAATACATCATGGATGGAGAGAAGAATTTAAGTGGATGACATAATTCCATAACTCATACTTGTAATACTCCATCATTCTTTATTCAACTACCTAAAATAAAGAAAGTAATGCATATTATCTCTTTAAATATGAACATACCGTAATCGCAGGCAATGAAAATTTACATCTCAGGTAAAGAACAAGCCATTAAAATATTTGGACATGATATATAAGCCATGCCAGAATAGAATGAGCAAAATGTATAAATAAAAAACAATATTGAAGAGAATGGAATGAAGACAAAATATAAAATTGCTTAAAATAGGGCAATAATGACATTATATTTATATTAAAGTGTGTAAAAGTCTCAAAGGACATCTCTCATGAAACTAACATGTGATTACATCAACAGTAAACCGTCTGCTAAATACATTCTGTCAAGACAATTACAATGGAAATATATCTTCTAAACTATATCTCATCACAACCTTTATAGAAAATTCCATTTCAAGTCTGCATGAAAAATAAGACACATGAACCAATAACCTAAACCCTTCAAATTAATCTTCATATGATTAGCTGGAATGAAACAAAATGGCATGTGATCACAAAATGGAGTGTAACATTCTTGAGATAATTGAATAGACGGTGCATAGTTTATACCACTGTTATAAGCCAAGTATTCACAGTAATAAGTTTATGAAGGCCTCCAACAATTAAGGACAGGACCTTCATAAAACCTACTTGAAATGGTTTTAACAAAATATTGTAATCAGTTTTTTTGGATTATATTGAACATAAAACCTACTTGAAATGGCTATACATAGATGGTGGTGGTGCCTACTTGAAATATGCATTATATACATCTATGCCAACTAGAATTAATTAAGGCTACCAAGTAAGTCCATAGAACCTAAAACAACTACAATTTATTAAGGCTACCTAGACATATGAACTTAAAACAACCATCAGACACAAATGCAAAAAATGGAAAATAAAACCTAAACATAAAACAACTACGAGAGATGTAACCAAAGTAAATAAACCAGACATTCGAACTATAATATAAATACTAATTATAATATAAGATAGAATCAAAGATAAATAATGTTGGAATACTTAGCTTGTTAAGCCTATTCGAATGCATCACCAGCCTGCATATCAACGAGGCAAGTATATCAACATGCATATATTCTAGAACTTGATACATTTATCGTTTTCACCACCTCCAGAAGACAATAAGTTGCTCTCAAAAGGGCACTAAGCTAAGGCCTTCACTGCTGCATTGTGATCATCAAATCTGTGCATGTATTGGTTTTGGTTTTGGGGCGCATTCGATGATGACATGGAAATGTCCCGTATGTGCAAAAGGTCGTCATTGCCTCTACTTGCCAATTGTCGACCAGAGTTTGACCATTTTAGGCCGCATACTTCTAGTGTGTGACCTCTATTTGTTTGAACTACATGGGACCGGATTCTAACATCGTTATTTATGATTTTCCCATTCATATCTCCTATTGTTAGGATGTTGTTGTTCCATGCCAAAGTACCTACTCGAGATCGATGTTCCCCTCTTAGCATTCTTAGCTGCAACAGGTTAGTAGGAACAAATTACTATTATTTGTATTCATGCAGTAAGTGCCATTTGAATAACATATAAAACCCGAGTTTATATTAAAGGGTTGTCATTTTCTAACTTATATAAATCATCAAAATAAGTTTCTATAAAAATTGTGGAGTTCAATTCATAACATTCATACTCAGATTTGTATGTTTTGTTATATCTACTCATGTAAGAGAAAATCAAATCATGTACAATTTCATTTTATTATTCAGATAGACAATGCGATATAGCAAATTACAAGGGAAAAAATATAGCTAACAATTACCCGGTTCTATTTTATTAATTGTATTTTGTAGATTAAGAATAGAGTGCTTTGACATTAGAAATTATTGCATTATGTGTACACATTGCCTTTTGTATCACAATATGACGGTTCCAAGTAGCTAGTCTACATAAAGATTAACTTATGTTACAAACCTTCAAGTGTTGGGGAACGGACGAAGTTGAATATGATTCATATATAAATTATGTAAAAATAACTTTGATTGCCACTGCCTGGTTTTTGTTAAACAGTTGACTGTTGTAAGGCTGCTAAGATTGTTACCCCACTATTAAGCTTGCATTTTCTTCAATCAGAGCCACAAACCGCCACAGTAACCCTACCACATACACATACATCTACAAACACACCCATCAGCCTCCATGTGCTACATAACCACCGATACAAACTCATCACTGAACCAGACCCACTGTCCACTGCACACATATCCACTACAGAAACCCAAATCCTTTTCATCTCCTAAAACCACTCGGCAACCTTCCAAACTTCTGCATTTACCGGACCATAATCCTCGCATTCAACAGTCATCCAACTACCCATCAACACTTTTGCCTCACTGTTCAGCAACCATAACTTCGCACTGTCAATTACCACAATAACACCCAGCTGCTAGCAACAGTGCAGGATCACTTGCTCTGGTTCAAAACAACATTAGGAAAACATTCATCTGAACTTGATCTATATAATGGTTAATGTTTCTTTATCAAAGCATATGATCATATCCCACTAATTACCAACTAGCTAAAATAATTAAACTGACTTGATTTCAATTCGTTCTAGCAAGTGATTTAAGTTTGTAATAAGTTTAGAAAATGATCTGTGTCAGTTATTCTTGGCTGAAAGTGACAAATTTGAAGAAATTTTCCATCCAAGTTTACTTCATTCTATGTAACAAAAACCACATACTGACCTCATTTGCAGTTTACATTGCTGAGCAGGGGCGAAGTCCTACAAACCATGATAAACGAATTCAAAAGCGAAGACGGCAAAAGCAACTGCCTCCTCCACCTCAACGATCTTCCAGGCGGTCCAAAAGCCTTCGAACTCATCGCTAAATTCTGCTATGACATAAAATTCGAAGTAAACACCAGCACCATAGTCCCCTTACGCTGCGCCTCCGAGCACCTCAAAATGACAGAATCCTACATAGAAGAGAACCTCATCAAGCAGACCGAAACCTTCCTAACCGAAGTGTTTGAAAACAACTGGAAGGAGTCCTTAAAAATCCTCGAATCATGCGAGCAGTTCCTTCCACACCGAGACAAACTTCATAAGATCCGGAACTGAAAACCAATCTCCGATGCTGTAATTGTTTTTGTTGTTTTTCTTTGCCTTTTTGATTTTGTGTAATGAGAAGCGGTGAAAATAATTTCTAGGTTTTTTTTTGTTTTGGAGGAGGCGAAATCCTTTTTAGGGAAAACTAATGGGAAATAAGCGGCACAAAAATTTGGGATGGCGAGAATTGAAACTATTTGCATCGGTTTTTGGTGACAACTAATGCAAATTTGATTTTTTTATGACCTATTGCTTTCCACGTACCAATTGCACCGGTTATTAAGATAGAACTGATGCAAATAGTTCTATTTGCATCAGTTTTTACTTCAACCGATTCAATTGAGGCGATGCAAATGGCCTGTTTTGTAGTAGTGTCTACTCGAAATTGTAATGAGTATATCACTATGTGATTTGAATATAAGAATAGTAGTTATTAGAAGAGAAGAGATATTCGGATTGGAAATTCAGTGAGGAAATTGATCAGTTTTCCTCCTTATTTATAGTTGGTTCGTATGCCTTCGAACGTTCGCGTCTGCACCCGTTTGTCTAAACGGTCGCGCCCGTTTCTATGTAAAAGGCCACACGTTTCTGCCTTTTGCTACTGCTATTTATCGGTTGCGCCCATTCATTTTGAATAGGCCGCATCCGTTGGCCAAAAATTAAACTGCGCCCGCTAACGGGCCGCATCCATTTTGCCATAACGGGTCGCATCCTTTCAGAAAAATGCTGCCCGTTTCTGCTTCGTAACAGGTCGCACCTGTTTGTTTTTGCGCCCGCTATAGAAGTCGCGCCTCCTTAGTCCAAAACCCGCTAATGTCTTCACCCGCCTGCTTCTCTTCAAATTCCAGGCCCAGCCCAGTTTCAGCCGAAGCGCAAAACCGTTAAACAATGGCCTAGCAAAAATAATGGTCATTTTAGACCCGTACCCGAGCCCGGCCCGGTTCGGTCTAACGGACGGCGGCGGCAGCGCGTGCGCGTGTGTGGTGGTGAAGCATGGCCTCCCTCCTCACAACGAAGTATACATTTGCGTGCCCCAAGGCCCCAACCTCCTCATGAAAAGGCTATTGATATACTTCATTTCTATTTGGATTTTTGGCAATGTGGGACTAAAGGATATTTCATTCACATTCAATCCTTTTACCTTAACAATCCCCCACATGAATGATAATATTCTTTTCCCTACACAAAGTGGAATATCACAGAGTATACATGGAATTAATGCTTTATCGTGGATAAGTAGATATTTCACTTTGAACTTTCCCTAGTTAAAACTTATCGGATTTACTTGGATAATCGGTGAAATATTTCATCTTGAACTGTCAGCCTTTATTGTATATCCAGACAATAAGCTTTATGAAGCATTGATTCCCTTCTCATCCAATTTCTTGGTTGTGTTCATTTTGGTCCTGAACACTACTTAGTTCTGCGAGTGTTATAGAGAATTTAAAGCCTTGTAAAATTCTCATAGAGCCGACCCAGCTCACACTTACATAGGTGATCGCAACCATTAAGAGTATCCTACAAATACCCCACTTGTTATTTCCAAGATATGGTCATCATTAAAAAACATAGTTTTAACCTATTAATACTTCTGTAGGCATGCATTTATATTTTGCACCATAGGAATGGAATAGGAGTATGTCCAAACAAATGCATTACGTCTTGAGTTAGTCAGAACTGGTTTGCCTATTGATCCTAGTCCGTGGGATCTCCAGTCGCTAGGATAGGTTTCCGTATAAGATAACTCTTATTAGTTTAGGCTTTTAAACCCATTCCCTTCGATGCGCAGTTAATATTTTCTCTTGATAAACCTTTAGTAAACGGATCCGCTAGGTTATCATTTGTTCTTACTGTAACGACCCGGAATTTTGGGCAATATCGATTTAATAATCTGCAATAATAATTAAATTGGTTTGATAAATTTTCTTTATAATTTTAATTTAAATTGGTGAAATTAATCTTTTATAGAATAACAAATATTTAATCTGGTTAGTGTGATCAATATCTTTTAACAATTTAAAATGGATAAGGTTTATTTTTCCAAAGCTAATGAAATTTTATTCTGTTTATAATATATATAATAGATATATATTGTGAATAGAAATATCTTTTGTTTTGAATTAAGTTAAATGTTCAAATTGTAATATATATGTATGTATATGTTATAATTTAGAATTGTTTGAAATTTAATCTTAATCTATTAATAAACTATATATTAATGAATATTGTAATTGAAGCTTTGTTTTAAAACATAATGTTTTTCAAAATAAAATTTAGTTTAATTCAATGGTTTCAAATATAAGATTGTTATTTTTTTTATTTTTTAAAAATAGGATAGTTTAAAAAGGTTTTAAACAAAGTTTTGTTTTGTCTTTCTCTTAAAGTATTTAAAATATGATAGTTTCAAAAGAATATAAACAAGCCTTGTTTTGTTTAAAGGAATGCTTAAATTTTAAATTGTTATATAAATGTTTAGATTTTTAAATCTATGAGAATATATTTGTATTTATTAGTTTTAGAATATTTTCTCTTAAAAGTAAATTTATAAACACATAAACATTTATTAGTTAAGAAATTTAAATATGTAAGTTTTATTTTACATTTTAAATTAAATAAAAATTTATAAATAAATTCTCAAGTACAAATGTAAACATACAAACACCTTTCAAAAACACATGTAAGAAAATTAAGCAAGCATATGACATTTGTTTGAATTTAAGGACAAGTGGCAACATTCCTATTTTAATTTTTAATAAATGTTTTAAAGAAGAAAACTAATTTTCTCAAAACTTCCATTTCTTAGTTTGCTTTTTCTTAACCAAATTTAATAGCAAACCAGAAAACTCTTTCCAAATTCTGAGATTTTCAAACTAAAAGCAAAATCAGATCTGCAAACTTATGTTCTTCACAAACATTTCAACATGCAACTAAAATGAAGAATTCAAGATCATCAGCAACTTCAAACCAGCAAATCAACTCTGAAATTAGGATCAACACAGCAAGTTAAACATTAGTTCAGCAATTAAAATCAAGGATCTGACATTCAAGAATCCATTTTCATCAGCAAACTTGATTTGCAGTTTTTCAAAACTTGGGGGAAAATTTAAAAACCTGCTCTATCTCTTCCAAAGTGGTGAGTAAACTATTTTAAAGATAGTTTAATTTTAGATTTCATCTTGATTTTATGATGATATCATGTTGTTACCTGGAAATTTTATTTAAATTGGATTGCATGTGGAATTAAAAATATTTAATTGCCTGTAGGAGATAAAAATGAATACTGTGTTTAATAGGAACAGTCCAATTCTTTCAAAACTCTAAATAACTTTGGTTTTATCATGAATTGGACTATGGTATGTTAATGAAAGTTGTTTGTAAACACATAGTATATCATTTAAAAATAATTATAAGATTTTAAACTGAAGGAGTTACTCAGAATTTAAATTTTACAGTAAAATACAGTTACACTTGGAAAATTTATAATCTTGTTTGCTGATTTTGATTACGTGAATGAATTAGTAATTAGAAATCATGATTTTTAATACCAATTTCATGATTTTTAGTTTGATAAATCATGAGAATTTTTAGTTTGGTCGGTTTGGGAATTTTTTGTACTGTCTATGACTTATTCAATAAATTGAGATGAAATTCTGGGTTAAGCTTGCTCTAGTGTCAAGGATTTAGGGAAAAATGCTTTGGAATTTTTCTATTGATTGTGGTATGTGAATTTGATCAAACTAGGGTTACTTTGGTTTTTGGTTTCGGCTGTTTTGTCATGGCTTTTGCGTCGTGAAAGGAGGACCAGAGGTGTTCGCTTTTGGGGAGAGAGTAGATTGTGACATGGCGTTTCTGAGGTGAGGATGGCAAGGGTTGAATGTCGTCGTGGCATCGGCGTTTGGGTGATTTTGTGGCCGCGTTTGGGTCGCGTCGTTCTTCTGGTTTCGATTCGAAATGGTGAAATTTCGAATCGTTTGCGTTTGGTTCGATCTGGGTATGGTTTGGAGCTCGCGTGGAGTGGAGTGATGATCATCGTTGGTTGTGATGAGCGACGCTGGCCGGAGATCGTGGTGCAAGTGCATGAGTGTACATGTTGTACACTGGCTGATGGAATTTGGGGAAGACACTGGAATCTCGAAGAAGCTATCGCGTTTTCCTGAAGACGACTCGAAGACGCGTTTTGGAATTTTGCTTCGGGGCTGACCCGAGTTGATTTCGAGTTCGTACTCGAGATTTTGGGAGTTGTGTTTGGGGGTATTATTGTACATTATGAGTTGCTATTTTAAACCTATAATTTATACTAGATCGTATAATAAACTCGAGTAGAACAATGTAAAAATCAAACACTAAATTTTAGATAAGTTTATATAGAAAACTAAGGATTAATTTGTTATTTTAAAATGAAATTTGAATTTATATTTCAAATTTAAAAATGTTTTAAGTATTTGTTTTGAAATAATTATCTTGATCAAGTTTTAAAAATTCAAATTTTAAAAGAGTTATTTGAATTTAATTATTAAACCTAAGTTTTAATTTTGAAGTAATACTTTTAATAACAAAATTTTCAAAATTCATTTTAAACAGATATGTTTAAATTGGATAATTAAAGTATTTTGATTTCAAATAAGGTTGTGATTGTGATTTTGAAAATCTAAATTGAATAATTTGTTTAAGTGTTAAAACTTGATTTAATTCAAATAATTTATTTATGGAAATAAATAAGGTTAAATTATTGGGATAATTAACTTAAGAATACGTATTTAACATGTTTTGTTAATGAGTTAAGTTTGATTTAAAATTTATGGTTATCTTAATTTATTAAAGATTTTCTTTAAATTTAGAAGTTTTTTTAATTAATCTTAAATAATTAGTTAATTGTTTATTTAAATTTAATTAATTTTTGATTTATTAAGTATGATTACTTAATGAAGTAAGCAAATGTTAATGTTTGAATGATTAAGAATGGAAGTAATTAATTTGGAAGAAATTAGTGGAGGTTACTCATGGGAGTAATTTAAATTGAAGTGATTTTTGGATAATCACCAAATGATATTAATTAAGAAATTGATTAATATAATTGTTTAAGGTTAATTAGTTATGGAGTAATTAATTAGTTAATGAATTAAGATTTATTTAATGATGGAATTAATTATTTTTAAGAAAGTAATTAAGATTTATAAAAGGAAGAAATTAGAGATAATTACTTATGTAAGTAATTAAGAGTTAATTACTTAACTATTTTAGTTAACCAATTAATGTGATTAATTAATTAAAGAATGAGATTGATTTAAGATTAATTACTAAGTGTAATTAATTAAAATGTAATTAATTAATAAGGTAATTAATTAAGGATTAATTGTTAATTTAATTGTTTAATAATTACATAATGAAGTAATTAAAGATTAATTAATTAAAAGAATTAATTAATCAGGATTAATATAATTAATTAAGAAGTTAATTAATTAAGATAAGTAATTACAAATTGTTAATTACTGTTTATGATTTATGAGATGATTAATTATAAGTTAATTATTTAATTAATTAAAGTAATTATTAATTAATAAGGATCATTAATTAATGTGATTTATGATATTAATCAAGGTTGACTAATATAAGTGATTTAATTGAAGTGTTATTAATTAATTGTAATTAATTAAGGTTAATGTTATTAATTATAGTTAATTAATAAATGGAAGTAAATAAAGGATCATTAATTATTGTAATTAATGATAGTAATTAAAGGTTAATTACTGAATATGGTTAAGGACAATTACTTGAAAGTAATTAAGATAATTAACCAAGGAAGATTAATTGGAAAAGATCATTAGAGATGATTAATTTATTTAGTTGGAATAATAATTAATGGTAATCCAATTGATTAAGAGATAATCAATTTTGTTTGGATGAATGATTAATATGGGTTGATTGATTAATATTAGTTGATTAAATGATATTGGATGATCAATATTTGGAGATTGATATTAGATGATTGGTTGATATTGGATATCTCTGTTATGTGATATGTTGTTGGGAGATGAATGTTGTTATATCTATTGTGATAATTATGATTCATCTATCTTTTTATATATCCTCCTGAATATAAGTTTAATTGATTAAACCCTTAAGTACAACTTGGACATTAAAATGGCGTTTGGTTTCGATGAGACCGGGATCGGGTTTCCATATTTGGCTATTCGAACATCGATTCCAATTAAACGTCAGGTCGTTAATCCAAGTGGAGCAAGTGAAGACTCGAGGTGTAAGGGCTATACGTCAGTATAACTCTGTGGGTGATTCCGTAATGAGTTTGACGGAATAGTACTTATAGGTTCGAGATGGAGATTAGAGTGCAAGGGCTATGGTCGTTGACTCTGAGGGTGATTCCAAAATGAGTGCAACGAGATAGTGCCTTCGGTATCGTTCGAACCCGGAACGAACTTGTATGGATTGAATGCTTTTAGCACATCGTCAGGTGGACGATGAGCATTCTAAGATAGATGTGTTCTATAAAGGTAATCGCAGCCTCAAGCCTCATCAATCGGGAATGGCTAAAACAAGGGAGGTGCAGCAAGGCTTCGTGGGTAGCTCCCACTGGAGAGCAAGATTTACCCCTGTCTAGAAGTCCCTTTTTATTCGACTGTGTGGGGCGGTTAATCCGGACAACTGCCGGGGTTGTCTTGTTTGGGACTGTTCAGTAAGGAATGGTCCCGGCCTTGTGTTGCAGGGGAGTGGGAGTACTCCCCGGTACGGTGATCTAGGCCACGTACTGTGACGGGCGGTACCCCAGTAGCCCTGCCATTGATGGAAACCCATTCTTCCTACGAGACCCTACGGTTTTGTTTGTATTACCCACTTTTGTGGCTAGTATCTAGAATTTAATGAATGTAACAATTTCGGCTATTTCATATTTACTTGAAAACCCTAGACACTATTATAATATCACTGGATTTCCTATCAAATGTTTTAGTTAGCGTAATGTAAAAACTTTTCCATGTTTATGTGTGGGAAGTCTTACGTGATACCTTTTCTTTTCAAAGGATTTTCTAAAGTTAAGCAATCTTTAAACCGTTTACTCACACCAGACCCATGTCTGACCCGAGTGTTTATTTTCTGTTTTATTAAACTCTTGGGTACTCATATTATGTATGAGTAGTCAAGTGATTCAGGTTAGCTTGACGAATTCAGAAGGAGTAATGGAGCAGGAGGCTTCCACGTGTAGATATATTGGTTCCGCTGTGTTTGGTTGGTATCTGTTTCTTATATACTTGAGTTGTATGAATTAGACAGATGTTTATAACTGTCTAATATGTGTTGTATAGTTGTGTACTCTGATGTATTATGATACTGTGTAATATTTTATGTGTTATATTATATTTTATTCATTCCGCTGTAAGTTCTCTGATGTTGTTGTCTTCCTTCTTTCTCTTTCTTTTCTTCTTCTATCTCTTTCTTTCTTCAATATAATGTGATTTCCTGGAGTTAGGAAGTCGGGTCGTCAAATTTGGTATCAGAGTGTTAGGTTGAGTGAATACCTAGGCTCTGTAGTGGTGACTTCCTTGAGAGAGCGTACTTGTAATTTTTGTATGTAACTATATATATAAATTTATATCTACCTAATCTGTTGGGTTATCTTTTCGGATTCTCCAGCATAAGTTTTAGAGGTAGATGGAGTAGTGGTTTGTGTGTGTAATACGATTACCACTGATGGAAGAGGTCCATATGTTGAGGTTGGAAGTATTTGTCGAGACTGTAGACCTAATACCGTCTCGAGTGAGATTTGTTGTTTGGAGTAAGGATTTCTCTGATATCCGAAGGAAATCTTTTTTAAAGATTCGGAATTTATCTTTGAAGAATAAGTTTGGATTTCGCTCGGGTGAGTGAATTATTCTTGAGTTTGGATTTGATGGAAGTGCAGAAGTAAGTGATGATATCTTGATAACTGCGTGATGAGATGCAGTATCCGTTGATATTTTCTGAAGGTGTTTTCTCTTGAAGCAGTTTTAAAGGTGGTTGAGGAGCAGTCTTTACCTGCCTCAGGGAAGACTCGTCTGTGTAGTAGTTATCTGGATCTTCAGCAAGGAGATTGGCTGTTTTAGAATATGAGACTAAGGTCTATGAGCTGCTTCGCTTCGGCATGGTCTTATTTGTCATCTTTTAAGAAGAGATAGATGTTGATGCTTGGTTTTGAACCGAGTTTCTTTTGGGTTGTCTGCCATCTCGGAGGTCTTTTGTGTGGTTTGTAGATAGTTTTGGTTTTCGAGAAGCGTTTGGATTAGAAGTCTTTGGATAGTTGTGGTAGCAGTTTCAGCTCGAAGAGTTTGGTGTGCTGACGAGAAGGTCTTTTAGCCTTTGCAGTATCATCGAGTAGAGTTGGAAGCAGCAGTGTTGGTTGTTTCTCGGATGGTTCAGGAATCTTTGTGGTTCTTCTTTTAGCAGTCCGAGCAGATGGTGGAAGTTATCTTGAAGAATTAACTTTGTTTGGAAAAGCTTAGAGCTGTTCTAATTGGTAAAAGAGGACAGTTTCTTTGGAATTCGAATTAGGTTGGATCGCAAAAGTGACTTGCGATTGGTTTGGAATTTTCTTGAGCATTCTTTTGTTTGAGACTGAGGATTCTCATGAGGTAGTAGGAGTTGTTGAAGTAATCAGAAGTTTGTCTGCATCTGGAGTTGAGTTCCATATTGTTTTGATTCCAGAAGCGATTTTGGGTGGTTAGCCTAATAGGAAGATTGGTGTAGCAGCTTAGATATTTTTGGATTTGGATTCGGTTAGATCTTGTTTTTGAATTGGATTCTGTGTAAGTTGTGTGACTGAGTCAGGTATGTCACTTATATTTTTATGGATTGGATGAACAAAGTTTCCGGATATTGGATAAATTATACTTGTGTTCATCAACAGTATTCTCCTCTATTTTTCGAATCAGAGTTGTGCAGCGGAAGCAAGATAGCAGCCGTGCAAGGAAGGAAGCAAGTTCTGTTTGCTATTGCTTGAATAGTAGAGTTTGTGTTCTGGATTTCGACGGATCTTGGAAGACTTTTCTGTTGAATAGGATCCAGAGGCTAGTTTGCTTTGGTCTAGTTGTTTCTGGAAGTATCTGCATAGGTTGAGCTGATCAGGAAGAGATTGGCAGCCCAGGATTGTCTGTTGAGATATACAGACATGAGATAAGGAGTTTTGGAATTCGAAGTTGGGAACTTCATTGTTGTTAAGATTTCTCTGGTTAAGAGAACTAATATTGGGATAAGATTGGATGGGTAGTTCTGAGGCATTTGAGATTTCTTATCTGTGTTCTGATAAGATAAGATCTGTTGTTTATGAGATAGAATTACCAGTTTGGGTAGCTGGATTTCATTGAATATCACGTATCTCTGAGTGAATACGTGTATGATTCATCGTTGGTTGTTGAATCTGTAGTTCGGTTGGAGTTGGATGTTGAGCTGGATCTAAGGATAATCTGATGTTCTGTTCAGATTGATGGATCTAGAGAAAAAAGGAGCTCTGGATTTTGGTAGTATAGTTAGTTTGTTGGCTTTTGTAGAGCGAGTCTCCCAGTGATTATATTTGGGAAACTCGAGATAATATTAGAATTTTATTCTGATTTATGTCAGAATAATTAGTTAAGTTTGTTTGTGTGATTGATTGCTTTGGTTGTTAGCAACTGATTGATAAGTATGCTTTGCTGATTGAATTAAAATCTTTGCTGGGTTATTAAATTACCTTTGCTTTTTAAATTTCGGGGACGAAATTCTTTTAAGGGGGGAGGATTGTAACGACCTGGAATTTTGGGCAATATCGATTTAATAATCTGCAATAATAATTAAATTGGTTTGATAAATTTTCTTTATAATTTTAATTTAAATTGGTGAAATTAATCTTTTATAGAATAACAAATATTTAATCTGGTTAGTGTGATCAATATCTTTTAACAATTTAAAATGGATAAGGTTTATTTTTCCAAAGCTAATGGAATTTTATTCTGTCTATAATATATATAATAGATATATATTGTGAATAGAAATATCTTTTGTTTTAAATTAAGTTATGTATGTATATGTTATAATTTGGAATTGTTTGAAATTTAATCTTAATCTATTAATAAACTATATATTAATGAATATTGTAACTGAAGCTTTGTTTTAAAACATGATGTTTTTCAAAAGAAAATTTAGTTTAATTCAATGGTTTCAAATATAAGATTGTTATTTTTTTTAAAAAAAAATAGGATAGTTTAAAAAGGTTTTAAACAAAGTTTTGCTTTGTCTTTCTCTTAAAGTATTTAAAATATGATAGTTTCAAAGGAATATAAACAAGCCTTGTTTTGTTTAAAGGAATGCTTAAATTTTAAATGGTTATATAAATGTTTAGATTTTTAAATCTATGAGAATATATTTGTATTTATTAGTTTTAGAATATTTTCTCTTAAAAGTAAATTTATAAACACATAAACATTTATTAATTAAGGAATTTAAATATGTAATTTTTTGTTTACATTTTAAATTAAATAAAAATTTATAAATAAATTCTCAAGTACAAATGTAAATATACAAACACCTTCCAAAAACACATGTAAGAAAATTAAGCAAGCATATGACATTTGTTTGAATTTAAGGACAAGTGGCAACATTCCTATTTTAATTTTTAATAAATGTTTTAAAGAAGAAAACTAATTTTCTCAAAACTTCCATTTCTTAGTTTGCTTTTTCTTAACCAAATTTAATGGCAAACCAGAAAACTCTTTCCAAATTCTGAGATTTTAAAACTAAAAGCAAAATCATATCTACAAACTTATGTTCTTCACAAACATTTCAACATGCAACTAAAATGAAGAATTCAAGATCATCAGCAACTTCAAACCAACAAATCTCAACAGCAATTTAAACATTAGTTCAGCAATTAAAATCAGGGATCTGACATTCAAGAATCCATTTTCATCAGCAAACTTGATTTGCAGTTTTTCAAAACTTGGGGGAAAATTTAAAAACATGCTTTGTCTCTTCCAAAATGGTGAGTAAACTATTTTAAAGACAGTTTAATTTTAGATTTCATCTTGATTTTATGATGATATCATGTTGTTACCTGGAAATTTTATTTAAATTGGATTGCATGTGGAATTAAAAATATTTAATTGCCTGTAGGAGATAAAAATGAATACTGTGTTTAATAGGAACAGTCCAATTCTTTCAAAACTCTAAATAACTTTGGTTTTATCATGAATTGGACTATGGTATGTTAATGAAAGTTGTTTGTAAACACATAGTATAACATTTAAAAATAATTATAAGATTTTAAACTGAAGGAGTTACTCAGAATTTAAATTTTACAGTAAAATACAGTTACACTTGGAAAATTTAGAATCTTGTTTGCTGATTTTGATTACATGAATGAATTAGTAATTAGAAATCATGATTTTTAATACCAATTTCATGATTTTTAGTTTGATAAATCATGATAATTTTTAGTTTGATCGGTTTGGGAATTTTTGTGTACTGTCTATGATTTATTCAATAAATTAAGATGAAATTCTGGGTTAAGCTTGCTCTAGTGTCAAGGATTTAGGGAATAATGCTTTGGAATTTTTCTATTGATTGTGGTATGTGAATTTGATCAAAGTAGGGTTACTTTGGTTTTTGGTTTCGGCTGTTTTGTCATGGCTTTTGCGTCGTGACAGGAGGACCGGAGGTGTTCGCTTTTGGGGAGAGAGTAGATTGTGACATGGCGTTTCTGAGGTGAGGATGGCGAGGGTTGAATGTCGTTGTGGCATCGGCGTTTGCGTGATTTTGTGGCCGCGTTTGGGTCGCGTTGTTCTTCTGGTTTCGATTCGAAATGGTGAAATTTCGAATCGTTTGCGTTTGGTTCGATCTGGGTATGGTTTGGAGCTCGCGTGGAGTGGAGTGATGATCGTCGTTGGTTGTGATGAGAGACGCTGGCCGGAGATCGTGGTGCAAATGCACGAGTGTACATGCTGTACACTGGCTGATGGAATTTGGGGAAGACACTGGAATCTCGAAGGAGCTATCGCGTTTTCCTGAAGACGACTCGAAGTCGCGTTGTGGAATTTTGCTTCGGGGCGGACCCGAGTTGATTTCGAGTTCGTACTCGAGATGTTGGGAGTTGTGTTTGGGGGTATTGTTGTACATTATGAGTTGCTATTTTAAACCTATAATTTATACTAGATCGTATAATAAACTCGAGTGGAACAATGTAAAAATCAAACACTAAATTATAGATAAGTTTATATAGAAAACTAAGGATTAATTTGTTATTTTAAAATGAAATTTGAATTTATATTTCAAATTTAAAAATGTTTTAAGTATTTGTTTTGAAAATAATTATCTTGATCAAGTTTTAAAAATTCAAATTTTAAAAGAGTAATTTGAATTTGATTATTAAACCTAAGTTTTAATTTTGAAGTAATACTTTTAATAACAAAATTTTCAAAATTCATTTTAAACAGATATGTTTAAATTGGATAATTAAAGTATTTTTATTTGATTTCTAAATTCCTTATTTTCAAATAAGGTTGTGATTGTGATTTTGAAAATCTAATTTGAATAATTTGTTTAAGTGTTAAAACTTGATTTAATTCAAATAATTTATTTATGGAAATAGATAAGGTTAAATTATTGGGATAATTAACTTAAGAATACGTATTTAACATGTTTTGTTAATAAGTTAAGTTTGATTTAAAATTTATGGTTATCCTAATTTATTAAAGATTTTCTTTAAATTTAGAAGTTAATTAATTGTTTATTTAATTTGAATTAATTATTGATTTATTAAGTATGATTACTTAATGAAGTAAGCAAATGTTAATGTTTGAATGATTAAGAATGGAAGTAATTAATATGGAAGAAATTAGTGGAGGTTACTCATGGGAGTAATTTAAATTGAAGTGATTTTTGGATAATCACCAAATGATATTAATTAAGAAATTGATTAATATAATTGTTTAAGGTTAATTAGTTATGGAGTAATTAATTAGTTAATGAATTAAGATTTATTTAATGATGGAATTAATTATTTTTAAGAAAGTAATTAAAATTTATTAAAGGAAGAAATTAGAGATAATTACTTATGTAAGTAATTAAGAGTTAATTACTTAACTATTTTAGTTAACCAATTAATGCGATTAATTAATTAAAGAATGAGATTGATTTAAGATTAATTACTAAGTGTAATTAATTAAAATGTAAGTAATTAATAAGGTAATTAATTAAGGATTAATTGTTAATTTAATTGTTTAATAATTACTTAATGAAGTAATTAAAGATTAATTAATTAAAAGAATTAATTAATCAGGATTAATATAATTAATTAAGAAGTTAATTAATTAAGATAAGTAATTACAAATTGTTAATTACTGTTTATGATTTATGAGATGATTAATTATAAGTTAATTATTTAATTAATTAAAGTAATTATTAATTAATAAGGATCATTAATTAATGTGATTTATGATATTAATCAAGGTTGATTAATATAAGTGATTTAATTGAAGTGTTATTAATTAATTGTAATTAATTAAGGTTAATGTTATTAATTATAGTTAATTAATAAATGGAAGTAAATAAAGGATCATTAATTATTGTAATTAATGATAGTAATTAAAGGTTAATTACTGAATATGGTTAAGGACAATTACTTGAAAGTAATTAAGATAATTAACCAAGGAAGATTAATTGGAAAAGATCATTAGAGATGATTAATTTATTTATTTGGAATAATAATTATTGGTAATCCAATTGATTAAGAGATAATCAATTTTGATTGGATGAATGATTAATATGGGTTGATTGATTAATATTGGTTGATTAAATGATATTGGATGATCAATATTTGGAGATTGATATTAGATGATTGGTTGATATTGGATGTTTGATATTGGTTGATATTGGATATCTCTGTTATGTGATATGCTGTTGGGAGATGAATGTTGTTATATCTATTGTGATAATTATGATTCATCTATCTGTTTATATACCCTCCTGAATATAAGTTTAATTGATTAAACCCTTAAGTACAACTTGGACATTAAAATGGCGTTTGGTTTCGATGAGACCGGGATCGGGTTTCCATATTTGGCTATTCGAACATCGATTCCAATTAAACGTCAAGTCGTTAATCCAAGTGGAGCAAGTGAAGACTCGAGGTGTAAGGGCTATACGTCAGTATAACTCTGTGGGTGATTCCGTAATGAGTTTGATGGAATAGTACTTATAGGTTCGAGATGGAGATTAGAGTGCAAGGGCTATGGTCGTTGACTCTGAGGGTGATTCCAAAATGAGTGCAACGAGATAGTGCCTTCGGTTTCGTTCGAACCCGGAACGAACTTGTAGGGATTGAACGCTTTTAGCACATCGTCAGGTGGACGATGAGCATTCTAAGATAGATGTGTTCTATAAAGGTAATCGCAGCCTCAAGCCTCATCAATCGGGAATGGCTAAAACAGGGGAGGTGCAGCAAGGCTTCGTGGGTAGCTCCCACTGGAGAGAAAGATTTACCCCTGTCTAGAAGTCCCTTTTTATTCGGCTGTGTGGGGCGGTTGATCCGGACAACTGCCGGGGTTGTCTTGTTTGGGACTGTTCAGTAAAGAATGGTCCCGGCCTTGTGTTGCGGGGGGGTGGGAGTACTCCTCGGTACGGTGATCTAGGCCACGTACTGTGACGGGCGGTACCTCAGTAGCCCTGCCATTGATGGAAACTCATTCTTCCTACGAGACCCTACGGTTTTGTTTGTATTACCCACTTTTGTGGCTAGTAGCTGGAATTTAATGAATATAACAATTTCAGCTATTTCATATTTACTTGAAAACCCTAAACACTATTATAATATCACTGGATTCCCTATCAAATGTTTTAGTTAGCGTAAGGTAAAAACTTTTCCATGTTTATGTGTGGGAAGTCTTACGTGATACCTTTTCTTTTCAAAGGGTTTTCTAAAGTTAAGCAATCTTTAAATCGTTTACTCACACCAGACCCCTGTCTGACCCGAGTGTTTATTTTCTGTTTTATTAAACTCTTGGGTACTCATATTATGTATGAGTAGTCAAGTGATTCAGGTTAGCTTGACGAATTCTGAAGGAGTAATGGAGCAGGAGGCTTCCATGTGTAGATATATTGGTTCCGCTGTGTTTGGTTGGTATCTGTATCTTATATACTTGAGTTGTATGAATTAGACAGATGTTTATAACTGTCTAATATGTGTTGTATTGTCGTGTACTCTGATGTATTATGATACTGTGTAATATTTTATGTGTTATATTATATTTATTCGTTCCGCTGTGAGTTATCTGATGTTGTTGTCTTCCATCTTTCTCTTTCTTTTCTTCTTATATCCCTTTCTTTCTTCAAGATGATGCGATTTCCTGGAGTTAGGAAGTCGGGTCGTCACACTTACATTATCTATGGAAATAGTTCCATTTGGGAGTAACTGCCTAACTGTGTTATGGCGTCGACGAATGTGTCGTGACTTTCCGTTATACATAAAGTTTTGCGCTCTGCTTAGCGCTGCTTGGTTATCGCAGTGTACGCATATGGCCGGTTCAGGTTTAGGCTAGAATGGAATATCTTCTAAAAAGTGACGAAGCCATTCTGCTTCTTCGCCTGCTTTATCTAATGCAATGAACTCTGATTCCATAGTGGATCGAGCTATGTATGTTTGTTTAGTAGATTTCCATGACACTGCCCCTGCTAAGGTAAAGACATAACCATTTGTTGATTTTGATTCCATTGAATCTGCAATCCAGTTTGCATCACTATATCCTTCTAAGACGGCAGGATATTTTCCATAATGTAAGGAATAGGTAGTGGTATTTTTTAAATATCCAATCACTCTCATTAGTGCTTTCCAGTGTTCCATCCCTGGATTGCTCGTATACCTGCATAATCGACTTACTGCATAAGCTATATCTGGTCTTGTGCAATTCATGAGATACACAAGACATCCTATTACACGAGAATATTCCAGTTGCATTACACACTCATTAATGTTTTTAAGCAGTACTTCTGATGGATTAAAAGGTGTATTTACTCATTTAGTTCCAAAATTTTGAAATCTTTCAATCACTTTTTCTACATAATGTGATTGAGATAACTCAATTCTATAAGGTGTTCTTATTATTTTTATTCCCAAAAAAACATCTGCAACACCCAAGTCTTTCATGTCGAAATTGTTGATCAACATTTTCTTTATGGTCTCAATTACCTGAGTATTTGGACCGAATATTAGCATATCATCCACATATAGACAGATCATCACATATGATTGTCCAAGTTGTTTATAATAAACACATTTGTCACATTCATTTATACGAAAACCATTTCTCGTCATGACACTATGAAATTTTGCGTGCCATTGCTTTGGAGCTTGTTTTAATCCGTATAATGATTCAACTAATCTACAGACTTTGTATTCATTTCCTTTGGAAATAAATCCCTCATGTTGCTCCATGTAAATTTCCTCATCGAGATTTCCATTTATGAATGTTGTTTTTACACCCATTTGATGAATCTCTAGATTATAGATGGATAAGCAATTGCTATTAACATTCTTATAGAGGTTATTCGTGTTACCGATGAATATGTATCAAAAAAGTCTACTCCTTTTTGACGATGTCCTTTGGCTACTAATCTGGCTTTATACTTGTCGATAGAGCCATCTGCTTTCATTTTCTTCTTGAAAATCCATTTGCAACCAATTGGTTTTATTCCTGATGGAATATCAACAATTTCTCAAGTTTTATTACTTAGAATTGAATCAATCTCACTTTGGATTGCTTCTTTCCAACATGAGGATTCAGAAGATGACATTGCTTCCTTGTACGTTTGAGGTTCGTGCTCTAATATATATGTAAAAAAGTACGAACCAAATGTTT
The DNA here is from genome assembly GCA_030765085.1 of Allium cepa. Taxonomy (NCBI): domain Eukaryota; kingdom Viridiplantae; phylum Streptophyta; class Magnoliopsida; order Asparagales; family Amaryllidaceae; genus Allium; species Allium cepa. The sequence continues at coordinate 302,867,909 of CM060943.1, read as the reverse complement.
TGGAAGTTCTAGCTCTTACGCTTCTTCTTGGTTCAACATCCTCGATTTCATGATGAGTTTCATCTTCATGTGAATCGTTTGATTCTTCCCTTGTCCTTTTTGGGACATTATTTCCTATATTCCTTTTGTACGGAAACACATCTTCAAAGAATGAGGCATCTCTTGATTCCATGATTGTATTTACATGAATATCAGTTATATCAGATTTGAATACCAAAAAATCTGTAGGCATTACTATTTTGGGCTGGCCCAAGATAATAACAATCTACTGTTTTTGGTCCAAATTTGACTCTCTTGGGAGGCGGAACTGGAACTTTTGCCAAGCACCCCCACACTTTGAGGTATTTAAAGCTTGGTTCGTGTCATTTCCATATCTCATATGAAATTGTTCCTGTTTTATTGTGAGGAACCTTATTTAATATATGATTAGACATATTTAGGGCTTCCCCTCACAAGTTCGCCGGTAGACCAGAAGTTAAAAGCATTGCATTAATCATATCTTTTAATGTTCTATTCTTTCTCTCGGCTACACCATTTTGTTGTGGTGAATATGGAGCTGTTGTTTGATGAATTATTCCATTTTCTTCACATAATTTTTCAAATGGTGATTCATATTCTTCACCTCGATCAGATCTTAGTATCTTGATCTTTTTATTTAACTGATTTTCCACCTCAGCCTTGTATTTTATAAACGCTGTTATTGCTTCATCTTTAATATTTAAAAGATATACATAGCAATATCGCGTATAATCGTCAATAAAAGTAATGAAATACTTTTTCCCACCTCCTGTAGGTAGTGATTTAAAATCACATAAATCTGTATGTACCAAACCTAATGGTTCGGTGCTTTTGTCAACAGATTTAAATGGTTGTTTGACCATTTTTGCTTCTACAGATGTCTCACATTTGTAGTTTTTATCTACTTGGAATTTTGGAATTAATCCCAAGTTTGATAATGTTTTCATTTTGCGAAAATTTATATGTCCCAATCAATCATGCCATAGTAAAATTTCATGCTCAAGCAAATAAGAAACTTCAATTTTGTTAATAGCACAATCAGAATACATATTTTTGTTGCCGACAATGCCTACATTTGCCTTAAATAGGCCATCACATAAATATCCTCTTCCTATCCTATATACATTCCAGCTTTGGACAGAACCATCTTGTCTGACTCGAACACCATCTTGAATCCCTTCTTTGATAGGAATGCACCAGAGATGAGATTCTTGCGTATGTCTGGAACGTGGAGCACGTCATTCAATTTAACAGTTTTTCCAGCAGTAAACTTGAGGATTACTGTGCCACCGCCTTCGATCATGGAAACTGCAGAATTACCCATGTAAAGTTTTTCTTCGTGATTGAATTTCTGATATGTAGAAAACATGGATTTGTCAGAATAAACATGACGAGCAGCGCCTGTATCTACCCACCATTGGTTAGGATTTTGAATCAGATTGCATTCAAATACCTCCGCCGAGAAGTTGGACTCGTCTACTTCCATGTTATCCACTATATTTGCCTCTTTATTGCGTTCCTTCTTGTGTCTGCAATCTTTAGCGGCATGTCCAACTTTTCCACAAACCCAACACTCACCATTCAACTTCTTGGTTCGTTTGTTGTCTTTTGGTTTGTTGTCTTGAGCTTTCCTTTTCTTCTGAAAATTCTTCTTTTTGTTTTTGGTCTTTGACCCTTCAGCCACAAGTGCCTCCTCGCTTGGTTTTGTAACTACATGGTTGTCTGCCTCAATTTTTAATCGGACTATGAGATCCTGTAAAGAGATTTCCTTCTTCTTATGCTTTAGATAGTTGCGGTAATCTCTCCACGACGGCGGTAGTTTCCCCTTGATGGCTTCAACCAAAAATGATTCTCCAACCTTATGACCTTCCGCTTCGAGTTCATGAATGATGATTTGCAGTACATGCAGTTGAGCGGTTACTGGTTTGTAGTCAACCATCTTGTACTCCATGAATTTGTCTACAATGAATTTCTTAAAACTGATATTCTGCGTCATGTACTTTGTGGTAAGTGCATTCCAGAGTGCTTTCGATGTCATTAAAGGCTAATATACTTTGTATAGCACCTTGTCGAGACAATTCAGAATATAGTTTCTGCATAAAAAATCGGAATGCTTCCACGTATTCACCTCTGCTTCCTTGCCTGGTGCAGGAATCGGTTCCTCCTCCTCGAGGTACTTTTACAGACCGAGTGTGGTGAGATAAAACAACATCTGATTCTGCTATGTCAAGAAATCATCACCATCTCCCTTGAACGGTTCAGGTCTGTTGTGAGTAGTATTCTTTGAAAATTCTACTGTTGCCATCTCTGTTTTTATAAGAAAACAGTAAAATTCTTAAGATGTTATTCGTTAGTATACCAAAAAAGAGAATAATCAATTGTAAACTGGCCGCACAAGTTTATAACTCGGATTTCCACTAAACTGGAATTCTGTATTAATTATTATAACAATATGAATGTTGTAAATAAGTTAAAACAACAGCGTTATACTATTTTGAATAAATAGTATAACCAGAATAACAGATAGAATATAAAATAATGTATATAAATATACAAACAGACTAGAATTCTAACCGAATTATGTCTGAGGCTCGTCTTAACGATTTCCTTAAGAATTTTACTTCAAAATTCTCCCAAGATACAACAGACGAATTCTGCTCGAAATTGTAATGAGTATATCACTCTGTGATTTTAACATAAGAACAGTAGTTATTAGAAGAGAAGAGATATTCGGATTGGAAATTCAGTAAGGAAAGTGATCAGTTTTCCTTCTTATTTATAGTTGGTTCGTATCCCTTTGAACGGTCGCGTCTACACCAGTTTGTCCAATCGGTCGCTCCCGCTTCTATGTAAAAGGCTGCACGTTTCTACCTTTTGCTGCTGCTGTTTATCGGTTGCGCCCATTCATTTTCAATAGGCCGCATCCGTTCGCCAAAAATTAAACTGCGCCCCCTGACGGGTCGCATCCATTTTGCCACAACGGGTCGCATCCTTTCAGAAAAAATGCTGCCCGTTTCTGCTTCGTAACAGGTCACACATGTTCGTTTTTGCGCCTGCTTTAGAAGTTGCGCCTCCTCAGTCCAAAACCCGCTAACGTCTTTACCCGCCTGCTTGTCTTCAAATTCCAGGCCCAGCCAAGTTTCAGCCGAAGCCCAAAACCGTTAAACAATCGCCTAGCAAAAAGAATGGTCATTTTAGACCCGTACCCAAGCCCGGCCCGGTTCGGTCGGTCGGTCGGACGGCGGCAGCGGCGCGTGCGCGTGTGTGGTGGTGAAGCATGGCTCCCTCCTCTCAACGAAGTATACATTTGGGTGCCCCAAGGCCCCCAACCTGCTCATGAGAAGGCTACTGATATACTTCATTTCTATTTGGATTTTTGGCAATGTGGGACTAAAGGGTATTTCATTCACATTCAATCCTTTTATCTTTAACAATCCCCCACATGAATGATAATATTCTTTCCCACACACAAAGTGGAATATCACAGAGTATAAATGGAATTAATGCTTTATCGTGGATAAGTAGATATTTCACTTTGAACTTTCCCTAGTTAAAACTTATCGGATTTACTTGGCTAATCAGTGAAATATTTCATCTTGAACCGTCTCATCCAATTTCTTGGTTGTGTTCATTTTGGTCATGAACACTACTTGGTTCTGCGAGTGTTATAGAGAATTTAAAGCCTTGTAAAATTCTCATAGAGCCGACCCAGCTCACACTTACATAGGTGATCGCAACCATTAAGAGTATCCTACAAATACCCCACTTGTTATTTCCAAGATATGGTCATCATTAAAAAACATAGTTTTAACTTATTAACACCATAGGAATGGAATAGGAGTATGTCCAAACAAATGCATTACGTCTTGAGTAAACGGATCCGCTAGGTTATCATTTGTTCTTACATAATCTATGGAAATAGTTCCATTTGAGAGTAACTGCCTAACTATGTTATGGTGTCGACGAATGTGTCATGAGTTTTCATTATACACAAAGTTTTGCGCTCTGCTTAGCGCTGCTTGTTTATCGCAGTGTATGCATATGGCCGGTACAGGTTTAGGCCAGAATGGAATGTCTTCTAAAAAGTGACGAAGCCATTCTGCTTCTTCGCCTGCTTTATCTAATGCAATGAACTCTGATTCCATAGTGGATCGAGCTATGCATGTTTGTTTAGTAGATTTCCATGACACTGCTTCCCCTGCTAGGGTAAAGACATAACCACTTGTTGATTTTGATTCCTCTGAATCTGCAATCCAGTTTGCATCACTATATCCTTCTAAGACGGTAGGATATTTTCCATAATGCAAGGAATAGATAGTGGTATTTTTTAAATATCCAAGCACACTCATTAGCGCTTTCCAGTGTTCCTTCCCTGGATTGCTCGTATACCTGCTTAATCGACTTACTGCATAAGCTATATATGGTGTTGTGCAATTCATGAAATACATGAGACATCCTATCACACGAGAATATTCCAGTTGCATTACACTCTCATTAGTGTTTTTATGCAGTACTTCTGATGGATTAAAAGGTGTATTTACTCCTTTAATTCCAAAATTTTGAAATCTTTCAATCACTTTTTCTACATAATCTGATTGAGATAACTCAATTTTATCAGGTGTTCTTATTATTTTTATTCCCAAAATAACATTTGCAACACCCAAGTCTTTCATGTCGAAATTGTTGATCAACACTTTCTTTATGGTCTCAATTACCTGAGTATTTGGACCGAATATTGGCATGTCGTCCACATATAGACAGATCATCACGTATGATCGTCCAATTTGTTTATGATAAACACATTTGTCACATTCATTTATACGAAAACAATTTCTCATCATGACACTATCAAATTTTGCATCCATTGCTTTGGATCTTGTTTTAGTCCATATAATGATTTGACTAATCCACGGACTTTGTTTTCATTTCCTTTGGAAATATATCCCTCAGGTTGCTCCATGTAAATTTTCTCATCGGGATTTCCATTTAAGAATGATGTTTTACATCCATTTGATGAATCTCTAGATTATAGATGGATGCAATTGCTTTTAACATTCTTATAGAGGTTATTCGTGTTACCGGTGAATATGTATCAAAAAGGTCTACTCCTTCTTTTTGACGATATCCTTTGGCTACTAATCTGGCTTTATACTTGTCGATAGAGCCATCTGCTTTCATTTTCTTCTTGAAAATCCATTTGCAACCAATTGGTTTTATTCCTGGTAGAATATCAACAATTTTTCAAGTTTTATTACTTATAATTGAATCAATCTCACTTTGGATTGCTTCTTTCCAACATGAGGATTCAGAAGATGACATTGCTTCCTTGTACGTTTGAGGTTCGTGCTCTAATACATGTGTAAAAAAGTCCGAACCAAATGTTTTGGAAGTTCTAGCCCTTACGCTTCTTCTTGGTTCAGTATCCTCAATTTCATGATGAGTTTCAACTTCATGTGAATCGTTTGATTCTTCCCTTATCCTTTTTAGGACATTATTTCCTTCATTCCTTTTGTGCGGAAATACATCTTCAAAGAATGAGGCATCTCCTGATTCCATGATTGTATTTACATGAATATCAGTTATATCAGACTTGAATACCAAAAATCTGTAGGCACTACTATGTTGGGCTGGCCCAAGATAATAACAATCTACTATTTTTGGTCCAAGTTTGACTCTCTTGGGAGGCGGAACTGGAACTTTTGCCAAGAACCCCCACACTTTGAGGTATTTAAAGCTTGGCTCGTGTCCTTTCCATATCTCATATGAATTGTTCCTGTTTTATTGTGAGGAACCTTATTTAATATATGATTAGACATATTTAGGGCTTCCCCCCACAAGTTCTTCGGTAGACCAGAATTTAAAAGCATTGCATTAATCATATCTTTTAACGTTCTATTCTTCCTCTCGGCTACACCGTTTTGTTGTGGTGAATATGGAGCTGTTGTTTGATGAATTATTCTATTTTCTTCACAGAATTGTTCAAATGGTGATTCATATTTTCCACCTCGATCAGATCTTAGTATCTTGATCTTTTTATTTAACTGATTTTCTACCTCAACCTTGTATTTTATAAACGCTGTTATTGCTTCATCTTTACTATTTAAAAGATATACATAGCAATATCGCGTATAATCGTCAATAAAAGTAATGAAATACTTTTTCCCACCTCTTGTAGGTAGTGATTTAAAATCACATAAATCTGTATGCACCAAATCTAATGGTTTGGTGCTTCTATCAACAGATTTAAATGGTTGTTTGACCATTTTTGCTTCTACACATGTCTCACATTTGTAGTTCTTATCTACTTGGAATTTTGGAATTAATCCCAAGTTTGATAATGTTTTCATTTTGCGGAAATTTATGTGTCCCAATCTATCATGCCATAGTAAAATTTCGTGCTCAAGCAAATAAGAAACTTCAATTTTATTAATAGCACAATCAGAATACATATTTTTGTTGCCGACAACGGCTACATTTGCCTTAAATAGGCCATCACATAAATATCCCCTTCCTACATACATTCCAGCTTTGGACAGAACCATCTTGTCTGACTCGAACACCATCTTAAATCCCTTCTTTGATAGGACTACACCAAAGATAAGATTCTTGTGTATGTCCGGAACGTGGAGCACGTCATTCAATTTAACAGTTTTTCCAGAAGTAAACTTGAGGATTATTGTGCCACTGCCTTCGATCATGGAAACTGCAGAATTACCCATGTAGAGTTTTTCTTCGTGATCGAATTTCTGATATGTAGAAAACATGGATTTGTCAAAACAAACATGACGAGTAGCGCCTGTATCTACCCACCATTGGTTAGGATTCTGAACCAGACTGCATTCAGATACCGCCGCCAAGAAGTTGGACTCGTCTACTTCCATGTTATCCACTATATTTGCCTCTTTATTGCGTTCCTTCTTGTGCCTGCAATCTTTAGCGGCATGTCCAACTTTTCCACAAACCCAACATTCACCATTAAACTTCTTGGTTCGTTTGTTGTCTTTTGGTTTGTTGTCTTAAGGTTTCCTTTTCTTTTGGAAATTCTTCTTTTTGTTTTTGGTCTTTGACCGTTCAGTCACAAGTGCCTCCTCGCTTGGTTTTGTAACTACACGGTTGTCTGCCTCAATTTTTAATCGGACTATGAGATCATGTAAAGAGACTTCCTTCTTCTTATACTCTAGATACTTGCGGTAATCTCTCCACGACGGTGGTAGTTTCACCGTGATGGCTTCAACCAAAAATGATTCTCCAACCTTATGACCTTCCGCTTCGAGTTCATGAATGATGATTTGCAGTTCATGCAGTTGAGCGGTTACTGGTTTGGAGTCAACTATCTTGTAGTCCATGAATTTGTTTTCAATGAATTTCTTAAGACTGATATTCTGCGTCTTATACTTTGTGGTAAGTGCATTCCAAAGTGCTTTTGATGTCTTTAAATGCTGATATATTTTGTATAGCACCTTGTCGAGGCAATTCAGAATATAGTTTCTTATAAAAAATCGAAATGCTTCCACGTATTCACCTCTGCTTCCTTGCCTGGTGCAGGAATCGGTTCCTCCTCCTCGAGGTACTTTTGCAGACCGAGCATGGTGAGATAAAACAACATCTGATTCTGCCATGTCAAGAAATCATCACCATCTCCCTTGAACGGTCCAGGTCTGTTGTGAGTAGTATTCTTTGAAAATTCTACTGTTGTCATCTCTGTTTTAGAAAGAAAACAGTAAAATTCTTAAGAAGTTATTCATTAGTATATCAAAACAGAGAATAATCAATTATAAACTCGTCGCACAAGTTTATAACTCAGATTTCCCCTACAGTGGAATTCTATATTAATTATTATAACAATATGAATGTTGTAAATAAGTTACAACTACAGCGTTATACTATTTTGAATAAATAGTATAACTAGAATAACGGATAGAATATAGAATAGTGTATATAAATATACAAAAAGACTAGAATTCCAACCGGATTATGTCTGAGGCTCGTCGTAACGATTTCCTTAAGAATTTTATTTCAAAATTCTGCCAAGATACAACAAACGAATTCTGCTCTAAATTGTAATGAGTATATCACTCTGTGATTTGAATATAAGAACAGCAGTTATTAGAAGAGAAGAGATATTCGGATTGGAAATTCAGTGAGGAAAGTGATCAGTTTTCCTCCTTATTTATAGTTGGTTCGTATCCCTTCGATCGGTCGCGTTTGCACCCGTTTGTCCAAACGGTCGCGTCCGTTTCTATGTAAAAGGCCGCACGTTTCTGCCTTTTGCTGCTGTTGTTTATCAGTTGCGCCCATTCATTTTGAATAGGATGCATCCGTTCGCTAAAAATTAAACTGCGCCCGCTAACGGGCTGCATCCGTTTTGCCATAACGGGTCGCATCCTTTCAGAAAAAATGCTGCCCGTTTCTGCTTCGTAACAGGTCGCACCTGTTCGTTTTTGCGCCTGCTTTAGAAGCTATGCCTCCTCAGTCCAAAACCCGCTAACGTCTTCACCCGCCTTCATCTCTTCAAATTTCAGGCCCAGCCCAGTTTCAGCCGAAGCTCAAAACCGTTAAACAATGGTCTAGCAAAAAGAATGGTCATTTTAGACCCGTACCCGAGCCCGGCCGGGTTTGGTCTGTCGGAAGGTCGGCGGCGGCGGTGCGCTCGCGTTTATGGTGGTGCTGCATGGCCTCCCTCCTCACAACGAAGTATACATTTGGGTGCCCCAAGGCCCCAACCTCCTCATGAGAAGGCTATTGATATACTTCATTTCTATTTGGATTTTTGGTAATGTGGGACTAAAGGATATTTCATTCACATTCAATCCATTTATCTTTAACAATCCCAACATGAATGATAATATTCTTTCCCCCACACAAAGTGGAATATTATAAAGTATATATGGAATTAATGCTTTATCGTGGATAAGTAGATATTTCATTTTGAACTTTCCCTAGTTAAAACTTATCGGATTTACTTGGCTAATCGGTGAAATATTTCATCTTGAACCGTCAGCCTTTATTGCATATCCAGACAATAAGCTTTACGAAGCATTGATTCCCTTCTCATCCAATTTCTTGGTTGTGTTCATTTTGGTCCTGAACACTACTTGGTTTTGCGAGTGTTATAGAGAATTTAAAGCCTTGTAAAATTCTCATAGAGCCGACCCAGCTCACACTTACATAGGTGATCGCAACCATTAAGAGTACCCAACAAATACCCCACTTGTTATTTCCAAGATATGGTCATCATTAAAAAAACATAATTTTAACCTATTAATACTTCTGTAGGCATGCATTTATATTTTGCACCATAGGAATGGAATAGGAATATGTCCAAACAAATGCATTACGTCTTGAGTTATTCAGAACTGGTTTGCCTATTGATTCTAGTTCGTGGGATCTCCAGTCGCCAGGAAAGGTTTCCGTATAAGATAACTCTTATTAGTTTAGGCTTTTAAACCCATTCCCCTTGATGCGCAGTTAATCTTTTCCTTGATAAACCTTTAGTAAACGGATCCACTATGTTATCATTTGTTCTTCCATAATCTATGGAAATAGTTCCATTTGAGAGTAACTGCCTAATTGTGTTATGGCATCGACGAATGTGTCGTGACTTTCCATTATACACAAAGTTTTGCGCTCTGCTTAGCGCTGCTTGGTTATCGCAGTGTATGCATATGGCCGGTACAGGTTTAGGCCAGAATGGAATATATTCTAAAAAGTGACGAAGAATTCTGCTTCTTCGCCTGCTTTATCTAATGCAATGAACTCTGATTCCGCAGTGGATCGAGCTATGCATGTTTGTTTAGTAGATTTCCATGACACTGCTGCCCCTGCTAGGGTAAAGACATAACCACTTGTTGATTTTGATTCCTTTGAATCTGCAATCCAGTTTGCATCACTATATCCTTCTAAGACGGCAGGATATTTTCCATAATGTAAGGAATAGGTAGTGGTATTTTTTAAATATCCAAGCACTCTCATTAGTGCTTTCCAGTGTTCCTCCCCTGGATTGCTCGTAAACCCGCTTAATCGACTTACTGCATGAGCTATATCTAGTCTTGTGCAATTCATGAGATACATGAGACATCCTATTACACGAGAATATTCCAGTTGATTTACACTCTCATTAGTGTTTTTATGCAGTACTTATGATGGATTAAAAGGTGTATTTACTCCTTTAATTCCAAAATTTTGAAATCTTTCAATCACTTTTTCTACATAATGTGATTGAGATAACTCAATTCCATTAGGTGTTCTTATTATTTTTATTCCCAAAATAACATTTGCAACACCCAAGTCTTTCATATCGAAATTGTTGATCAACATTTTCTTTATGGTCTCAATTACTTGAGTATTTGGACCGAATATTAGCATATCGTCCACATATAGACAGATCATCGCATATGATTGTCCAAGTTTTTCATAATAAACACATTTGTCACATTCATTTATGCGAAAACCATTTCTCATCCTGACACTATCAAATTTTGCGTGCCATTGCTTTGGAGCTTGTTTTAATCCGTATAATGATTTGACTAATCTATAGACTTTGTTTTCATTTCCTTTGGAAATAAATCTCTCAGGTTGCTCCATGTAAATTTCCTCACCGAGGTTTCCATTTAAGAATGCTGTTTTTACATCCATTTGATGAATCTCTAGATTATAGATGGATGCAATTGTTATTAACATTCTTATAGAGGTTATTCGTGTTACCGGCGAATATGTATCAAAAAAGTCTACTCCTTCTTTTTGACGATATCCTTTGGCTACTAATTTGGCTTTATACTTGTCGATAGAGCCATCTGCTTTCATTTTCTTCTTGAAAATCCATTTGCAGCCAATTGGTTCTATTCCTGGTGGAATATCAACAATTTTCCAAGTTTTATTACATAGAATTGAATCAATCTCACTTTGGATTGCTTCTTTCCAACATGAGGATTCAGAAGATGACATTGCTTCCTTATACGTTTGAGGTTCGTGCTCTAATACATATGTAAAAAAGTCCGAACCAAATGTTTTGGAAGTTCTAGCCCTTACGCTTCTTCTTGGTTCATCATACTCAATTTCATGATGAGTTTCATCTTCATGTGAATTGTTTGATTCTTCCATTGTCCTTTTTGGGACATTATTTCCTTCATTCCTTTTGTGCGGAAGCACATCTTCAAAGAATGAGGCATCTCTTGATTCCATGATTGTATTTACGTGAATATCAGTTATATCAGACTTGAATACCAAAAATCTATAGGCACTACTATTTTGGGCTGGCCCAAGATAATAACAATCTATTGTTTTTTATCCAAGTTTGACTCTCTTGGGAGGCGGAACTGGAACTTTTGTCAAGCTCCCCCACACTTTGAGGAATTTAAAGCTTGGTTCGTGTCCTTTCCATATCTCATATGGAATTGTTCCTGTTTTATTGTGAGGAACCTTATTTAATGTACGATTAGACATATTTAGGGCTTCCCCTCACAAGTTCGTCAGTAGACCAGAAGTTAAAAGCATTGCATTAATCGTATCTTTTAACGTTCTATTCTTCCTCTCGGCTACACAATTTTGTTGTGGTGAATATGGAGCGGTTACTGGTTTGGAGTCAACCATCTTGTAGTACATGAACTTGTCTACAATTAATTTCTTAAGACTGATATTATGCGTCTTGTACTTTGTGGTAAGTGCATTCCAGAGTGCTTTTGATGTCTTTAAAGGCTGATAAACTTTGTATAGCACCTTGTCGAGACAATTCATAATATACTTTCTGCATAAAAAATCGGAATGCTTCAACGTATTCACCTCTGCTTCCTTGCCTGGTGCATGAATCTGTTCCTCCTTCTCGAGGTACTTTTGCAGACCGAGTGTGGTGAGATAAAACAACATCTGATTTTGCCATGTCAAGAAATCATCACCATCTCCCTTGAACGGTTCAGTTCTGTTGTGAGTAGTATTCTTTGAAAATTCTACTGTTTCCATCTCTGTTTTTGTAAGAAAACAGTAAAATTCTTAAGATGTTATTCGTTAGTATACCAAAACAGAGAATAATCAATTATAAACTCATCGCACAAGTTTATAACTCAGATTTCCACTACACTGGAATTCTGTATTAATTATTATAACAACTGAATGTTGTAAATAAGTTATAACAACAGCGTTATACTATTTTGAATAAATAGTATAACCAGAATAACGGATAGAATATAGAAAGTGTATATAAATATACAAACAGACTAAAATTCTAACCGGATTATGTCTGAGGCTCGTCGTAACGATTTTCTTAAGAATTTTATTTCAAATTTCTTCCAGGATACAACAGACGAATTCTACTCGAAATTGTAATGAGTATATCACTCTGTGGTTTGAATATAAGAACAGTGGTTATTATAAGAGAAGAGATATTCGGATTGGAAATTCAGTGAGGAAAGTGATCAGTTTTCCTCCTTATTTATAGTTGGTTCGTATTCCTTCGAACGGTCGCGCCTGCACCCGTTTGTGCAAACAGTCATGCCCGTTTCTAAGTAAAAGGCCGCGCGTGTAATAGCCCAAATTTTAGCAATATTTTATTCCCTTATTTATAACTCTGGGGTTTTATTTTTCGAAAATTTGATTGTCTAAATTTAATTATAAATAATCACCCAAGACTTTTATTAATGTGAAAATTCTAAAATTCTTATTTTGGTTAAAACTTAACATTTTTTTTGAAGTTATAAATCTTTAATTTTTTAATTTTTATTCTTTTGGTTTAATTTAATATATTCGTAACAACGTTTATTTCACCTTTTGTTCTTTAAAAAAAATTGATTTTATACTTTTAAAAATTTAATATTATATATTTTACTTATATGCATTTTTGAATATAAATTTCTTAGTAAATGTGTAAACAAATCATATTTTTATATAAGTAATAAATTTCCAAAACTTTGTGTATAAATAAACTACTTAATTTCGCGTTTAAAAGGCGCGTTATTTGATGGAATAAATAATGTATATACACATACAAGAAAACGTATAAAATTTAAATCCGTTATTTTCATTTTTTTGGACAAAAATCACCGTGTCTGTTATATGCATTCTAATTTTATTCACTTTCCTTTTACTCTCCTGATTTAATAGGAACGTTATTTACAAATTTTACAACCATTCGCCTTTTTAATTTCTTGCCATTGTTCCCATCAACGCGAGCTTCAGATTTTAAATGCATTCAATATTGTTTAAAAATCTTATTCCAAAATCTGATCTTAGCTGACCGTTTCTTTTGCTTTAATTTCGAAACTCATTTGCTTAAAATTTGTTAAAAAACTAGGAACCGTGTATAACAAGAAAAATCAATGCTCAAACAAAATCGTGAACTTTTTCTTAAATCAATATCTTATTTCTTGCCTATAACTGCTCATTAAAAATCAACGCTAGTTTAATTTCCTTTCAATTTCAAAGCAAGTTCTCCTTAAATCACGCTACCTCTCTGATCAAACCTATATAACTCACGCAAATATTCATTTCTCAACAAAATTTTATTTTTCTAACCTTTCCTTTCCAACGCTCCCTGCTTCCACTTCTTTCTTTATGACCATTCATTATATATACACAATACAGCTGGAAAGTTATAAACTTAGAAACGTTTTGTATTTATTAAAAATTTAAAGCTTACATTTAATTATGACTTTTCTCTTTCCTTCCATTCAAATTTAAATGCGCATCAATCAATTGCTTTAATAAATATTGCAGAATCAATGCACAAACGTTATCAATTTCATTTTATGGTGGTACATTTTTTTACGTTTCCTACCGTTTAAATTTTAAATAATTTGCTTTTATGGGTCAGCTGAATCAAGCAACGTGACCGTTGCTATTTATTTCTTTTATTAATTGCTACAATATTTTCACCAAATCAAGGGTTGACCGTTACAATCACTTTTATTTATTTATTCACTTAAAATTTGGTTTCCTATTCATTTTCTTCCGTTATATTAGCCTGAAAACATGCGGTTCATCCCTATTTATTTTCGCTTTCACTTCTCTTTTCTCTAGATCTGTTCGTTCACCTCCCTACTTTTCTTTGAAAAAAAAAAGCAAACTGAAGCATGCGGCTGTCACCATTATTTGCATTCGCCACTTCACCTTTCTTCCAAACCTCCTCATCAAATGAAACCCATCACCTCGCCTTCCGGTTGCTTCTGTTTGATCAGTGAGGTATAGGCGTGTAAGCACATATATGTTTTGATTTATATTCGTAATTACATGTTTTTTTATTTTTTTTATTTTTTTTTGTTTTTGTTTTGTTAGTAGTGATATACATACTATTTATATAAGTATCGAATACTATTTTTTTCAAAAGTTTATTTTCATAACATGACGGTGTATATTTATATATAGTTTCTATTTGATCTTCCTCACAGCTTATAAGTCATGTTAATATTTTGAATTATGTATGCGACATTTTGAAGGGAACATACTATAAAATAAGTATCTTTCACTTTTAATAAGAATATATATATATATATATATATATATATATATATATATATATATTGTGTTTTATATTTTAATATGGCTCAGCTTCTATTTGTTGATATTAGGTTTCCTATAATATGGTTATTCGCTTATATAAGTCATATATTTATTTTGTTACAGACTATATAAAATACTTCAATATATGTATATTATGCGGTTTGTTACCATATGGGTTTCTATGTGGTACCGACTTATTTAGTTGATGATTGTATATATTTTGTTACGGTATTATATTTATACTATTTTGGATTTAAGATGATTCTATAAATACTCTACTTTATAAATTATTTTAATACACATATATAATTTGGAAATTTATATAGGTTGAATATAATATGTTATTGAATGTAAAAATATGGATGGATTTAAATTATTTATATATAACATTTAATATATGTGTGTGTGTGTATATATATATATATAGAAATAGTTATATATAAAAAAAGGTTTTCTTTTAGGTATTCATATTTAAACATTTATTTTATCTGTTTGAGAATATATATATACTAGTTATATAAGTTTAGTATAAAGGTGTTAGTGTGTGTGTGTGTGTGTGTGTATATATATATATATATATTTAAGTGTATGTTGATTTTAAAAAAAAATGTAAGCTTGATTTATTTATTTATTTATATATTTGTAAAACATGTAAATTAAATTTGTGATGTTTGAACTTAGAATATAAATTTCATATGTGTATATATAGTTATAAGTGGTTATAAAAGTTCGCTTATACCATTTATCTTCATCGTTCCAGTTCTGATCTGATCTGTTTCATCAATTCGAGCCCATCAGCTTTGATCGTTGAATTCGTGCCGATTTTGCTTTGCTTGGATTTGAAATTTAATTTCATTGTCTGTATCAGTGTGCGTATCCGTGTCTCCTTCTATATTCTCTAGCCTCGAAAGGTGAGCAATCACTCACGATTAACATTTTTTTATTCATTAAATTTGATTTCAGTTGAAACCACAATTGAAATATGCTGCTGTAGTTATTTAAATTTGTTATATATGCTATTATCTGTAACTATTCACCTGCGGGATATGACACCATATCCCGTTGTTTATATTATATTATTATTGATGATATATGCATGTTGTTTTATCGTATTTTCTATCATCACTCAACAAGTTCCCTGTAGTTTAGAAATCACTATGGGTTGAAATGATACATACCCGAACAGACTTTAGAATAGGAGAAAATCGTTATGGGTTGAAATGATAAACCCAAGCGATTTTCATTTAATTGAATTTGGGATTACGGGTTGAAATGATATCCACCCGTATATATTTAGTATACGGATTGAAATGATAAATATCCGTAGCACTTGACTATATGATAGAAAATATATACAGACACCGTTGGTCCATATAAATATTTTGAAAATAATTTCTATAATTTTGGAAAGAAATATATGGTTTAATAAATTTGATTCTTAAGATATTATATAAATGAAAATTGTATATATGGATTTAGTAGTAATATTTGATTTAAATTAGATTGATTTAATACATATAATATGGTTAAGTATTTATGTAAATCTATATTTCAAATAGATTCTCTTGTAATAAATTGAATAATTAAGATTGGGAGATAAATTTGGGTTTATAAAAATGGTATTTAAATAAGAATTTATTTAATTAAATCGATTTGAAATTTTTGAATGGGAAATTTAAAGGGTATGATTTTATAACTTGATTTTTGATTTAAGTGATTTAATGAATATTTCACGTTTAAATAAATTAAAGAAAATATTGAGTAAAATGTAATTTAAGGTTACTTAAATGATATTGAATCTAATAAGGGAGTATTTCAAGACTAAATAATAATGAGGTTAAATCGAGATCTATATGAAACTGTTATATAGAACATTTAAATATTAAAGCCTTGAACTATATTGGAATTTAAATGGTTTATGTTGAGATTCGGATCTGTATTTGAAATCAACGTAGTTGAATTTGCTATTTAGCAACTAAATTGAAATAAATGAAAATTTAGGTTGAACTAAATTTGAATTTATTATTTAGAAAACTAAATTGAATGAAAATTTAGATGAAATGTTGAATACTTAAAGTTTTGAAATATATGGAAATATAAAGGGGTATTTGTGATTATAAATCCGAATTTGAGCGATAAAATTTAAGTGGTTATTTTAGAAATTGAGTAATTTAAATTGATAAACTGAGATTGAATTTAATTTGAATGGGAAGGTCGGGTTGATGTTGGAACGATTTGTTAAGTTGAGGAAATTGAAAATACTTTACTATATAAATTATTTAATATATATAAATACTTTTTTGGGAAATATAGAGATATTTGAAGTGAAAATGAGATTTGGTTTTGAAGTATAAATTAAGTTGAAATGACCACGGTGTTATAGTGTATATTTCTACCTTGTAGAAAGTTCCATGGACCCTTAGAGGATGGTTATCCCAAACATCCTTTATGTTATTTGTATTTCAGTTGATATTTCACTTGAGTTGGATTTATTGATATAAGAATGTTAATCCTGACTCGAGTGTTTTGTGTTTTGCTTTACGCTCGGGTCAGACTGAATGATACAACATTTGAGTCTCACCTTTGGAGTTCGGAGCTTCATTTGGAAATCCAACTATCGATTCAGATTCCATCCTTTCCACTTGATTGGTTCAGAGAAGTCATCTGTTGCATTGGAGACTTCACTGCCCTTGAACTATTCGGTTGTATTTTTATAACTCTGATGTATATAGTTGCTTCATGAACTACTATTCTTTATCTATTCCGCTGCATTATATTATTCTGTGATCTGTGATTGATTTATTTACGGTATATTTTAAGTTTTGCCAAATTTTAATTAACAATTTGGTATTTTGAATTATTCAAGTCGGATATGTATGGTTTTATTGTCGATTTGAATGGTCCAAAATAGCTGGTCGTTACAGTTGGTATCAGAGCTTTGGCTCTAGGCAAAACTTAGCATATATGGTAAATTTATTTACAGAATCACTTTCGCTCGAGTTGAATCTCTTCCTTTTGACTCGATTTCCTTTGAATTTTGGAATGTCCCTCGTTTCCGAAATTCATTCTGCCTCTCCCTATTTATATTCGTTTGATTCCGGAGTATCCCATAACTCCACTGAATGATTTGTAAAGGGGGTGAAAACTCCTTTTCAATTGGCATTGACTCACCGAAGATTTCTGTATCCTCGGTTTACGATGCTGCTATATCTTGTTATGCCGAATTCTATATCTCTGGCGATCGAATGTCGAATTGCCTCAGAATTCTACACCGATCTAATTTTGGAATCACGGTTGACCGGTAAAGGTCGCCAGCGATTTATAGAAGTATATCCATCTTCTATTTTGTAATTTAATTATCTCGTCTTCGATCGAGTCTATCTTCGAATCAGGATTCTATTGATTGGAGTTCCTCTAAATAAAATCGCTATCTTTGTTTTGAAATCCATTCTTGAATCATCCTTTGAAAATCGGGTTTTGTTTGTATTTTTGAAATTGTTTATACCGAAATTTTATTTTTATAACTATGATTTTTTTTATGTATATAAAAGTGAAAATGTTTTCGATAAGGATTATATACCTATATATAAAGCAAATAAGAAATGTTATTCTATATAAAAAGGTTTCGAAAGGATTTGAAATTTGAAAAATTATAAGAAATTGATTTATATAAAAATGATTTATAACTGTAGAGTTAAATTTGATATTCGAGAATTGAATTCCGGTATTTTGAAATTGGTTTTAAGATTTTGGAAAATATATAAAAATAATACAATTTAAAAGTATTTTTCCGAATAAGAAATGTTTCAAATGAGTTCAAATGAATTCCAATAATTTTAAAGAAATTTCAAAGAAGTTTTCAAGAAAATAGAAGTCCAGAACTCTCTTATGTCGCTGGAAAATAATTTCGGTGATGAGTGCACGCATCATCGACATTGATTTTCGAGTTTCAGAGTGGGGGAGATGCCACTTTGATAGCTTCGCTATGCAAGTGATTTTGTAAAACCGTTTTGATTTCAAATTCCGAAGTATAATTTGATATTTTAGAAAGATATTAGCATATATTTGAAACAATTTAAAATGAGACCGGTGTTCAGTCCTCGAGTTTCGGATTTAATAATTGATTTATTGATTTATTGTTGATTTTCAACTCTTGAATTGAAAATTTGAATTCCCTAACTATTTTGAATGTTCGAACACTTCCAAATCGATATTAAATTTTCAAAGCTAAGAAATTTCGAACAGTATAAAATGTTTGATAAAGAATATAAATTTAGTTTTGAATTGTTTTGAAAAAAAAATAGTTGAATAATGGTTTTCAGAAAGGTAAATTGGATATTTCACATAGAAATAGATAGTTTAAAAGTTTTAAAAAAAAGGGATAATTATAAATTTGGAAACCATTTTGAGTATAATTGATTTTGGGAAAATATTTGGTTCTGAAATTAAATTGGAATTAAAAACCAGTACTTATATGATGATTTTTGGAAATGAATTTGTTTGACTTGAATTATTTTAATTTGGAAAATGGGATAATTTTCTAAACCTATTATTTTGGGAACTTTGAAATTTAGATATTTAATTTGGAAGAAAATTTGGTGAAATCATATATGATTTTGAAACTGAATTGATATTGAAATGATTTGAAATTTGAGAACCTTATATTATTAAGCACTTGATTTGGGAGTGGTCGAACTTATATAAAATGGATTGTATAAGTATGAAGTTGATTTGAAATCTATTGATTTGAAAGGTACTCAATTTGGAAAGAGATTTTATATAATCAAAGTCTATATAAGTATGATTTGATCTACTATTGATTTTGGAAAGTATTCGATTTGGGAAAAATGGAATCCTATATATATGGACTTTATATAAGTACGATATTTGAAAGTGATTTGAAAAGGTACTATATGATATATATTTTCGAAGTAAAGATATGGAAAGTGCCTTTGCTTGATATCCGCTTTGTGGCCACATCGTGGATTCATTCTATCGATATTATTCTCTCTGATTTTTGGTTTTCCGGATGTAATACTCGAGTGTTCCCACCGTGGCGTAACCCACGGTTTTTTTTTCTCTCGCGACTGCATAGCGCAATTGCCTGGCTGAGTCTGGTCTAGGGGTACGGATTGTTTCATGGGGGATCCAGGCGTAACCATTGTGTATCCTGCAATCTGTGTAGGTCGTGAATAGTAGCGAAACTGCCTGGCTGAGACAGCATAGGGGTACGGATTGTTTCCTGGGGGACCCAGGCGTAACCATTGTGTATCCTGCACTCTACTAGTCATCATGGCGTAACTCGCAGGGTTGAGAAAGCTTACGGATACGGATTGTTTTCTGGGGGATCCAGGAGTAACCATTGTGAATCTACGAACCATGGTCGGACAAAGGTTTTAGTTTGCTTGTTTTGTTTGGATTGTACTTTCCATATCTGTTTTAAAGGTTTTTCAAGTATTTTACTGGGTGTTGAAACAAGTCTACTAAGTACTTGAAGAATTCTAGCTTTGCGCCTGATCAACGCATGGACAGAGTTTGCAAGAACGAGGATAAACTTGTTGAAACATCGAGTTATAAAAGTATTTTCGAAAGGAAAATCTATTTCGATATAATAGTATTTTATTATAAAAGTATTATTATAAAGGTACTTATTATACAAGTATTTTTTTCCAACAAAGAATTTTTGAATTAATATTTGAAATTTAAATTCTTATGTTTCTAGATTAATTATTTGTGCCCGATACTATTCCTTGCATCTACCTTATCTGCTCAGTTTAGTTATTCACCTTGATTCTGTTTTCCAAATCTACCTTCCTTCCTTGTTGGATATATTCTTTTTAAATATTGCTTGTTTGTATGCTACATTGTTTAATAGAAAATTTTAGTGTTATAAATATTTTGAAGTTATTATTTAATAAAACATGTTTAAATAAAATGATTATTGATGTATCTATAATGTTGAAAGTATCTTAAGATTTCCAAGTGAAGTTTTCAAATGAATATTTCGAGTAAAATTTATATAATTATAAAATTTGTTGTTTATCTTATCTTTCAATCTATTTTCTTTCTGGTTGTTTTAATTCTCCTACCTCCTTCCTTTTCGGGGACGAAAAGTTTTGAGTGGGGGAGAGTGTAACAGCCCAAATTTTAGCAATATTTTATTCTTTATTTATAACTCTGGGGTTTTATTTTTCGAAAATTTGATTGTCTAAATTTAATTATAAATAATCACCCAAGACTTTTATTAGTGTGAAAATTCTAAAATTCTTATTTTGGTTAAAACTTTACATTTTTTTTGAAGTTATAAATCTTTAAATCTTTAAATTTTAATCTTTTGGTTTAATTTAATATATTCGTAACAACGTTTATTTCACCTTTTGTTCTTTAAAAAAATTCGATTTTATACTTCTAAAATTTAATATTATATATTTTACTCATATGCATTTTTGAATATAAATTTCTTAGTAAATGTGTAAACAAATCATATTTTTATATAAGTAATAAATTTCCAAAACTTTGTGTATAAATAAACTGCTTAATTTCGCGTTTAAAAGGCGCGTTATTTGATGGAATAAATAATGTATATACACATACAAGAAAACATATAAAATTTAAATCCGTTATTTTCATTTTTTTTGGACAAAAATCATTGCGTCTGTTGTACGCATTCTAATTTTATTCACTTTCCTTTTACTCTCCTGATTTAATAGGAACGTTATTTACAAATTTTACAACCGTTCGCCTTTTTAATTTCTTGCCATTGTTCCCATCAACGCGAGCTTCAAATTTTAAACGCATTCAATATTGTTTAAAAATCTTATTCCAAAATCTAATCTTAGCTGACCGTTTCTTCTGCTTTAATTTGGAAACCCATTTACCTAAAATTTGTTAAAAATCTAGCAACCGTGTATAACAAGAAAAATCAGTGCTCAAACAAAATCGTGGCCTTTTTTTTAAATCAATATCTTATTTCTTGCCTATAACTGCTCATTAAAAATCAACGCTAGTTTAATTTCCTTTCAATTTCAAAGCAAGTTGATTTATTGCCGTTCTTTCTTCTCCTTAAATCACGCTACCTCTCTGATCAAACCTATATAACTCACGCAAATATTCATTTCTCAACAAAATTTGATTTTTCTAACCTTTCCTTTCCTACGCTCCCTGTTTCCACTTCTTTCTTTATGACCATTCATTATATATATACACTACAGCTGGAAAGTTATAAACGTATAAACTTAGAAACGTTTTGTATTTACTAAAAATTTAAAGCTTACCTTTAATTGTGACTTTTCTCTTTCCTTCCATTCAAATTTAAACGTGCATCAATCAATTGCTTTAATAAATATTGCAGAATCAATGTACAAACTTTTCAATTTCATTTTATGGTGGTACATTTTTTTACGTTTCCTACCGTTTAAATTTTAAATAATTTACTTTTATGGGTCAGCTGAATCAAGCAACGTGACCGTTGCTATTTATTTCTTTTATTAATTGCTACAATTATTTTCACCAAATCAAGGGTTGACCATTACAATCACTTTTATTTATTTATTCACTTAAAATTTGGTTTCCTATTCATTTTCTTCCGTTATATTTGCCTGAAAACATGCGGTTCATCCCTATTTATTTTCGCTTTCACTTCTCTTTTCTCTAGATCTGTTCGTTCACCTCCCTACTTTTCTTTGAAGAAAAAAAGCAAACTGAAGCATGCGGCTGTCACCATTATTTGCATTCGCCACTTCTCCTTTCTTCTAAACCTCCTCATCAAATGAAACCCATCACCTCGCCTTCCGGTTGCTTCTGTTTGATCAGTGAGGTATAGGCGTGTAAGCACATATATGTTTTGATTTATATTCTAATTACATGTTTTTTTTTGTTTTTTTGTTCTTTTTTGTTTTTGTTTTGCTGGTTGTGATATACATACTATTTATATAAGTATTGAATACTATTTTTTCAAAAGTTTATTTTCATAACATGACGGTGTATATTTATGTATAGTTTCTATTTGATCTTCCTCACATCTTATAAGTCATGTTAATATTTTGAATTATGTATGCGACATTTTGAAGGGAACATACTATAAAATAAGTATCTTTCATTTTCAATAAGAATATATATATATTTTGTGTTTTATATTTTAATATGGGTCAGCTTCTATTTGTTGATATTAGGTTTCCTATAATATGGTTATTCGCTTATGTAAGTCATATATTTGTTTTGTTACAGACTATATAAAATACTTTAATATATGTATATTATGCGGTTTGTTACCATATGGGTTTCTATGTGGTACCGACTTATTTAGTTGATGATTGTATATATTTTGTTACGGTATTATATTTATACTATTTTGGATTTAAGATGATTCTATAAATACTCTACTTTATAAATTATTTTAATACACATATATAATTTGGAAATTTATATAGGTTGAATACAATATGTTATTGAATGTAAAAATATGGATGGATTTAAATTATGTATATATAACATTTAATATATATAGAAATAGTTATATATAAAAAAAGGTTTTCTTTTAGGTATTCATATTTAAACATATATTTTATTTGTTTGAGAATATATATATACTAGTTATATAAGTTTAGTATAAAGGTGTTAGTATATATATGTATATTTTTAAGTGTATGTTGATTTTAAAAAAAATGTAAGCTTGATTTATTTATTTATTTATATGTTTGTAAAACATGTAAATTAAATTTGTGATGTTCGAACTTAGAATATAAATTTCATATGTGTATATATAGTTATAAGTGGTTATAAAAGTTCGCTTATACCATTTATCTTTATCGTTCCAGTTCTGATTTGATCTGTTTCATCAATTCGAGCCAATCAGCTTTGATTGTTGAATTCGTGCCGATTTTGCTTTGCTTGGATTTGAAATTTAATTTTAGTGTCTGTATCAGTGTGCGTATCCATGTCTCCTTCTATATTCTCTAGCCTTGAAAGGTGAGTAATCACTCACGATTAACATTTTTTTATTCATTAAATTTGATTTCAGTTGAAACCACAACTGAAATATGCTGCTGTAGTTATTTAAATTTGTTATATATGCTATTATTTGTAACTATTCACCTGCGGGATATGAAACCATATCATGTTGTTTATGTTATTGATGATATATGCCTGTTGTTTTATTGTATTTTCTGTTATCACTCTGCAAGTTCCCTGTAGTTTAGAAATCATTATGGGTTGAAATGATACATACCCGAACAGACTTTAGAATAGGAGAAAATCGTTATGGGTTGAAATGATAAACCCAAGCGATTTTCATTTAATTGAATTTGGGATTACGGGTTGAAATGATATCCACCCGTATATATTTAGTATACGGATTGAAATGATAAATATCCGTAGCACTTGACTATATGATAGGAAATATATACAGACACCGTTGGTCCATATAAATATTTTGAAAATAATTTCTATAATTTTGGAAAGAAATATATGGTTTAATAAATTTGATTCTTAAGATATTATATAAATGAAAATTGTATATATAGATTTAGTATTAATTTTTGATTTAAATTAGATTGATTTAATACATATAATATGGTTAAGTATTTATGTAAATCTATATTTCAAATAGATTCTCTTGTAATAAATTGAATAATTAAGATTGTGAGATAAATTTGGGTTTATAAAAATGGTATTTAAATAAGAATTTATTTAATTAAATCGATTTGAAATTTTTGAATGAGAAATTTAAAGGGTATGATTTTATAACTGGATTTTTGATTTAAGTGATTTAATGAATATTTCACGTTTAAATAAATTAAAGAAAATATTGAGTAAAATGTAATTCAAGGTTACTTAAATGATATTGAATCTAATAAGGGAGTATTTCAAGACTAAATAATAATGAGGTTAAATCGAGATCTATATGAAACTGTTATATAGAACATTTAAATATTAAAGCCTTGAACTATATTGGAATTTAAATGGTTTATGTTGAGATTCGGATCTGTATTTGAAATCAACGTAGTTGAATTTGTTATTTAGCAACTAAATTGAATTAAAATGAAAATTTAGGTTGAACTAAATTTGAATTTATTATTTAGAAAACTAAATTGAATGAAAATTTAGATGAAATGTTGAATACTTAAAGTTTTGAAATACATGGAAATATAAAGGGGTATTTGTGATTATAAATTCGAATTTGAGATCGATAAAATTTAAGTGGTTATTTTAGAAATTGAGTAATTTAAATTGATAAATTGAGATTGAATTTAATTTGAATGGGAAGTTCGGGTTGATGTTGGAATGATTTGTTAAGTTGAGGAACTTGAAAATACTTTACTATATAAATTATTTAATATATATATATATACTATTTTGGGAAATATAGAGATATTTGAAGTGAAAATGAGATTTGGTTTTGAAGTATAAATTAAGCTGAAATGACCACAGTGTTATAGTGTATATTTCTACCTTGTAGAAAGTTCCATGGACCCTTAGAGGATGGTTATCCCAAACATCCTTTAAGTTATTTGTATTTCAGTTGATATTTCATTTGAGTTGGATTTATTGATATAAGAATGTTAATCTTGACTCGAGCGTTTTGTGTTTTGCTTTACGCTCGGGTCAGACTGAGTGATGCAGCATTTGAGACTCACCTTTGGACTTCAGAGCTTCATTTGGAAATCCAAATATCGATTCAGATTCCATCCTTTCCAGTTGATTGGTTCAGAGAAGTCATCTGTTGCATTGGAGACTTCACTGCCTTTGAACTATTCGGTTGTATTTTTCTAACTCTGATGTATATAGTTGCTTCATGAACTACTATTCTTTATCTATTCCACTGCATTATATTATTCTGTGATCTGTGATTGATTTATTTACTGTATATTTTAAGTTTTGCCAAATTTTAATTAACAATTTGGTATTTTGAATTATTCAAGTCCGATATGTATGGTTTTATTGTCGATTTGAATGGCCCAAAATAGCGGGTCGTTACAGCGCGTTTCTTCCTTTTGCTGCTGCTGTTTATCGGTTGCGCCCATTCATTTTGAATAGGCCGCATCCGTTCGCCAAAAATTAAACTGCGTCCGCTAACGGGCCGCATCCGTTTTGCCATAACGGGTCGCATCCTTTCTGAAAAAATGATGCCCGTTTCTGCTTCGTAACAGGTCGCACCTGTTCGTTTTTGCACCCGCTTCAAAAGTCACGCCTCCTCAGTCCAAAACCCACTAACGTCTTCACCCGCCTGCTTCTCTTCAAATTCCAGGCCCAGCCCAGTTTCAGTCGAAGCGCCAAACCGTTAAACAATTGCCTAGCAAAAATAATGGTCATTTTAGACCCGTACCCGAGACTGGTCCGGTTCGGTCGGTCGGACGGACGGCGACAGCGGCGCGCGCTCGTGTGTGGTGGTGAAGCATGGCCTCCCTCCTCACAATGAAGTATACATTTGGGTACCCCAAGGCCCCAACCTCCTCATGAGAAGGCTATTGATATACTTCATTTCTATTTGGATTTTTGGCAATGTGAGACTAAAGGATATTTCATTCACATTCAATCCTTTTGTCTTTAACATTCCCCCACATGAATCATAATATTCTTTCCCCCATGCAAAGTGGAATATCACAGAGTATATATGGAATTAATGTTTTATCGTGGATAAGTAGATATTTCACTTTGAACTTTCCCTAGTTAAAACTTATCGGATTTACTTGGCTAATCGGTGAAATATTTCATCTTGAACCGTCAGCCTTTATTGTATATCCAGACAATAAGCTTTACGAAGCATTGATTCCCTTCTCATCCAATTTCTTGGTTGTGTTCATTTTGGTTCTGAACACTACTTGGTTCTGTGAGTGTTATGGAGAATTTGAAGCCTTGTAAAATTCTCATAGAGCCGACCCAGCTCACACTTACATAGGTGATCGCAACCATTAAGAGTATCCTACAAATACCCCACTTTTTATTTCCCAGATATGGTCATCATTAAAAAACATAGTTTTAACCTATTAGTACTTCTGTAGGCATGCATTTATATTTTGCACCATAGGAATGGAATAGAGAGTATGTCCAAACAAATGCATTACGTCTTGAGTTATTCAGAACTGATTTGCCTATTGATCCTAGTCTGTGGGATCTCCAGTCGCTAGGATAGGTTTCCGTATAAGATAACTCTTATTAGTTTAGGCTTTTAAACTCATTCCCCTCGATGCGCAGTTAATCTTTTCTCTTGATAAACCTTTAGTAAACGGATCCGCTAGGTTATCATTTGTTCTTAGATAACCAATGGAAATAGTTCCATTTGAGAGTAACTGCCTAACTGTGTTGTGGAATCTTGTCTGACTCGAACACCATCTTGAATCCCTTCTTTGATAGGACTGCACCAGAGGTGAGATTCTTGCGTATGTTTGGAACGTGGAGCACGTCATTCAATTTAACAGTTTTTCCAAAAGTAAACTTGAGGATTACTGTGCCACTGCCTTCGATCATGTAAACTGCAGAATTACCCATGTTGAGTTTTTCTTTGTGATCGAATTTCTGATATGTAGAAAACACGCATTTGTCAGAACAAACATGACGAGTAACGCCTGTATCTACCCACCATTGGTTAGGATTCTGAACCAGATTGCATTGAGATACCACCGTCGAGAAGTTGGACTCGTCTACTTCCATGTTATCCACTATATTTGCCTCTTTATTGCGTTCCTTCTTGTGTCTGCAATCTTTAGCGGCATGTACAACTTTTCCACAAACCCAACATTAATCATTAAACTTCTTGGTTCGTTTGTTGTCTTTTGGTTTGTTGTCTTGAGCTTTCCTTTTCTTCTGGAAATTCTTCCTTTTGTTTTTGGTCTTTGACCCTTTAGCCACAAGTGCCTCCTCACTTGGTTTTGTAACTGCATGGTTGTCTGCCTCAATTTTTAATCGGACTATGAGATCCTGTAAAGAGATGTCCTTCTTCTTATGCTTTAGATAGTTGCGGTAATCTCCCCACGACGGCGGTAGTTTCCCGGTGATGGATTCAACCAAAAATGATTCTCCAACCTTATGACCTTCCGCTTCGAGTTCATGAATGATGATTTGCAGTTCATGCAGTTGAGCGGTTACTGGTTTGGAGTCAACCATCTTGTAGTCCATGAATTTTCTACAATGAATTTCTTAAAACTGATATTCTGTGTCTTGTACTTTGTGGTAAGTGCATTCCAGAGTGCTTTTGATGTCTTTAAAGGCTGATATACTTTGTATAGCACCTTGTCGAGACAATTCAGAATATAGTTTCTGCATAAAAAATCGGAATGCTTCCACGTATTCACCTCTGCTTCTTGCCTGGTGCAGGAATCGGTTCCTCCTCCTCGAGGTACTTTTACAGACCGAGTGTGGTGAGATAAAACAACATCTGATTCTGCTATGTCAAGAAATCATCACCATCTCCCTTGTACGGTTCAGGTCTGTTGTGAGTAGTATTCTTTGAAAATTCTACTGTTGTCATCTCTGTTTTAGTAAGAAAACAGTAAAATTCTTAAGATGTTATTCGTTAGTATACCAAAAAAGAGAATAATCAATTATAAACTGGCAGCACAAGTTTATAATTCGGATTTCCACTAAACTGGAATTCTGTATTAATTATTATAACAATATGAATGTTGTAAATAAGTTACAACAACAGCGTTATACTATTTTGAATAAATAGTATAACCAGAATAACAGATAGAATATAAAATAATGTATATAAATATACAAACAGACTAGAATTCTAACCGGATTATGTCTGAGGCTCGTCGTAACGATTTCCTTAAGAATTTTATTTCAAAATTCCCCCAAGGTACAACAGACGAATTCTGCTCAGAATTGTAATGAGTATATCACTCTGTGATTTGAATATAAGAACAGTAGTTATTAGAAGAGAAGAGATATTCGGATTGGAAATTCAGTGAGGAAAGTGATCAGTTTTCCTCCTTATTTATAGTTGGTTTGTATCCCTTCGAACGGTCGCGTCTGCACCTGTTTGTCCAAACGGTCGCGCCCGTTTCTATGTAAAAGGCCGCACATTTCTGCCTTTTATTGCTATTGTTTATCGATTGCGCCCATTCATTTTGAATAGGCCGCATCCGTTCGCCAAAAATTAAACTGCGCCCGCTAACGGGCTGCATCCGTTTTGCCATAACGGGTCGCATCCTTTCAGAAAAAATGCTGCCTGTTTCTGTTTCGTAACAGGTCGCACCTGTTCGTTTTTGCTCCCGCTTCAGAAGTCGCGCCTCCTCAGTCCAAAACCCACTAATATCTTCACCCGCCTGCTTCTCTTCAAATTCCAGGCGCAGCTCAGTTTCAGCCGAAGCCCAAAACCGTTAAACAATGGCCTAGCAAAAAGAATGGTCATTTTAGACCCGTACCCGAGCCCGGCCCGGTTCGGTCGGTCGGAAGGACGGATGGCGGCGGCGCGTGCGCGTGCGCGTGTGTTGGTGAAGCATGGCCTCCCTCCTCACGACGAAGTAAACATTTGGGTGCCCAAAGGCCCCAACCTCCTCATGAGAAGGCTATTGATATACTTCATTTCTATTTGGATTTTTGGCAATGTGGGACTAAAGGATATTTCATTCACATTCAATCCTTTTATCTTTAACAATCCCCCACATGAATGATAATATTCCTTCCCCCACAAAAAGTGGAATATCACAGAGTATATATGGAATTAATGCTTTATCTTGGATAAGTAGATGTTTCACTTTGAACTTTCCCTAGTTAAAACTTATCGGATTTACTTCGCTAATCGGTGAAATATTTCATCTTGAACCGTCAGCCTTTATTGTATGTTCAGACAATAAGCTTTACGAAGCATTGATTCCCTTCTCATCTAATTTCTTGGTTGTGTTCATTTTGGTCCTGAACACTACTTGGTTCTGCGAGTGTTATAGAGAACTTAAAGCCTTGTAAAATTCTCATAGAGCCGACCCAGCTCACACTTACATAGGTGATCGCAACCATTAAGAGTATCCTACAAATACCCTACTTGTTATTTCCAAGATATGGCCATCATTAAAAAACATAGTTTTAACCTATTAATACTTCTGTAGGCATGCATTTATATTTTGCACCATAGGAATGGAATAGGAGTATGTCCAAACAAATGCATTACGTCTTGAGTTATCCAGAGCTGGTTTACCTATTGATCCTAGTCCGTGGGATCTCCAATCGCTAGGATAGGTTTCCGTATAAGATAACTCTTATTAGTCTAGGCTTTTAAACTCATTCCCCTTGATGCGCAGTTAATCTTTTCTCTTGATAAACCTTTAGTAAATGGATCCGCTAGGTTATCATTTGTTCTTACATAATCTATGGAAATAGTTCCATTTGAGCGCAACTGCCAACTGTGTTATAGCGTCGACGAATGTGTCGTGACTTTCCATTATACACAAAGTTTTGCGCTCTGCTTAGCGCTGCTTGGTTATCGCAGTGTATCCATATGGCCAGTACAGGTTTAGGCCAGAATGAAATATCTTCTAAAAAGTGACGAAGTCATTCTGCTTCTTCGCCTGCTTTATCTAATGCAATGAACTCTGATTCCATAGTGGATCGAGCTATGCATGTTTGTTTAGTAGATTTCCATGACACTGCTGCCCCTGCTAGGGCAGAGACATAACCACTTGTTGATTTTGATTCCTCTGAGTCTGCAATCCAGTTTGCACCACTATATCCTTCTAAGACGGTAGGATATTTTCCATAATGTAAGGAATTGGTAGTGGTATTTTTTAAATATCCAAGCACTCTCATTAGTGCTTTCCAGTGTTCCTTCCCTGGATTGCTCGAATACCTGCTTAATCGACTAACTGCATAAGCTATATCTAGTCTTGTGCAATTCATGAGATACATGAAACATCCTTTTACACGAGAATATTCCAGCTGCATTACACTCTCATTAGTGTTTTTATGCAGTACTTCTGATGGATTAAAAGGTGTATTTACTCCTTTAATTCCAAAAATTTTAAATCTTTCAATCACTTTTTCTACATAATGTGATTGAGATAACTCAATTCCATTAGGTGTTCTTATTATTTTTATTGCCAAAATGACATCTGCAACACCCAAGTCTTTCATGTCGAAATTGTCGATCAACATTTTCTTTATGGTCTCAATTACCTGAGTATTTGGACCGAATATTAGCATATCGTCCACATATAGACAGATCAACACATATGATTGTCCAACTTGTTTATAATAAACACATTTGTCACCTTCATTTATACGAAAACCATTTCTCATCATGACACTATCAAATTTTGCGTGCCATTGCTTTGGAGTTTGTTTTAGTCCGTATAATGATTTGACTAATCTATAGACTTTGTTTTCATTTCCTTTGAAAATAAATCCCTCAGGTTGCTCCATGTAAATTTCCTCATCGAGATTTCCATTTAAGAATACTGTTTTACATCCATTTGTTGAATCTCTAGATTATAGATGGATGCAATTGCTATTAACATTCTTATAGAGGTTATTCGTGTTACCGGTGAATATATATCAAAAAAGTCTACTCCTTCTTTTTGACGATATCCTTTGGCTACTAATCTGGCTTTATACTTGTCGATAGAGCCATCTGCTTTCATTTTCTTCTTGAAAATCCATTTGTAGCTAATTGGTTTTATTCCTGGTGGAATATCAACAATTTCCCATGTTTTATTACTTAGAATTGAATCAATCTCACTTTGGATTGCTTCTTTCCAACATGAGGATTCAGAAGATGACATTGCTTCCTTGTACGTTTGAGGTTTGTGCTCTATACATATGTAAAAAAGTCCGAACCAAATGTTTTGGAAGTTCTAGCCCTTACGCTTCTTCTTGGTTCAGCATCCTCAATTTCATGATGAGTTTCATCTTCATGTGAATCGTTTGATTCTTCCCTTGTCCTTTTTGGGACATTATTTCCTTCATTCCTTTTGTGCGGAAACACATCTTCAAAGAATGAGGCATCTCTTGATTCCATGATTGTATTTACATGAATATCAATTATATCAGACTTGAATACCAAAAGTCTGTAGGCACTACTATTTTGGGCTGGCCCAAGATAGTAACAATCTACTGTTTTTGTCCAAGTTTGACTCTCTTGGGATGCGGAACTGGAACTTTTGCCAAGCACCCCCACACTTTGAGGTATTTAAAGCTTGGTTCGTGTACTTTCCATTTCTCATATGGAATTGTTAATGTTTTATTGTGAGGAACCTTATTTAATATATGATTAGACATATTTAGGGCTTCCCCCTACAAGTTCGTCTAGACCGGAAGTTAAAAGCATTGCATTAATCATATCTTTTAACGTTCTATTCTTCCTCTCGGCTTGTTGTGGTGAATATGGAGCTGTTGTTTGATGAATTATTCCATTTTCTTCACAGAATTGTTCAAATGGTGATTCATATTCTTCACCTTGATCAGATCTTAGTATCTTGATCTTTTTATTTAACTGATTTTCCACCTCAGCCGTGTATTTTATAAACGCTGTTATTGCTTCATCTTTACTATTTAGAAGATATACATAGCAATATCGCGTATAATCGTCAATAAAAGTAATGAAATACTTTTTCCCACCTCTTGTGGGTAGTGATTTAAAATCACATAAATCTGTATGTGCTAAACCTAATGGTTCGGTGCTTCTGTCAACAGATTTAAATGGTTGTTTGACCATTTTTGCTTCTACACATGTCTCACATTTGTAGTTCTTATCTACTTGGAATTTTGGAATTAATCCCAAGTTTGATAATGTTTTCATTTTGCGGAAATTTTTGCGTCCCAATCTATCATGCCATAGTAAAATTTCGTGCTCAAGAAAATAAGAAACTTCAATTTTATTAATAGCACAATCAGAATACATATTTTTTTGCCGACAACGGCTACATTTGCCTTAAATAGGCCATCACATAAATATCCTCTTCCTATATACATTCGGGCTTTGAACAGAACCATCTTGTCTGACTCGAACACCATCTTGATTCCCTTCTTTGATAGGACTGCACCAGAGATGAGATTCTTGCGTATGTCTGGAACGTGGAGCACGTCATTTAATTTAACAGTTTTTCCAGAAGTAAACTTGAGGATTACTGTACCACTGCCTTCAATCATGGAAGCTGCAGAATTACCCATGTAGAGGTTTTCTTCGTGATCGAATTTCTGATATGTAGAAAACATGGATTTGTCAGAACAAACATGACGAGTAGCGCCTGTATCTACCCACCATTGGTTAGGATTCTGAACCGGATTGCATTCAGATACCACCGCCGAGAAGTTGGACTCGTCTACTTCCATGTTATCCACTATATTTGCCTCTTTATTGTGTTCCTTCTTGTGTCTGCAACCTTTAGCGGCATGTCCAACTTTTCCACAAACCCAATATTCACCATTAAACTTCTTGGTTCGTTTGTTGTCTTGAACTTTCCTTTTCTTTTGGAAATTCTTCTTTTTGTTTTTGGTCTTTGACCCTTTAGCCACAAGTGCCTCCTCACTTGGTTTTGTAACTGCACGGTTGTCTGCCTCAATTTTTAATCAGACTATGAGATCCTGTAAAGAGATTTCCTTCTTCTTATGCTTTAGATAGTTGCGGTAATCTCTCCACAACGGCGGTAGTTTACCCGTGATGGCTTCAACCAAAAATGATTTTCCAACCTTATGACCTTCCGCTTCGAATTCATGAACGATGATTTGCAGTTCATGCAGTTGAGCGGTTACTGGTTTGGAGTCAACCATCTTGTAGTCCATGAATTTGTCTACAATGAATTTCTTAAGACTGATATTCCGCGTCTTGTACTTTGTGGTAAGTGCATTCCAGAGTGCTTTTGATGTCTTTAAAGGCTGATATACTTTGTATAGCACCTTTTCGAGACAATTTAGAATATAGTTTCTGCATAAAAAATCAGAATGCTTCCACGTATTCACCTATGCTTCCTCGCCTGGTGCGGGAATCGGTTCCTCCTCCTCGAGGTACTTTTGCAGACCGAGTGTGGTGAGATAAAACAACATCTGATTCTGCCATGTTAAGAAATCAACACCATCTCCCTTGAACGGTTCAGGTCTGTTGTAAGTAGTATTCTTTGAAAATTCTACTGTTGCCATCTCTGTTTTAGTAAGAAAACAGTAAAAATTTTAAGATGTTATTCGTTAGTATTCCAAAACAGAGAACAATCAATTATAAACTCGTCGCACAAGTTTATAACTCAGATTTCCACTACCCTGGAATTCTGTATTAATTATTATAATAATATGAATGTTGTAAATAAGTTACAACAACAGCGTTATACTATTTTGAATAAATATTATAACCAGAATAACGGATAGAATATAGAATAATGTATATAAATATACAAACAGACCAGAATTCTAACCGGATTATGTCTGAGGCTCGTCGTAACGGTTTCCTTAAGAATTTTATTTCAAAATTTTCCCAAGATACAACAGACGAATTGTGCTCCAAATTGTAACGAGTATATCACTCTGAGATTTGAATATAAGAACAGCAGTTATTAGAAGTGAAGAGATATTTGGATTGGAAATTCAGTGAGGAAAGTGATCAGTTTTCCTCCTTATTTATAGTTGGTTCGTATCCCTTCGAACGGTCGCATCTACTCCCGTTTGTCCAAACCGTCGCTCCCGTTTCTATGTAAAAGGCCGCACGTTTCTGCCTTTTGCTGCTGCTGTTTATCGGTTGTGCCCATTCATTTTGAATAGGCCGCATCCGTTCGCCAAAAATTAAACTGTGCCCGCTAACGGACCGAATCCGTTTTCCATAACGGGTCGCATCCTTTCAAAAAAAATGCTGCCCGTTTCTGCTTCGTAACAGGTCGCACCTGTTCATTTTTGCGCCTGCTTCAGAAGTCGCGCCTCCTCGGTTTAAAACCGTCTAACGTCTTCACTAGCCTTCTTCTCTTCAAATTCCAGACCCAGTCCAGTTTCAACCGAAGCCCAAAACCGTTAGACAATGGTCTAGCAAAAAGAATGGTCATTTTAGACCTATACCCATACCCGTATCCGACTCCGGCCCGGGTCGGTCGGACGGACGACGGCGGCGGCGCGTGGTGGTGAAGCATGGCCTCCCTCCTCACAATGAAGTATAATTTGGGTGCCCGGAGTCGCCAACCTCCTCATGAGAAGGCTATTGATATACTTCATTTATATTTGGATTTTTGGCAACGTGGGACTAAAGGATATTTCATTCACATTCAATCCTTTTATCTTTAACAATAAGTATATTGGACATTGAACATTATTTTTTACAATATTTTTACATTGCACTAATATGTCATATTTTCTTTCATTTTTTTTCGTTTTTTATCCATATTAACATTTTTCATCGGATTTTATAAAGTACTGCTTTTGCTGGGACAGACTTATGGCTCCAATTTCCAACTCTCGAAAGTATCAATTTTTTTTGTGATTGATCGTTGTAATATATTATAAAATAAAACTTTGTGGACCCACTTTAAACTTTTGCTTATTAAAATTTGATTTATGTGTCAACCAAGCTTACCCAACAAGAATTTACTATCCTATATTTCAGAGTTCTTTCATTGCACACAACATGTTAGCTATGCGCATCTGTGCGTTTCTATACATGGGAACATGTTTTCATGTGTGTATGGGCATGTACTTGCATTTGTGTATGCATGTTCTTGCATGGGTGGGATTATTTGCACGGGTGCGTGTCAAAATGTTTGAGAAGAATGATGAGTGTGTGTGTGTGTGATTGAGATTTGCAATGTCAAAACGAAAACAAATAGTCATGTTTTTATTTTTTTAGCTGTAGTGGAAAAAAACATAAAAATGTTGGTTTTAATTTAACACAAAGTATCTTCGTACATTGATATGAACCAGATGATTGAGTTCTAGCAATGTCCACGGTAATGAAAACCAACATCTTTGGTTTCTTTTAAACCACAAATGCTAAAATATATATACCCATAATCAATTATCCTTTTGGATTAGGTATGAGAACTTTGTCACCATCCCAATACCAGAATTAATCAAATATTTATTCCAGTGTAAGATGAAAGAGGTGAACATAAGAAGTTGATCACTGACTTATGCAGTAACAAGTGTCAAAAGTATATTCAACTTTTAAAGGTCCATTTCACAAAATAAGCATTTATAAATTAGTACCAAAATTATGATGTTTTCCTTCTAATGGTTCGACACGTTGGTGATGTGTTGTTATTTTGCACTTCAGTTGAAGCCAGCTTTTGCTTGGGTTTGACTTTGTGCTCACCTGTCTCTACGATTTTAACAAGCAAGTGTATATCGGTGTGCACGATCTTGTGGAATGTACAGTGATACACTATGCTTGTCACAAATTATTTGTGTAAGTTGAATTAAAATAAATGATGACAAACAACCCAAATAACTGAGGCAACATACACTTCATTGTGAACTACAAAATATTTCTTTTTCAATTTTACCGCATCAGTGTTTATTTTGTAGATAGTTCAGATGTTGGATACAGGCTGGAACAAGTTGAAGATCAAAATATGAGTGAAGAGTGAACATGTAGTGAGGTGAAAAATGTAAATTGAAAATTGTTTTGTAATTGAAATTGTATTGTAATTGAAAATGTGTAAATGTAGTGAGAGCCGAAATTTCAAATATTCGAATTTGTAAAAATATTTGTTTGAATAAAATATTTGTTTCAATATGAATTCCGAGTTATATATTCTATTCAACAAGTATTTATTTAATTATGTGAAAAATAAAATAATACAACAATAAAGACATTTAAACAAATATATATATGTTTATTATCATCAAACTAAAATAATAGGCTATTGTATTCTACAATCTCCTCTTTTTGATGATAACAAACATATATTAAGATTTTGACTCTATCAAATGATTTGATCTTGATGAATTCCATTATCTCCCCCTATTTGAATGCTCACCCTACAACAAACCCCCCTACACAGATGCGTGTAGTAAAAACTAAAAATTAATTAAAAATAACTTTGAATAAAAACATTCTCGAATATTAGTAAGGATATTGCTCAAAAATAAAAATCTTAACCTCTCTTCCCCTTTTATTATCATCAAAAATAATAATAGTAATTGAAATAGCTACGATTTTGATTAAAAATATAAAATCAAATCAAGAGGGAAATATTAATTTCAAATTCCAATTAATCAAACAAAAATTATAATATTTTATTAATTAGAAACAAATTCCACTTTAGAGAGATGGTAGGATTATGGAAAATTATAGTGACAAGAGTTTGATATTTTCGATAAAGGAATAATTTGTGCATTTTACCTTTTCAAATATTATACAAAAAAATGTAAAGCACTTACTAACCATGCATAACTGTTTGGACTTTTAAATAAGGTTAGTGATTACCCTTTTTAAAAAAAATATGTCAAAGTATTTTCTAACCATGCATAACTATGAGGACTTTTAAATAAGATTAGAATATACTTGATATTTACCCCTTTCTTATATGCGTCCCATCCATGTATGACCACAAAAACTTTTAAATGAGAAAGGAAGCCCGTATATAGAAATTCAAGCAACTCACCTATGCATAACCGCAAGGACTTTTAAATGAGAGTGAAAACTTTAGGATATAATTATTTTACAAAAAAAATATTTCCTTATTTTGAAATACCAAATTCTGCACACTATATTATGATGTTTGGATAGACAAAAAGGTGAAAGTGATAGAAATGATCATAGAATAAGTACTAATCTAAAAATATTATAAAATTTGTTTAATTTCCATGAAATTATAAAATTATACTTCCTCTTGTTATGAAATATAATTTAAACATTATCCATCACTTTTCAAGCACTATGATAATTTTGATGAGTTTCAAAAGATTCAGCTAGTCAATGATTATCTTTTGTAGAGTACATCTCTTACCGAAATAAACTAGAGTATTTTTAACATGATGAAAAATGAAGTTTCTTAAAATAAGTGAAAATCAGTTTTCTAAAGGGGGTTTTGTGAAAATGAATTCTATTTGAAAATCAATATAAACAATTAAATAATTGCAAAAATGATTTCAACATGAGATGATATCAGATACCACTTGAATATGAGGCATTCATGGTGATATATAATGGTATGTAAGAAAAACGTTTACTCCTCAACACTTGAATTGTTTTTTGAAAATTTCAGCACATTCATTTATATGAAGCACAAGTAAAGTAATCTATATTGAGCAAAAAATACACATTCACAAAAATTCGTCAAAACTGTTTTTCATGACATTCCAAAGTGAATCAATAAAAAAACAAAAAACAAAAAAATGTAGCATTATGGACTAGCTTTCCAGAACTTCAAGAATTTTACAAATCAAAGTTGAGATGTTCAAGATATGGCAGAAATACTTCAACAATGTCGATCAAAACATAGTTAGCAATATGTGAATAAAATTGAGTTAAGAGATCATACTTCCCTTTCCTTCGATGTCGTGATATCTGAAATGTGATGATCTCCATCTAATCTTTATAGGCTAAGAAACATTTAAGTTTTAGTTTATCAATCACCTAGAACAACTCCAAATCTATCTCCATCAAATTTTTTCTTAGCCCACTTATATGTCTAAATTTTGGAGAAGGCAAGTGGTCTAACTAAGGAGGTAGGACCATTATTATTATCTACTGAAATCGTTGGTACCTAAATTTGTCTATATAACAAACCGTTAGCATTTACAATTGTAGCCTTGGGAATAAAATTTGTTTAAATTTCAAACCGTTTATATTCGTACCTTTTGGAACTATATTTGTTTAACGGTTTTTTGTTTGTATTTATTTTGACAATTATTCTTACTATGTCCAATATTTCCACACTTTACGCATTTGGGTATCACACTTTTCCCTTTGATAGTGTTATTAGTCGTTTGTTCATATTTTGACACTTTCGTAAATCCAAGTCCTTTCCTTTTATTCAGGAAGAGTTGATTTTCTATGAGCATATTAAATGATTTTTCTCTAGGGAAAATATTTTGAGTAATTAACTCAAGTTTATTAACTTTGGAATTTAAAAGTTTATTTTCATTTATTAGTTTTGAATAACAACTAATGGAACTATTTCTCTTTCCAAAATTATTCATTTTCAAGCTCATATTTTCATTTTCAAGCTCTCTAATTTTAGTCTCAATTTCTAGCATCTCAGTTTCAAAGAGTTGGAGTTTTTTAAATTCGATTTTTTCAAAATCCTTTAATTTTCCAATCTTCTTTCCAAACTTGTGATTTAATCGAATAATTTCAGATTTGCTCAAAATCACATTTCTTTTTTCAAGGGTTTTGAAATTTTCATTGACCTCATTTAATTTCTTCTCAAAAATCGCACATTTAAAACTTTCCGACTTCTTAAAACTATCCAACTCTTTTTGCAAAATATTATTTTTACAAATCAACTTAGTTTTTCTCTTCTCTCCCAAATTAAAATTTCGTTTTCTAACTTTTGAAAGTATTCGTGAAGACAGGCAAATTCTTTTTCATAGTCCAAACACCTTTTGCAATTAGAATTTTTATTTTTCTTAATATTTTAAAGCTCATTTTCCAAATCATTATTTTTCTGATGCACTTTAGATTGTTTCCTTTTAAACTTACTATTTTTTCATCTTAAGAGCTTCATTATTTTCAATTAATTTTCGGCACAAGAGAACTAAATCATTGAATGAAAGATCACTTATCTCATCGGCTATTGAATCTTCATTACTATTGTCTTTTCAAAATCCAATCAAGCACTTTCTTTAACTAAGTCGGTTGTGGAGGATTTCTCACCGTTGTTGACTTTTGCACCATATATTGCATTAAAAGTATTTCAGATTTCCTATGCACTTTCGCAATGAGAAATATGGTTAAAATTATCTTGGTTAACATAAGAATATAGTATATGCATAACAATAGCATTAATCGAAGTATTTTTCTTGTCTACTATATTACATTCATTTTCAATAATATCCCAACATTTAAAATTAACAGATTTTAAATAAAATTCCATTTTTAATATCCAATTTAAAAAATTTATTCCATCAAAAATAGGGGGAATAATATTGGACTGACTCTCGCTAGATTTTCAACTAGGGTTAAACATTTGTGTTATTAATCCTTGCTCTGATACCACTTGTATGATCGTTTTCACCCTAGAGGGAGGGTGAATATGGTGAAACTGATAATAAAAAATAATGCAGAAATAAAAACAATAACAGAAAGTAATGCAGTAGAGATCACACACAGATTTACCCAGCTTGAGAAATAACCTACCTACGTGCTGCCCCAAGGTTCCTATTAAGTAGTCAGACGCTTACACACGTAAACTTGCGACACCCGCTACTTGACTAACATAACTCTACGCACAAAACTCTGCCACAGTTGAGCCACTAAGTTGCGAATTCTCAAACTACTCTATGTAGTTTGTACCTAGTTAGACAACTAGAAATTCACCAAAATTTAAAAAGAAAATTACAAATAAAATTGAACAACAAAACAACACCCTATTTAATTAAAACTCCAAGCCCAATATAATTAAAATATGACCGGCCCACTTAAATTGTAACTCAAGTAAAAGTAAGGTCGCCTCTCTTTCTTTTGTATTATCAACCGATCCCTTTTGTTCCTTCGTTTCTTTTCAAAAGCTAGGGTTTTTCTATGTTGAAGCCGCCACTGCACTACAAGGAGATTAAGCATTTCCAACGGTTGATAGTCGTCGGCGGCCGTCGGCAGCCATCGAAAAAAGCCGTCGGAAGCCGTCAGCTGCTGTCGGAAAAAGCCGTCGGAATATACTGCGTCGGGGAGCAGTATTTCCGACGGCTTCCGACGCATGGTGTCGTATCCTTTTCCGGTGGCTTCCGACGGCTTCCGACGGCTTCCGACGGATCCCGACACTTGTCGGAATCCGTCGGAAGCCGTCGGAAATGAAGTCGTACAGGCTGTCAGTAATCGTTGGAAGCCGTCGAAAATTTTGACCTGTAAGCTGTCGGTATCTGTCGGAAGCCGTCAGAAATCTGCTTTTTTTTTTTGGAATTCTACTGCAAATATAGCCTTTCATCCACATTTCTCTTCCAGAAACTATTACATCAATACTGCACAATCCAGTATACAATATTCCAACCAAATATCAAAACCCAAACTACACAATATTCAATAAACACGCAAATAAATAAAATTACATCAAAGTAAAATACATGATATACATAAGCATTCCAACATTGACAATAACCCTAACAATAAGTATTCTACCATGTTATAAATACACAAAATCATCAATATCCTCATCCACATCCTCATACAACCACAAAACTAAGTGTATCAAACATAATTATACAAAAATCAACAATTACCTCCACCGTATACCAAATCATTCAAAACTAAAAAAACATACCTGAACAAGAAAGCAAGCAATGAATCAATCTCCTCCAGATCCAAAGCCAGTCGAGAAAGGGAAGAGGCCACCAAACTGCGGCATGTACTCTACAACTGTGTGGTCTGTATGGTCTGTATGGCCTGTGGCGGTTCTGCTCCTCCAGTTGGGACACTCTAGTCCGCAATTCTTCTATATCTGCTAGATCGCTCTGAGCTCTACTCCGCCGTCCCCTACTCTGATTGCTCGCCTGCAATAATGGAAAAATGAATAAAATTCAAGTTTATTGTTTTGAAAAGGTCAAAATATCATATTTGAAGTATTTTAAGATAAAATAAATTATTTACCACTTGATTGCCAAATCCGTATCGGCTGCCATGCTCTGCTGGATCCATAACAGACTCAAAAATAGAGTCCTCCTCATCGGTCGTCAGTTGATCTCGACCCGTATCAGTAAGGAGTTTCTACCGCTGCTTCATAAACTTCTCCTACATTAACAAATTAATAATATCATATCTTATTTCATTATAGTTTAACAAGAAAAACAATTACTAATACTGAATAAAATAAAATATGCTTATACGGCTTTTGCTGAATTTATCGTCCTGCCATGTATACGAAACAGTCCCGTCCGGATTAACATGCTCGACAGCATACGTACGAGTGAACACATCCATATAGCCCACAGGACCATGTGCCTCAGCTTCCTGAAGTTGATTTTACATACAAATATTATACATTTAAAATTATATAGCACAAATTATTTGCAGTGATTATTCAGTAAATTTACCAATTTCTGCCGATACTGCTGAAATGACTTCGACCCTCCACGATGAGTGATGGGATTCTTATTTCTGTTTGCAGAATTTCTATCCAACTCTGCCTGTACATTCAAAATTTGATACATTATTTTTCGATCACGTCAAATTAATAATTCAAAAAAATTTAGTATACTTGTCTTCGCCTCGTCCGTCTCCCAGTATCTCAATCAAGCTTGTCATTCGCTCTCCCCCATCCACCGTGGTTTCTTATCAGATTTGTTAATCTCAGATATCGAGTCCCTGTAGTTTTTGCGCATCTTCTTCATCTAGTATCCTCGTGCCAGCATCATATCATCTGTGTGGATGTCTATCTTAGCCTGTGTTTCACGATAAAAAGTAAAAAAAATTACACTTTAAACGATAAACAGTAGAAAAACGACAAAAACGAATTAAAAATGGAAAACAGAAAAATATACATACTAGGACATCCTTCCATATATACTCTATGATGTGAGGAGGGATGTTATCCCACTTCGGCCAGCAAGCACTCATCCTACCGCGATAAGAAGCTCTAGAGACATCCAGCACAACCTTCGAGGGAAGTAGGTCGAACCCCCTGTTTTTAAATACGATATAGATAAATACGTACGTATATCATAAAAAAATAAGATGCTGAATAAAATTTAATTCTTACCTCTCTGCTCTAGGGACTAACGAAACTACTGGACGCTGTGGCTCTTGCGATGGGCCACTGCCATCACCTCCTGATGATCGGAAAGAGCTCCCACCTCTCTATATAACATTATGATAAACCTGTGACATATATACACATCATTATATAAGAGAATAATAACATGATAATGAAATATATTTCATATGAAAATGACATCAACGGTATAAATTTCTTAATTAATGACTGAAATGGAAATAGAAATGGAAGTGTGTTATACCTGATTTATAATGGGTGTACTCTTCCGACGATAAAGAGATCTCATTGCATTTTTAATAAAAATTGCTAAATAAATGACAAATGGAAATGACATAAAACATGCAAAAAATGGTAAACAGATTTGGTTTCATAGTTACATCAATTTCATAATACATCAAGAATTCAACATAGTTACATCAATTGCAAAAAAAAACAGATTCAGATTTATATCAGTCATCATCGTCTTATGATTTAGATTCGGTCTCGTTTTCTACGATATTTTTCTCTGCACTGTCAAATGCTTCTACCAAAATATTTGATTCATCGATCAAAGGACCAAAAATCTATATGATCGTCTGTAATTATTATTTCGTTATTTTGCTCAAGATCTACCGGATAAGCTTGTTCGTCCGGAATATTCTTCCCATCGAATGTGAATCTGGCCTTTGTTTTAAAAACTGCAGACCAATCTGCTTTATCTCTTTTTAGAGACAGATAAGGAACATAATAAACTTGCAATGCTTGTTTGGCTAGTACAAAAGGATCATACTTGTGATAGTGCGATGTATGCTTTATTTCGATAAGATTATAATCCTTGTGCACATTAATTCCAGAACCTGGGACATTGCTAAACCAATTGATCTAAATAGAAACACCTCCTCCGTGGGTCGTGAGAGATATGTCAGTTGCAAAATTTGTGTTAGAACGCCATAAAAATCATTTAAGTGATTTTGTAGATCGTCACTATCTTTAACAAATACACCAGTATTATTTATTAATTTTTCTGCACCGTATTCTTTGGTGTTAAATTTATATCCATTGACGAAATATATTGGATATGTCTTGACCACTCTTTTTGGTCCCATCGCAAGATGTTTCAACCCTTCGTCAACAACACAATTTCTCGACTCATAAACGCAACTTGAAAACCAACCAGAAAATTCTTTACTAAGATCTCCGTTTGGATGTTCACGTTCATAAACACTGTTTATATAAACAAATTATTACATTAGGTTATACATGCGCATGCATTATAGAAAGAATAAAACAAAAATTATTATTTCAGATTACCTAACAAACGGTGCAATCTCGGCACAATTTAGAAAAATATAAGTGTGTGCTAAAGGAAGATCTCTATCGTCTAGCCATATTTCTACACATTTTTCAAAAGGTCGACCATGTTGTCTAAAAATAGATAACATTGCTTGAGAGGACTCTTGTTCATCGCCTTCGTCATTACGAGGAACACTTTCAAATGAAATATTCACATGGTCACTGAAATAGTGAGAGAGAAAGAACGAAGCTTCTTCTTCGATGTAAGATTTACATATCGAACTTTCAACTCGTGCTTTTTGCCTCACTTTTTTTCCAGATGATTCAAATATCTTTGCAAAATTAATTTATATTAACTTCATCTTTCAAATGCAATTAAATTACGTGATAATATATTACATAACTCTCAAATGGATACATCCATCCATATTGGACAGGACCTCGAAGTCGTGCATTAGATGGGAGATGAACAGGTAAATGTTCCATTACATTAAAAAAACCTGACAGAAATATTTTCTCTAATTTGCAACGCAATATAGGAATGTCCACTTCAAGTTTACGTAAACGCTGCACTTTTAAAGTAGTCGAACAAAGCTCTTTGTAAAACATACTAAGCTCCG
Source organism: Allium cepa (assembly GCA_030765085.1). NCBI lineage: Eukaryota > Viridiplantae > Streptophyta > Magnoliopsida > Asparagales > Amaryllidaceae > Allium > Allium cepa. The sequence continues at coordinate 302,823,739 of CM060943.1, read as the reverse complement.
TTACTACCTTTCAAACTTTTAATGGCAGTAGTTCTTTGAACATAGCGGGAAATAAATTTTCCATCATTATGTGACAGTCGTGCCTTTTCATTCCGCTCAATCTACCATTTTTAAAGTCAACACATCTACGAAGATTTGATGACCATCAGGAAATCTTAACCCTTCCACCCATTTTAACATAGCTTTAACTTGATTATTATCTAATTCGTAACATGCTTTGGGTTTTTTACTGTCATTTGGTTTCATATGAAGCTCAGGACGTTTGCATAATTCTTCTATATCACGTCTTGATTTCAAATCATCCTTCGTCTTTCCTTTCACATTCAAAATTGTGTCAAAAACATTATCAAATACATTTTTCTCATTGTGCATCACGTCTATGTTATGAGAAGCAGAAGAAGTTTCCAATACGGCAACTTCCAAAAAATATTTTGTTTGCACCGATTATGAACAACTGATTTGCCTTCAATTTCTATTTGCTCGCCAGTTTCATATATCTTTGGATAGTCCCTAACAAGTTCATATATGTCTTCGCTTGACCATATCGTCGGTGGTTGTCTGGTTTCTACTCTATTAGCTAAAAAGTTTTTCTTGTCTCCTCTAAAGGGATGATTTACATGTAGAAAATATCGATGACAGTCAAACCATGAAATTTTCTTACCATGAGGTAAAGAAAACACTCATGTTTCATCCATGCAATATGGACATGCTAGACGACCGGCAGTACTCCATCCTATAAGCATTGCACAGGCAGGAAAATCACTTATAGTCCACAACAAAGAAGAAAACATATGAAAAATTTTCTTCTTGGACACATCGTATGTTTCTACTCCTTCGTTTCACAGTATTTTTAACTCCTCAATCAACGGTTGTAAATATACATCGATTCCTTGTTTCGGATCGTCAGGGTCAGGAAAGACAACAGTAAGAAACATATATTGCGTTTTCATACACATCCATGGAGGTAAATTATACGGTGTGACGATAATGGGCCAGGATAAATATTTAGAACCAAATTGAGAAAATGGAGAAAAACCGTCCGTACATAATCCTAATCTAACATTTCCACTCTCCGCTGCAAAATTTGGATACGTTTTATCGAAATGTTTCCATGCTTCTCCATCGGTCGGATGTGTCAATGTACCCTTTTCCTCCGTTCTCACGATATGCCATCTCATATTAGATGCAGTTACAGAAGATGCATATAATCTTTGAAGTCTTGCAGTTATGGGTAAGTAATACATACGCTTGTACGGAACTTCCTTCCCCTTCCTTTTTCTTGGTTTGTATCTCTCCTGGTTACAAACTTTACAATTTCTAAGGTTTGCATCTTCTTTTCAAAATAACATGCAGTCTTTTAAACATGTATCTATTTTCTGATAAGGTAAACCAAAAGCGACATAAGTTTTTTAACTTCATAGTGATTTTCACACATTAGATTATCGGACGGCATATGTCTTTTTGCAGCTTGTACAACAACCGTAAACCCAACTTTAGTGATGTTGTATTTTGACTTCATCGCAATGTATTCTGCGATTACTGACAGCTGAGTGCCGCTTTTACAACCATCCCAAATAGGTTTCTTAGCAGCATCTAGTAAATCATAAAAAAAATTTGCTTCAATATTTGGTTCTTTAACATTTCCATCATCGTCGTCAACTTCAATCATAGGAAACATTGATCGTGCTGCATCTTCGACCATATTTTCTATACGGGTCGTCGTAACTATTTCGTTAACGACACTTTCAGACTCTACAGAAGTATTTGCTACAACTTCTCCATGTCGATCCCAAACATAATACTCGGGTACGAAACCATTTTGGCACAAATGAACTTTCACAATATATGATAACAAATACTTCAAATGTCTACACCTACTACATGGACAACGAATTTCTGAATCATTTCCGTTATTACTTAAAGCGAATTCAACAAACATGTTATACCATTATAAAAATCTTCTTTTATTGAGCCCCTCAGTCCTTTTCTCTGGTACATCCATCTCCTCCGATCAACAAAATAATCAATCATTTTTTCTATTTGACAAAATAAGAAGTTCAAAATTTAATATTTATTTTCAAGAATACAAATTCGAAAAAGATTATTTTCATGGTCGTATAATATTTAAATTTAAAGAATAACTTCACAAATTTAAAAATCTTTTCAAATAGGTCACATTTTATTTTTTAACGTATCGATATAAAAAATTGTATAAATTTTTTTAATTGGTTAGACATCCTATTTTCCATTACAAACACAGTAAGCATTTACATTTCGTATATTATTTCGTCTCAAACGATTCGACAAAATTTCAGCAGCATTTCCCTTTTGTTACCTGCATTGTACACAAATGTGTGTACGCAGGAAACAAAAAAGAAAAGTTAGGCCGAAATTTTATGAGCGTTTGAGACGAAGTAGTATACAAAATATAAATGTTTACTGTGTTCATAACTTGTCCAATACAGGGACAAATCCAACAAACATTGTCCAAATGAATATAAATGGTCATTTTTCAAAAAAAACGACTATTTATACTAGATCTGTACAACACTCGTCAGACGGGGCCAAAAACTCTCTAAGGGACATTTGTCAATTACATGTGCGCATTTTACGAAAAAATACAGTTTTACTAACTTTTCACATTTACAAAAATATATTTTAATTTAACATATTTATTCGACGTATTATATCAACTTAAGGCTGGTTTAACATTTTTGTCATTTTTCAATACACACAATTATAATTTAGACTCATGCATTTTTTTGTTTCATAAGTCAATACATGCACAATATAATACTCCTACCTCGTTCATTTATTTTATCTTATTCCAACTAACACAATACAATGATAGTAGCGCTGCACACATATACAATCGTAGAATCAGGGCATACACAATGATTCACATATATATGAACAACCACAAATTATACATGTTTTTCACAATTTCATGATAAAAGATGAAACAGGTATACCATGTGATGCTATAAACCGTTATTACGCTATTGGAAACAATTGCAATCACTAATTCGTCCTAATTTATCAATTTATGCAAATCTAGAATTAGGGTAAAAACTGGACTTTTTTACAAAAATAAGAGATTGTACCTGAGCTGAAGAGCAAGAGGTGTTGAATTCACAGCGAGGGAAGGAGAAAAAATCACGAAATCAGCGATTGGAGGTGGAAAATGGTGATTTGGGGGTTTTTTCTTAATTTGAGTTGGCTGGAAAATGAGAAAGAAAGGCTCAGCTGGGCTGCTGTAATTCGCGATTTTCCGACACGGCCGCCGACGGCTCGTCGGAAGCCGTCAGAAAACAGCCGTCGGAAGTCGTTGCTCTCCCCCGTCGCTATTTACCCATTTTCTAGTAGTGTTGGATTGGAGTTTGAAATTGATTGTTGTGATGTTTTTCGTTCCTCTATTTTGCTTCGATGCTTCTTCAATTTACTTGCTGTTGCCTTAAGATCGAGTTCGAATGCTATGAATTTGGTATGTGATTTTTGCCCCATTTTCGATTGATTATGCTCGAATTATTCTCTGTATATTTTCATGGGATTGAACTGGATTACTTGTTTGCCGATGATGAATTTGGGTTAAATAGTGATCGAAACCCTATTAATTCGTTCGTATTTTCAAGTTTGAACTTTTCATGAATTGCACTTGTCCATTCGATCTTTGCTTGAGCGCTTGTGATTATTCTGACTTGTTCATCTCATACATATTACTCCATGAATTTGAATTTTGCTCCATTCTTTTCTCCGATTCCATTCTTTGCCAGCAATGATCGAATTTTTGACCAATTCAATGATGTTTAACATTTATTTTTGAAACCATTTTTTAACGTGTTTGAACTACTACGAGTATTTACTGTAAATTTGTAAACAGCTTCCCTGTTATAACATTGCTTGTTGCATATCACCATTTACTGTTTCGTGGTTCATTATGATACTAACATTTTCAACTCTTTCCTTAACTTTAATCGAACTACTACATGCTATGTTACTTCGACTGCATGTATATTTTAAATATGTTTCCCTAGTTGACAAGTTCAAAACTGCTGCATATTTCTAAATTTGTCCATAATCACCTGAAGTTTAGTTGTGTTGTGTTGTATGTCATTAGCTTGATATGTCTGGTTCATATTGGTCTTGCTAGCCCTGTATTGCTTCGAGTTCTATGTCCAACTTTTCTATGTTGACGCTTGAACTATTTTTGCACTTGACTGATCACATTAGTTTCGAACTCTGGGTTATGATGGTTTGGACTAGTTGTTGTGTTCATGCTTGAAAGGTTTTGTCTGGAACCTGCTCATTTGTACATTTCTGGTTGCATTGTGAATTTTTGTTCGGTTTATTTTTCTGAATCTCGTTACTATTAGTGTTGCACTTTGCTTCCTGCCTTGATTTGTGCCTATACATTCATGTTAACTGCTTTGTACTTGGTTTCATGTTCATGTTTTGGGGTGCTGTCCACAACTGTTTTTTTGCACTTCTTCTTGTTGCATGTTCACTTAAGTCTTGCACTTGGTGTTCACTGTTGCATATGTGTGGGTGTGTTTTTTATGTTGCACTCACTTGTGTTCATGTTAATTATTCTGATTTGATGCACTTGGTTATGGTCTCCTCTGTAATGCATACATGTCTAGTGGATTGCATTGTGCTGGTGGTGTTCATGTGTGCATTTATTTGATAACTACCTTGATACATGTCCATATAAGTTTTCATGTTGCATTAATGTTCTGGTCTTAAGTCTTGTCTATGTTGAGTTACACTTTAATGTCTGGTGCTAAAAACTTTGTACAAGCCTCTAATTTGTGATGGTCTGTTGATGTTGTATTTATCTGCATTGTGAAGTTTTGATATGTTGCACTAGACTTGTATTCAAGTTTTCATTTGCCCATGAGTATGTCTTCATGTGTATTTATGTCTGAACCTTTTACTATTCTTAGACTGGTTGCATGCCTGACCATGTTTAATTGCTTTGTATTGATTTTTGCTCCTTTCTTTTACATGTGCATTTGTAGTCTGGTTGTCCAGTTGCATTCGAAGTTTGTGCACTGGTGATTACAACTGATGCCATAGGAAGTCATTTTGCATTTCTTTGTGTTCATGTGCATACTTGAGTTTGTCTCATTGAAGTCTGAATGCACTTCCCTGTCATTGTAGTCTGGTTCCACATGTTGGTGATGTGTGTTGTTATTTTGCACTTGAGTTAAAGCCAGCTTTTGCTTGAGTTTGACCTTGTGCTCACCTATCCCTGCGATTTAAAAAAACAAGTGTATATCGGTATGCACGACCTTATGGCAAGTATAGTGATACGCTGTGCATGTCACAAATTATTCATGTAAGTTGAATTAAAAGAAGTGTTGACGAACAACCCAAATAATTGAGGCCAATAATATTTTTAAAACACACACTTCATTGCGAACTGCAAAATATTTCTTTTTCAATTTTACCGCGCCAGTGTTTATTTTGCAGATAGTTAAGATGTTGGATACAGACTGGAACAAAGTTGAAGATTAAAATACGAGTGAAGAACGAACATGTAGTGAGGTGAAAAATGTAAATTGAAAATTGTGTTGTAATTGAAGTTGCATTGTAATTGAAAATGTGTGAATGTAGTGAGAGCTCAAATTTGTACTATTCGAATTTGTAATATTTAAATATGAATTCTGAGTTATTTATTTTATTTAACAAATATTTATTTAATTATGTGAAAAATAAAATAGTACAACAAAAAATGCATTTAAACAAATATATATATATATATATATATATGTTTATATATATATATATATATATATATATATGTGTGTGTGTTTATTATCATCAAACAAAATTCATAGGCTATTGTATTCTACAATTTTCTTCAGCCTATTTAGTGAGGAAAACTTATGATGTGTTATACAAAGCGTAAAAGTAAATTATGTCAGTGTAGTTTGTTATTTATTACTTGATTAGTTAGAGCATTGCCTTTTAGTTCTGCATCACCATCAGTGCTACGAATTTGTACATGAGGATCTAAGGAGAACATAATGCTTTCCTCGATGTTGCAGCAAACTATAGAACGAAATTTATAGACGAATGATTGGGCATTATTCCTTTTTAATTTTATTCTAAATTTTTTAAAACGACTTCTTATTATTTATATAAACTCATATAAGTTATTGTGGTCGTACTAAGTAATAATATTTAAATCTAGCAAAATAATGTATGCATCTCAAAATACCTTATCAAAGGAATATTGCAATAAACTGTTAAAAGTTATTGGAAGAACTCGTATGTGAATCAAACTTCCAGTCTTTTTAGAGAATAAACCTATAACTTACATTAATTAAAACAACTAAAATCAAAGAAACAATATCCAACATACACTCATTAGAAAAAGAATTTTAAAAGAAAATTTGACATCCATCATGGTCGTTTGTGATAGATTTTTAGTCGTATCAAAGGAAAAAAAAACTAAAAGGAAAATTACGGATAGAAGTTCAATTCTACACCATTTTAATAGAACCGGGACAATGATTATAGTTTGACAAAGGCAATGCATTTACAGGACTGTTACATTAATCGGTGTTAGATGCATATACATATGAACAATCCATATAAAATAGTTAAATCTGCACGAATTGGTTTTATTTTCAATATCTGTTGCAGAACCCACTACATTACAACTTTGCAAACAATTGCGGCAGTTTAATTATCAGTGCAGAAAATAGTTGGTTGGTATGATACATATTTTAATACATATATTACATACATGTATTACTATGTACACAACTCGTGCAAGGCACTGGTAGAGCTACTTGATTGGTGCTTCCTCATACTATAAACAAAACTATATTGACATATGTGCTCTGATTAAAGCCAGAGTAGATGTTCCCTCGTCAACTTGCATTTGTGTATTAAAAATGAAATAGCTAAATTAACATGTGCAGTTAAAGTTTATGTTAAAAAGAGCATATTCGTAGGTAATAGATTTCATTTATATGATATGTTCACTTTTGAGCGTAAACTTTCTTAATGCGTTATATTCTCTTTAGGAAAACCGCAGTTCAATTGTTGTACATTTGCATACATGCAGAAGACTCAGAAGTCTAGAAATGGATAGAGTATAAAGGCGGTCATTGACAAAAATGAAATAAGGTGGATAAGTATTTAGCTGGAAGAAGAAGGCAATACAACAATGGCACATGTACGCCTACAATAATAGATAGCTAAGCTAGCTAAATCAGTTAGTTATATTGTTAACCTGCTAAAATCATACATCAGATTTCTACGTTGGTCGCTGTCACCACAACACGGAAACATTTTCTTATTTTCAATCCTTATTTCTAATGCAACCTACATAGCTTCTATCTACTGTATTATTCTTTTTTTATTTCCTTCTCTAAAACATTTAAAACGCCTTCCTATCATTTATATAAACTCATATAAGCTCTTGCAGTTGTACCGAGTAATAATATTTCAATCTAGCAAAATAATATATGCATCTCAAAATACCCTATCGAAGGAATATAGCAATAGATTGCAGAAAGTATTGGAAGAATTCCTCTTTGAATCAACGTTCCAATCTTTTTGGAGAATAAACCTATAAAATGCATAAATTGAAATAACTGAAATCAAATAACCAATACCCAAAATACAGTCAGAAGAAGATTTTAAATTCAGATTTAACACCCATTATGGCCGCTGGTGATAGATTTCAGCCGTATCAAAAAATAAAAATAATATAAAAGGAAAATTATGAATAGAAGTTCAATTTTACAGTCTTTCAATAGTACTAAGATAGTGATTATAATTTGACAATTGCAATGCATTTGCAGGTTTATTATACTAGTCAGTATTCGTGCATATACACATGTACAATCCGAATAAAACAGCTAAGTTTGCACAAACGAGTTCTATTTTCAATATTGGTTGTGGAACCCATTACATTACAACTTTGCAAACTGTTGCAGCAAATGAGGTATCAATGCAGAAAATAGTTGGTTGGCAGGATACATACATACATTAAAAGATACACAGCTTATGCAATGCACTGGTAGAGCTACTTGATTGGTGCTTCCTTATACTATACACAAAATAATATCAACATATATGCTCTGATTAAAACCAGAGTAAAAGTTCCCTATTAAAAAATGAAATAGCTAATGAACTTGTACAGTGAAAGTTTATGTTAAAAAGAGCTTATTTTTACGTAATGGATTTCATTGATATGGCATGTTAACTTTTGAGCATAAACTTTCTCAACGCATTATATTCTCTTCAGTGAACTACGGTTTGATTGTAATTGGTTTGAGGTGTACATGAAATTGTATGTCTAGTAGCAGTAGTTGGTTCAGCCGCAAGCACTTTATATTTGCTATCATGTTCTTATTAGATCAGTAACATGGTTAAAAGGCATTTAGAAAGTAATATCGTTCCATAAATATTTGTACTAACAGATAATAAATATCAAATGTAATAAGAGTTGGGTTATGAGAAATGCAATCAATGTCTTGTGTTGTGTGGTTGAATTTTGATGACGCTGTGTGGAGAATTGAAGTGGTTGGAAGCATCTTGGTGACGAAGAAGATGATTCGCAAATCGAAGCTCGGAGTTGAGAGTTGTGGCATGTTGAAGGCAGGAGATACACAGAGCAGCAGGTCAGACGTCTGACTGAGGTCCTCAAACGTCTGATCTACTGTTGTGAGGCATCTAAATGATGCCCAAACATCTCTATAAGTATGTTGTATCCCTAATGTTTGCTCAAACATCTGGTTGGAATAACCAGACGCCTGATCATTTGGTACAAACATCTATTTAAAGTCAGACGTCTCTGTAAGTTGGATTTGACATCCCAAGAGTTTGCTCAGACGTCTAGTTATGGAGACCAGATGTCAGAACGTTTGGAACGAAGAAATTTTGCCTTCGAGTCAGACGTTTGAGTTTAGGAACCAGAAGTATGATCGATTGCATTGTCTCCAAATTGCTCGGGCTGATTGCGTTGGTTTGTGAAGGTTTTGCAGGGCTAATCGGGTATTTGCCTAGCCTCAAACTTCCCATATATAAGCTACTTTCATATTCAAAGAGGAAGATCACTCCAAGGTTTAATCAAGGATTTTATCCTCCATTAATTAGGGTGTAACATAACATAGTTTCCTTCAATTCTAATCTCCATAATATCATATTTTAGAGTGAATATTGTGATTATTGTAATTAATCTTTTGTACTCTTCTCATTTGTATTAGTAAAGGCCTTCTCTCAAAGTAGATGTACACTAATAAAACTTTAGCGGAACCACTATAAATCAGTGTGTGATTTATTTTTATTATTATTGCTTTGTTATTCTATTGCTTATTTGGTGATTGGTTTTGGATTGGTTTGAGATAGTGATTTGTTGTTTTTGACCATGATTTCGTTTTCCACCGTACTTCTAGGTTTTGATTTGAGCGGTCTCGAGTTAGAATTTTCATAACATTTGGTATTAGAGCTTTCGGTGTTGGTAGGTGGTTGTAGAAAAGCCAGGATCAGATAATACCTTAGGTAGTCTCTTAATGGTTAGTTCAAGTGGTGTAGCGCCGTATGTATATGAATCGTATGTGACTTCGGAATCACAATTAGTTATAGACAAGTGGAATGATGATAATGATTTTGGAAAGTGGTAATGGAAGATGAAAGAGGTTCTTAGGCGGAATCGAGTGCATCGGGTAGTGTTTGATGCATATTATTTGCCAACAGACATCTCGCATGTTGAGAGAGAGAAAATGAAAGAGTGGGCATTTACCGCACTTCAACTTTCTGTGGGAGAAAATATGATCTCCGAAATTAGTGGTGAGACTACCACTAAGGTTATTTGAAATAAGTTGAAGGAGTTGTATATGAAAAAGTCACTAACAAATCGTTTGATCTTGTTACGAACATTCTTCACCTATAAGATAAAGAATGGTACTTCACTAAAGGCGCACTTGAATGTGTTCGATGATTTTCTAATGAAGATGAAGCCAGTAGATTTCAAGATTGAGAAAGAACAAAAGGCGATGATATTGTTGTGTTCATTGCCGGACGGTTATACGGGTTTCAAATAGTTTGATCTATAGCGGAATATTTTGACACTAGATGATGTTAAAACGGGTCTTCATAGTGAGGAATTACGAGATCAAACGAAGGAATTAGGTGATGAAAGTAGTGGTGCTAGTAGTGGTTACGGTTTATTTTGTGGAGAATGGGAGATATGTGAAGAAAGGAAACCAGGGGCGTTATAAATCTAGGAAGCCAGATTGGAGAGGGTAGTCGAAGGAAAGAAATAGCAAGTACTTTATTATAAGAAACATGGTCATTGGAAGAATGAGTGTCCGAACAAAAAGAAGGCAAAGATGGAAGTAGCATCTTCATCGATTGCGGTGGAGAGTGGAGTTGGTGAGGGAGACGTAGATGTGTTGACAATAGTAGCATCAGATATTTTGGGTAGCGAACGGGTGCTCGATTCGGAGGCGTCTTCTCATATGATGTCGAATAAGAATTGTTTTTCTTCTTATGTTGACAAAGAAGGAAATTCAATTACTATCGGTAACGGTGCTATTTGTAAGTCAAAGGGCAGTGGTTTGGTGCAAATTCAGATGTTTGATGGAGTGTTTTGTACTTTTACTAATGTACGCTATGTTTCAGGACTTTCGAAGTCTCTTATCTCTTTATGACATCTGGATTCTTTAGGTTGTAAGATCACCATTGAGAGCGACAGCTTGCGGGTTTCGAAGGGTGTGCTTGTGGTGATGAAAGATGCTTGGACTCATGGTGTTTATTTGCTTCAAGGAGTGACTATTAAAGGTGAAACTAGGATTGGTGTTGATAGTTCTCGTAGCTTGGATGCGACTAGGTGGCGGCATTTGAGACTAGGTCATATCTTGGAGAGGAGTTTGAATATTTTTCGGAAGAGCGAGATGATCAATGGAGAGAGTTTCAATAAGCTTGAGTTTTGCGAGGAATGTGTCACGGACAAGCAAACAAAAATTTCATTTGGTGAAGGAAAAAATGATTCAAAAGAGCTTCTTGAGCATGTTCACACGGATGTTCGGAGACTAGCACCGGTAGCTTCTTTGAGAAGAGCAAGGTATTATATTTCTTTCATTGATGTTTTTCATAGAAGGTATGGGTTTATGTAATGAAGGCCAAGTCAGAAACATTTGCAAAATTCAAAGCATGGAAGGCTCTTATTGAGAATGAGAGTGGAAAGTCTTTGAAGGTTCTAAGGTCCGACAATAGCGGAGAGTATGTTTCCGGAGATTTCATGGAATTTTAGAGCATCATGGTATCCAGAGGCATTTTAATACACTGGGAGATACGTAGTCGAATGATGTAGCAAAGAGTATGAAACGTACTTTACTTGAGAAAACTCGATGCTTGATATTGACATAGGGTTTTTCTATAAGATTTTGGACCGAAGCTTTATCAACCGCGTTGCATATTATGAATCTTATTCAATGCTTGGATATTGGTAACAAAATTTCGGAGGAAGTATGGAAGGGAAAGAGCATTGGTTTGAGTTATCTTCGTGTGTTTGGTAGTCTTTTTTATTTGCGTAATTCGAAAAATGATAAGGTTGAGCCTAGATCTTTCAAGGAAATTTTTCTTGCCTATACGAATGGTGTAAAAGGCTATTAGATATGGAATCCAGAAATGAAGAAGGTTGTGAATTCTCGTCATGTTACTTTCAATGAGTCAGCTTTGTTCAAGGAGAATGAGAGCTCATCGAATGTTCCGGATTTGGTTCATGGTGAATCAAAAGAGAATGAAGCTATTTCCAATTTTTGTCCAAGGCGTAGAGTAGTTGAAGATGCTTATGAGGAGTAAGCGGTCGATGTTATATTACATTGTACACATGGTTCATCTAGTAGTCTTGGTGATGTACATGATTCTAGAGAGGATTCGGTTCAAGGTAGAGCGAAAATAGTTTAGATGATGTTATTGCTACTCGGATTTGTCAATGGGCTACAAGACCGCCTGATAGATATGGTTATTTAAACTATCTTAGCTTTTGTAATAAATTGGACTATGCTCTTCATGTAGTCCAAGATGAGCCAATGGACCTTGATAACGTCATGAATTAGAGTGATAGCTCGAAGTAGATTTATGTCATGGAGGAAGAGATGCATGTTGGAGCATAGGTTTTGATTGCTGACAATACACAACAATTCACGATTCTACGACTACGTAACATCCAGACTCATCGGCTCAATATATGGTTTGTATAGTTATATATTTTAACAAGAGTCATCAAATATGTATATAGAGTCTAGTTTAGTGCTTCGTTAAAATCTTTCCTCAAGAATCATCATTCACATTCAAATAAACTTGCTTGCATATTTTAATCAAAATCAAGTTTACAAAAAATGCATGGAGCGGGGATCGAACCTGGGTCATTAGTTTGGAAGGCAAGTCCTCTAACCAAATGAGCTACTACTGTTTTTGTTTAACAATAGGTCGGCTGACCGACCAGGATCTTCGGTCGACCGACCCTGTGTTAAGTGCACAGATACTCTCTGTTTTGTGTACGATTTTAAACTCAGCTGACCGGCCAGTTTTTTCGGTCGACCGACCTGAACATAACGGCTAGTTTTCTGAAGAGTTGCGATTGTTTCATGAAGAGGAATGTCCCTCAATCCAAGAGATACGGACACAACTTTTGATTGAAACTCTTCATGAAAGATTGTAACTATTCTACAACTATATAAACATGTTCAAATCACTTCTACAATCACCGATTCTTGTTTATAATTCTGAAATCTATTCTCTATTTATTTCTGCAAATAAAAGCATTCATTCTTATTTAATATCACTAGAATCCTTGATTTAAATCATAAACTTCGATTCTACGTGATTATCTTCCTTCTAAATCTTCACACACATATATACTCTTGAGGATTTGATTATAGGAAAGTTGTGCTATCAAAAGACAATCAGTGTTATTCAGAACACATTCGTCAACAAACATTTGTATTGAAGTTAAAGTCCTCTTCGGCTGTTGAGGCAGAAAAATTCCTGTTCGGCTGCTCAGGTGTCGTATACCTATTCCTCCGGGTTAAGTGAGGGGTTTAGTTTAAATCCAGAGGATATTCTGGGACTGGACGTAGAACGGGAAGTTCGAACCAGTATAAAAATTCCTGGTGTGCTTACTTTAATTTTTATTTTACTGCTATTATCAGTTTCCGCATTTATATACCATATTACACGATCCTTAGTACTACACGTACACTTTCAATGCAATCATTAATGAAGAATCAAACATGAATTTTGGTTCCACTTCCTAAAGAAAACCGTGCTATTTGATGCAAATGGATATACAAGGTGGATGAAGATGGGAGTTACAAAGCTAGATTAGTGGTTAAGGGGTTTTCACAAAGGAAGGGGAAGGAGTGTGATGCGATATTTGTATTGATTGTGCGCCATACTTCAACCCGAATATTACTTGCTACGGCTGCTATTCACGACTTGGAGTTGGAGCTACTTGATGTGACAACCGTCTTCTTGCGTGATGACTTGGATGAAGACATTTACATGGAGAAATCAGAAGGTTTTTCTATAGATGGTAAGTCAAATTAAGTTTGCAAGTTAAAGAAATCACTATATGGTTTAAAGCAATCATATAGATAATGGTACAAGAGATTCGATCATTTTATGCTTAAAAATAGTTTTGATAGAAGCATCAAAGATGCTTGTGTGTATTTCAAGAAGTTGGAAGTGATTGTTGGGTGTACTTACTCTTGTGTGTAGACGACATGCTCATTGCTTCTAGGGATAAAAATGAAATCAACAAGTTAAAGTAGAGTTTAAAATCGAAATTCAAAATGATGGAGCTTGGAGAAGAAAAGAGGATTTTGGACATGGAAATAAAAAGGGTTCGAAAGTGTTTTGAGTTGAAATTGACTCAAAAGGAGTATATTGAGAAAGTGATTTGCCGGTTTAGCATGGAGAATGCAAAGGCGTCAAATACACATTTACCTTTGCATGTGAAGCTTCCGAGTAAAGGATCACATATCTTGGAGAAAGACAAGGCTTATATGGCAAATGTGTCGTATACTAGTGCGATTGGAAGTTTAATGTATGTTATGATATGTACAAGGCCTGATATTGCGAATGTCGTCGGATTGGTTAGCCGATATATGGCTAATCTAGGAAATCACTTCGGGAAGCTATGAATCTTATATTGACATACCTTTGAGGTACATCATCTCATGTCTTGTTTTTTGCGGTAGTGAGGGGATGATTTGCAGTTGGTTGGTTATTCAGATTCAAACTACGTCGGTGATAGGGATCAGAGAAAGTCAACTTCCGCATATGTCTTCACACTTGATGATACGACCATATGTTGGAGATCGAGATTGCAAACCGTAGTTTCTTTATCCACTATGGAGGCGGAGTTAATAGCCGCTGTGGAGGCGGCAAAGGAGATACTTTATTTGAGACGATCGTTGTGTGACTTGAGATTTGAACACGATAATATCCATGGTCAATGTGATAGCTAGAGTGTTATCCACTTGGCGAAGAATTTGATGTTTAGCTCAAGGACAAAGCATATTGAAGTGAGAGAGTCATTTTTAGTAGTCATGGATGAAGATAAACAAGTATATCTTCAGAAAGTGCATACAAAAGATAACGCAGCGGATATGTTCACTAAAGCAGTGTTGGTTTGTAAGTTCGAGCATTGCTCGAACTTGATTCGCTAGTTGAAGTGCTAGGTGCAACGAGATGGCACTGTTGAGGGAGAAGCTTAGTTATGAATAGAAGAGTGTGTGAGAGATTGGATTCTATCTTCTTGGTGGGTACTAGTTTACACTCATTGGTACTTTTGTCTTTTGGTGAGACGGTTTTGGATTTGGGTGCTTTCAACACTTCGTTAGCGGGAGGGGGGCTTTGTCGGAGCTCATTGACAGAGTGTAATGGACGGAGGCTTTTCCAAAGATGATTAGGAAAGTATTTAAGTTTGTTTGGTTGAAGGTAGAAGTGGTAATAGTTTGGCACTACAGGTTCTTTGTGATGGAGATGGATATAGTGTCGAGGTGGAGTACTGAATTTTGATGACACTATATGGAGAATTGAAGTGGTTGAAAGTAGCATAGTGACTGAGAAGATGGTTATCAAATCGAAGCACAGAGCTGAGAGTTGTGGTATATTGAAGGCAGGAGAGACTCAGAGCAATAGGTCAACGTCTGACCGAGGTCCTTAGACGTCTGAAATGCTGTTGTGAGGCATTTGAACGATGCATAGACGTCTCTGTATAGTATATTACATCCCAAGAGTTTACTCAGTCATCTAGTTGGGGTAACTGGACGTCTAATCACCTGGTACAAGCATCTGTTTGAAGTCGGATTTCCCTGTAAGTTGGATTTGGCATCTTGAGAGTTTGCTCGGACGTCTGGTTATGGGGACTAGACGTCTTAGCGCTTGGGATGGAGAAATTTTGTCATCAAGTCAGACGTCTGAGTTGAGGAACCAGACGTCTGATCGGCTGCGTTGTCTCCAAATTGCACGGGCTGATTGCATTGATTTGTGAAGGTTTTAGAGGGCAAATCGGGTATTTGCCTTGGCTCAAACTTCCCATTTATAAACTATTTTCAAATTCAAAGAGGAGAATCACTCTAAGAGTTTAATCAAGGGTTTTATCCTCCATTAATTAGGGTTTAACAAAACCTAGTTTTCTTCAATTCTAATATCCACAAAATCATATTCTAGAGTGAATATTGTGATCGTTGTAATCAATCTTTTGTACTCTTCGCATTGGTATTAATAAAGGTTTTCTCTCGAAATAGATGTACATTTTCAAAATGTAAGTGGAACCACTATAAATCGGTGTGTGATTTATTTTTATCACCATTGCTTTGTTATTTATTGCTTGTTTGATGATTGTGATTGGTTTTGGATTGGATTGAGATATGGATTGAGATATTGATTGGTTGTTTTTGCACTTCTTATCACGATCTTGTTTTCCATTGTGCTTTGGGATTTTGACTAGAGTTGTCTCGACTTAGAATTCTTATAACATTGTGTACTAAAAATGGAAAAGAGTATGAAACAATTTGTAAATAATTTTTCAAACATAAGTAGTAATCCTAAATATGTATTCACAACAGCAATGTTTTTAAATAGTGGGAGTACATGAAATGTATTAAAGGAAAAGCAAATGGAGTACATTGGAAAAAATACAAAAAAGTGGAGAATAAATTACAGATGGAAGAGAAATGTGACATAAATATTGTACATGTACATAGATATTAAAGAAACTGCTTATTAAAATATTTGAACGAAAATTATTTTTGACTTCCTATTCGCTTACAATTGTTAAAAGTTGTTGGATTGCGAGCGTAAGCGCATCAAAAATACTCACTGATATTAAAAAAATGGGAATTCATACAACACCAGTAAATGAACTTAATTGACGAATGTCATGTCAACAAAGTAAATAATTTTACAGCAGCAGTAAATGGGCTATTTTCACAATTATCACAGTGGAATCTTAATCACCTTTTTGCAGATATATTATTTAACTGTATGGCTTATGATATTTAGCAGCACACTCAGTAAACCAATGAACATAATTTGGCTTACCGTGGATGCAAAATTATTTCAATAATACTCGGTCTAACTTTGTCCAACTTTAAAAAACAACAATTCAAGAAAGCAGACTAATATATTCTTACCTTCAACTAGCAGACTATGGCTGATGCAAAATTCGTTGATGTAGTAATATAATGCAGCTATTTCCTAACTCAGCCCATTTTCAAACAACTACTTATGCGTCAAACTAAACATAGAATTTGGCCAAAGTTAAACCCTGTTAGCAAAGTTATATTGTTCGACAACTGTAAGCTGAAATTGGAGGAATAATAACGATTAACAAATATGGATAACTGGAAGTGGAAATCGGAGGAATAAATAATTTTAACAGAAAATGCGACTAAAGCAAAGGTAAATCTGTGGACAAATTTAAGCAGAAGAGAACGGAGTAAATAAGATATATCAATACCTGCTTTTACTTCAATCGGATTGTGGTTTAAGCCTTTGAATATCTTATATCCAGATGTAAGATTAGGAAAGGTATTTGAGTTGGGGTCATGGCTGCAAGAACAACGAAGCCGAGGAGCGAAATCGGAGATGGTTTTAAGTATCCGAATGGAATTGAGATGTGTGATAACCCGGGCTTTGGACATCTTATAAATAGGTAATTAACCGTTTTAATCATCGAACAGATAAAATTATGATAATAATAGACATCTAGATGTGTAAATGAATTTGGAAATATAATAAGAATTGAATTATGCATATCTGGGAAAAGATATATTTATTTAATAATCTCCTTTATAAATTATTTAGACCTGACAAAATTGGTATTTTCAAACAATAATGGTAATGTGATGTTTTTAAATATAGGTATAAATATATTTTAAAATAGAATTATTATTTACAAATTTAATATGTGAATTAAATTTAAATTGAATTTGAACTTGGATTTGATTTTAAAATTCAAAAGATAGACATTTTAAAAATATTGGGTTTAAATTTTATGTATAAGCTTTCATATATATAATTGGTTATATTTTCTTTAAAAAGAAATTCATATGAATGTATTTAGATAAGCATTTGTAAAATTGTAAATTAATATGAAGCTTTCATTTAAACATTTAAATTAAAATAATTATATATATATATATATATATATATATATATAATAAAGGATTCTTACATTTGTAAGCTTTATAATTGTTGGAATTAACACTTGTAGTTAAGATTTAGTACATTGTTAACAAATGGCATTTGTTTATCTTTTAAGAAAATATTATCATCATACTGAAAGTAAGGCTAAAAAAAGAAAAAAAATGAGGCAAAGATCAAAACTTGAATAATGATTAAGTTCAAAACCCGTAAACTAGCAGATCAAGTAAATTAACAATAAAGTTCAGATCATCAAGCAAGGCCTGTTCAACAACTCACTAAGCAGATTAAGATCATTAAGCAAAACATAGTTGCCAATTTCAGAAAGCAGATTCAGGAATTCAAAACTTGGGTCTATTATCTTCTATAGGTGAGTAAATCAAAAATCAAAAAAATTATCAATCTGTAGTATGATTGTGTTTGTGATCCATTGCATGCATAAATTAAATTGCTTTGTGTAAATAATAGATATGGATTTTCTGTGTATGCTCAATAAGTAAATATTTGGATAGTCTCTGTATGAGTAACAAGAACATGCATGTCCAAATAAATTAAATTCCCACCTATATGTTCAGATTTAGGTTATAATCATTTAAGTAAAGATGTGTATATGGATGAATCATTATTTAAAAAAAAGTATTTTCAAGAATATATTAAGTGATTAGTTTGAAAAAGAGAATAAACAGTGATTAGAAATTCAAATCAGGAAATCAATTAGTTGAATTATACGTTTTGATTACATAACTTAAATCATACTGGAAATTTATGAATTCTGAGATTTATTTCGAGAGTTTTAAGTGGATAAACCCAAAGATATCACGAGTTGAACGATATTGGGGAAATGTCAATTCTCGTCGATCGAGGAAGATATAATCATCAAAAATTTTACTGAAGCAAGTTTGGATGATAAGGCTCCTTAGAAAAATGGTTTTAGGATTTATCAATCACTGTGGGGGTCGAACTGTGACGATGTAGGGTTTTAGGCTGAGTTGTGGATTGGGTAGTTTGCTGGACTTTCGCGGCGACGTGTTAGCATCGGTGTGGACCGATGGTTGAGGAAAGGAGTGACGAAGGTCAGGCGAACGTTTGGGCCAAAGGAAGGAGTCTCCGGTCGTCGGAGATTGTGATGCGGGGTGAACTCCGGTATTGGTTCAGTAACTTGTGGTGGGGCAATTGTTCGATTTTGAATTAGGGGATGGTTCGACGAACTGTGTGGCCGAACAACTCAGGGAAGGATAGTTGTCGTGCCGAGGATCGAAGCTTAGATCGAACTCGACCAGATTAAGTGTGCATGTACACGGCGTCATTGTACGGGGACCGTTTTCTTTTGAGCTTGTGTTGTGTGTGGATTGGAAGGAGGAAGAAGATGAAATGTATCAGGGAATCACGGTCATAACTCGGTGCCGAGCTTGAGTCATTCAAGTGAGTAATTGCGTGGGGTGAAGGCTGTGTGTTTGGAAGTGTTTGTACAGGAATCTTGTTCGTGCTCGAGAATGAAGAAGATGACCTGAGTGTTGCATCGAGTTTTCCTATGGGTTTACTCGGGTCTTCATCTGGTTTGCAAGAGAAGCTCGAACAGGCTTTGTTTTTAAAGCATATTTGACTGATTCAAAACTTAAAAATGAAAATCCAAAGTTTTTGGGAATAAGGGGGAGAACGTGGGGAAAACTCAGTATAGGTCCGAGTGGCTTTCGGGTAAAACCCGAAGCAACTATTTTAAATAGTTTAAAATGATTTAAAATCCTATTGTTTTGAAAATTTTAGATTAAACTTTATATAAACTTAATTTATATACAATAGTTATTGCTTAAAACAATTGGTTATGAAATTTGAAAGGTTGTTTAAGTTAAATTCTGTTAAACGAAATTTTAAAGTGATTTAAACATTAATTTAAATATAAGTTTAAGATTTTATAAAAATAAGTTTTAAAGATAATATATAAGTTTCAAATGTAAATAATAAATGTTATTTACATTTGTTTAAAGAATTATAAATTGAATTTAATTTTGGCCAATGTTTAAATAAATATCATTTTGAATCTCGAATTCAAAATGGAATATGAATATGAATTTAAAATGAAATGATCTAAATACACTTGAATATTAATAATGGATTTTTTAGAGATTATTAAAGTATTAAAATGATTAAATGAATAAGATAACCGAGGAATGTTTTATTTATTTAATTTATAAATTAACAATTTTGATTAATTTATAATTAGAAGTTAATTAAGAAAAGTAATTAAAGAATGATTAATAGTTAAAGAAGGTCATTAACTAAGGATTATTTAACAATTAATCAATGTGATTAACTTAAATAATTAATTAGATTAATTAATTAAATGATAATCAATTGTGGAGTTTATTTAAGTTTAATTACTTAGTGAAAGTAATTAATTACTTAATGTAATTAATGGTATTTAGTGTGATTAGTTTATAATTAATTAATTAAGTTTAATTAATTTTAAATCACTTGTTGGTCTGATGATAATTACTTAATGTAATTGATGAAGTATAATTACTTAGTGAGGTAAATTAATGATAATGACTAGATGTAATTAGTGGGATGGAATTATGGAAGTAATTTGGATTAAATTATTCTGTATAATTAATCAAGGGATTAATTAGAGATAATTAAGGAGTAATTAATTTATTTGATGAAGTAATTAAGGGTAGTTAATTACTGATGTTATTAATCAAAGGTGATTAATATTTATGGTTAGCAATTAATTAATGAAATAATTAAAGGTTAATTACCGTATTGAGCTAAGGATAATTAATTTATGAAATCAACGGGCTGGTATGGAATGATTTAAATGAATTTGAGTGTTAATCCAAGTTCGGGTACTTAGATATTGATGTGTGATATCAGTGATGTCTATAACGAATTATGAATTTTTAAATTGATACAAGTACCCCGGGTTTATATAAATTGTATGCTTTTGTCATTCATGTTAGATGGGTTTACTCACACTGGTTTCCAGCCTGACCCGGGTGTTACCTTGATGTAATGCTTGGGTCAGACCGAATATTACAGATTTGCAGGTAAGGACGTTCTGGAGCTCAGGAGGAGAGCTGAAGGACAGGAACGTATAGAGTATTATCCTCTGTGATATATATATATATATATATATATATTGTTATTTATCTAGGACATGTTGTTTAAAACCCCCCGGTGTTGTGAAATTGTTGTAACTCTAATGTAAAAATGTAAATGTACTGATACAGTTCTTCTTTGTAAACTGTTATTTTATTTGCTATTATATTTTATCCGCTGCGAATGTGAGATTCTGAGTTTGAGTTTTCTGTTTCGTCTTCTTTCTCTTTCTTTTTTTCACTAACTATCTGGAAATTTCGGGATCGAAATTTTCGGGTCGTTACATTTGGTATCAAAGCCGAAGGTTAAGCGAGAACCTTGGCTCTGGTGGGATTACTCATTAAGAATAGGGTAAGTGATACCCTAGAATGAGTTGAGTGTGTATATATATATATATATATATATATATATATATATATATATATATGAGAGAGCGTACTTGTTATTTTCTTATATAAAGATTTTAAATGGTTTTTTATAAGATTATATTTTGATATATAAAGCAATATATCTTTTTAACCAATAATAGAGGATTTGGTTGTTAAATTAATGAATTAAATTAAGAAGTATTAGAAATACAACCAAACTGAAATTAAATCTTGAATTTGGGAAAGATTTGAGGATAAGGATAATCAATTAATTTGTGTAATTAATTGCACTTTATTTATTGAGATTAATTTATGGATAATAATTGGAAATGATAAAGTAAGAGGAAGTTACTTAATGAAGTAACTAGAGGTAAGTAATTTAAAGGACAATTATTTAATGAAGATAATTAAAAAATAAGTTAATTACCGAATGTGATTAATTGGAATTAATTAATGACGTAATTAATTTAAAGAAACAATAAATAATATTATTTAATGCAATTGAATGAAATGGTCCTATTTCAAACGAGAGTTGTTTGAAAATTTAAAAGAAATTTGTTTTGAATTAAAAACCAAAGGTGGTTTAAAATTTTAAAGTATAACTTGGTATGTAAAAGAAATTAATATGTATATATGTGGATATACATAATATCAAAGGTGGTTTGAAATAAACTCTAAATGGTGAGTTTTAAATTTAGAATAAGATATGATACCCAAAGTGATAAGTTTTTGAACTTATAAGTGGGAAAGTATTTTGAAAATTTGAAATGGAGAATTCAAATTTGAATACGGTTAAACGGGATTGATTAAATTTAACTCGGAGGAAGTTAAATAAGTTTGGATGAATAATTTGATTTGGAAATTTCAAGATGAAATTGGGATTTAACTTGGAAAGTCAAATGGTTGATTTGAATTAGGGAGTTTGAGTGATCTCAAATTGGGTTTGAGATCTAGAAATTGAAAATGAAAGGATGTTTTAAAATAAATTAGATGATATCATCCTATTGTTGTTAAAAAAATTTAAGTTGTGAATTGGAATTGTTTAAATGAATGAGAGATGGAGTATGGTAATCCATTGTTGAAATAAAAGGGAAATCACACTTTAATTTGAAATTAAGAATTACTTTGAACTGAAAATTTGAATAATTACACTTGTAAATTAAAATTGTTTAAGGAACTAGTTTTAAACTGGAGAATAGAATTGTTTTAAACTCTTATTTGAACTTTGGAAAAAGTTAGGTAAAAATAATTTAAAATGAGATTTTGAAAATTTGACTCAAAATTAAATTGTTTAAAGGTTAATTTGATTTGTGGTATAATATGTTGGGTCTGATCTGTGAATTGAATTGTTTAAAAACTTTAAAGGAAAATTGATTTAAAGGAATTAAATCAACATTTGAAGTATTAACTCGAATTTATATAATTCGAGATGATTTGGATTTGAAATTCGAATTAGTTCAAATTGAATTTGATTTGAATTAATTGAAATGGTGATTGAAGATGTATGAGTAAAAGATTCAAAGGGAAAATTAAATTGGATTAATTGGAAACGATTTGAAATTGAAGTGGGTTCAATTTCAAATTAGTCCAAATTGATTTGAATAATTTGGAATTATAATTAAAGTTGAATAATTTTAAATTCAAATGGAATTTGAATTGAAATTGGAAGGAAATCAAGAATAATTCAACTTGATTTGGAAATGGAATTGGAAATCGGGATTAATTCAAACTGGAGTTGAAATGAATTGAAATTGGAACTAGTTCAATCAAAATTTATTTGAATTAATATAATTGGAGATCAAGGTTGAATAAAGTAAAATTTGGAAAGAAACTGAGGAATTCAACTTGAATTGGGTTAAATAGATTTCAATGGAAATTGAAGTTATTTAAATTGAAATTGGGTCAATTTAAATGGAAGAGGAAATTTAAATTGAATTGATTGAGAATGAAGATTGGGAAGTGAACAGTTTTGACTCTGGACTATTTTTAATATAAAGTGTTTTAATATAAACCTATTTTTCCAAGCTATTCATTATATATACAACCTTTCTTTTAAAAATCCAAATTATCTTATACTCGTTTTACAATTATTTTTGAAACTGTTTAACAATTTTCCAACTGTTTTATAACTAATTACTATATTTCAACTATTTTATAAACTAATTACTATCTTACTATTATTTTGCAATTATCTAAAATTTATATAATTATTTTAACTATTTTCTAAACTATTTTACACCTATTTTACAAACTAGTAATTATTTTCCAACTACTTATCTATTTTTAAAATTTTCAAGCTATTTTCTAAATAAACTGGTCGGAGTTCAAACTGTTATTGGTTAAATACCCAATCGAGATAGGAATAGAGGTGATAATCCAAATAGATTGAAGCAATTGTGAGTAAGTGAATGAAAATCAAAGTGAACGTGAATAGAAATGGAATTAATTTGGCTAATAACCAATAAGACAAATACGTAGGGTGTACGTATGTTATTCTATTCGCATAATGATTTGATCCAGATTCGAGCACAGAATTTCGAGATAGTTATATCGATCCGAGTGGAATTTTTCACTCGATTTTCGACGGCGAACCTGGATATGGATTGTTGATTGGTTCTGAATATTCTCTATCATAGTTAGGCCGTGCAAGGAGAATGACGGTTTCTGATCAAGAAACCAGATCTAAGTCTGCAATAGGAAGTCGAGTGGACGATACTAGTTCGGAAGTGAAATTGTGTGATCGAGTGAGCGATCAGATGGGTATAGCGTACGGATGATATGTGTACATCGTACGGATTTGAATGAGAATGATATTGAAAAGAGTAATCAAATTTGAATATTTGATTTTGAGTAAACAAAGTTAAATATCTTTGTTTTATAAGATAAAACTCCCCTTGTTGAATCTCTTGCCAGAAAAAAAGGATTTTGAAAATGTTTGAAGTATAATAGGAGTTTTATACAAGTTTGAAATGATCCAAAGTTTTAAAAATTATATATATCTGTATATATATAAAGGATCTTATGAGGATTTTAGAAAAGGTTTTGGGAACCTTTGGATTTGAAAAGGCTTTTGATTTTTGGGTAAAATCAATATTGAATTTGGAAAGCCTAGTTTGAGAATTATCGATTTTGGGATAATCGATTTTGTGTAAAAGAGCTTTGTATTGAGATCATACTAGGTGTATGATTTGAAGTACTATATATGTATAGTATAAAATGTTTTGATGATGGCTCTGGGGAAAAAGGCGCTCCCGTGAAATGAACTTCTCAGAAGTACCACCGGGGTGGTGCTGCCTTGAGCCCTAAGGGGGGTTCTAAAGTTGATCCTGTGAGGAGTCCGGACAAAACTAGTTCCTGAGGATTATGAGTAGAGTATAACATAGCGAAAGTCGTGTGTGCCGCTGAGAGCCAACAGTCTGCGTTTGATTTTATATCGGTAGACTGCGACCTATGTAGGAGGGGAGAAGTTTCATTTCGACAGCGAAAATCAGAGGCTGCTGAGAGCCTGTAGTTACATGGACTTTTGCTGCGACGGCAACGTAACCCTGGAATGTAACTGCGACCATGGATGGGGGTGATGATTTCCAGAGCATTCTCACCAAAGATATATCCTCTATTTTCAAAAAATTGTTTTCAATATTTTCAATAAAATTATTTTTTCAAGTATTTTCACTGGATGTTGAAAACGGGACTGCTAAGTACTTATAGATTTTCAGTTGTTTGCCTAATCAACGTATGACCGAATTTCTGTGAGAACAAGGCTGGACTGGTTAAAACATCGAGTTATAAAAAGTATTTTCATAAAATCTATTTTATAATATTATGTATATTTTCAAAGTGTTTTGATAATGGTCAAAGAATAATTTTTTTCTGATAAAAGCATTTTAATAAAATTTTGGCTTCGTTCCTTTCCGAGGATGAAAAGATTCAAAGGGGGGAGGAATGTGATAACCCGGGCTTTGGACATCTGATAAATAGTTAATTAACCGTTTTAATCATCGAGCAGATTAAATTATGATAATAATAGACATCTGGATGTGTAAATGAATTTGGAAATATAATAAGAATTGAATTATGCATATCTGGGAAAAGATATATTTATTTAATAATCTCCTTTATAAATTATTTAGACTTGACAAAATTGGTATTTTCAAACAATAATGGTAATGTGATGTTTTTAAATATAGGTATAAATATATTTTAAAATAGAATTATTATTTACAAATTTAATATGTGAATTAAATTTAAATTGAATTTGAACTTGGATTGAATTTTAAAATTCAAAAGATAGACATTTTAAAAATATTGGGTTTAAGTTTTATGTCTAAGCTTTCATATATATAATTGGTTATATTTTCTTTAAAAAGAAATTCATATGAATGTACTAAGATAAGCATTTGTAAAATTGTAAATTAATATGAAGCTTTCATTTAAACATTTAAATTAAAAAAATAATATATATATATATATATATATATATATATATAATAAAGGATTCTTACATTTGTAAGCTTTATAATTGTTGGAATTAACACTTGTAGTTAAGATTTAGTACATTGTTAACAAGTGGCATTTGTTTATCTTTTAAGAAAATATTATCATCATACTGAAAGTAAGACTAAAAAAGAAAAAAAAATGAGGCAAAGATCAAAACTTGAATAATGATTAAGTTCAAAACCCCTAAACTAGCAGATCAAGTAAATTAACAATAAAGTTCAGATCATCAAGCAAGGCCTGTTCAACAACTCAGTAAGCAGATTAAGATCATTAAGCAAAACATATTTGCCAATTTCAAAAAGCAGATTCAGGAATTCAAAACTTGGCTCTGTTATCTTCTACAGGTGAGTAAATCAAAAATCAAAAAAAATTATCAATCTGTAGTATGATTGTGTTTGTGATCCATTGCATGCATAAATTAAATTGCCTTGTGTAAATAATAGATATGGATTTTCTGTGTATGCTGAATAAGTAAATATTTAGATAGTCTCTGTATGAGTAACAAGAACATGCATGTCCAAATAAATTAAATTCCCACCCATATGTTCAGATTTAGGTTATAATCATTTAAGTAAAGATGTGTATATGGATGAATCATCATTTAAAAAAAAGTATTTTCAAGAATATATTAAGTGATTAGTTTGAAAAAGAGAATAAACAGTGATTAGAAATTCAAATCAGGAAATCAATTAGTTGAATTATACGTTTTGGTTACATAACTTAAATCATACTGGAAATTTATGAATTCTGAGATTTATTTCGAGAGTTTTAAGTAGATAAACCCAGAGATATCACGAGTTGAACGATATTGGGGGAAATGTCAATTCTCGTCGATCGGGGAAGATATAATCATCGAAATTTTTACTGAAGCAAGTTTGGATGATAAGGCTCCTTGGAAAAATGGTTTTAGGATTTATCAATCACTGTGGGGGTGGAACTGTGACGATGTAGGGTTTTAGGCTGAGTTGTGGATGGGGTAGTTTGCTGGACTTTCACGGCGACGTGTTAGCATCGGTGTGGACCGATGGTTGAGGAAAGGAGTGACGAAGGTCAGGCGAACGTTTGGGCCAAAGGAAGGAGTCTCCGGTGGTCGGAGATTGTGATGCAGGGCGAACTCCAGTATTGGTTCAGTAACTTGTGGTGGGGCAATTTTTCGATTTTGAATTAGGGGATGGTTCGACGAACTGTGTGGCCGAACAACTCAGGGAAGGATGGTCGTCGTGCCGAGGATCGAAGCTTAGATCGAACTCGACCAGATTAAGTGTGCATGTGCACGGCGTCATTGTACGGGGACCGTTTTCTTTTGAGCATGTGTTGTGTGTGGATTGGAAGGAAGAAGAAGATGAAATGTATCAGGGAATCACGGTCATAACTCGGTGCCGAGCTTGAGTCATTCAAGTGAGTAATTGCGTGGGGTGAAGGCTGTGTGTTTGGAAGTGTTTGTACAGGAATCTTGTTCGTGCTCGAGAATGAAGAAGATGACCTGAGTGTTGCATCGAGTTTTCGTATGGGTTTACTCGGGTCTTCATCTGGTTTGCAAGAGAAGCTCGAACAGGCTTTGTTTTCAAAGCATATTTGACTGATTCAAAACTTAAAAATGGAAAATCCAAAGTTTTTGGGAATAAGGGGGAGAACATGGGGCAAACTCGGTACAGGTCCGAGTGGCTTTCGGGTAAAATCCGAAGCAACTATTTTAAATAGTTTAAAATGATTTAAAATCCTATTGTTTTGAAAATTTTAGATTAAACTTTATATAAACTTACTTTATATACAATAGTTATTGCTTAAAACAATTGGCTATGAAATTTGAAAGGTTGTTTAAGTTAAATTCTATTAAACGAAATTTTAAAGTGATTTAAACATTAATTTAAATATGAGTTTAAGATTTTATAAAAATAAGTTTTAAAACTAATACTTGATAATATATAAGTTTCAAATGTAAATAATAAATGTTATTTACATTTGTTTAAAGAATTATAAATTTAATTTAATTTTGGCCAATGTTTAAATAAATATCATTTTGAATCTCGAATTCAAAATGGAATATGAATATGAATTTAAAATGAAATGATCTAAATACACTTGAATATTAATAATGGATTTTTTAGAGATTATTAAAGTATTAAAATGATTAAATGAATAAGATAACCGAGGAATGTTTTATTTATTTAATTTATAAATTAACAATTTAGATTAATTTATAATTAGAAGTTAATTAAGAAAAGTAATTAAAGAATGATTAATAGTGAAAGAAGGTCATTAACTAAGCATTATTTAACAATTAATCAATGTGATTAACTTAAATAATTAATTAGATTAATTAAGTAAATGATAATCAATTGTGGAGTTTATTTAAGTTTAATTACTTAGTGAAAGTAATTAATTACTTAATGTAATTAATGGTATTTAGTGTGATTAGTTTATAATTAATTAATTAAGTTTAATTAATTTTAAATCACTTGATGGTCTGATGATAATTACTTAATGTAATTGATGAAGTATAATTACTTAGTGAGGTAAATTAATGATAATGACTAGATGTAATTAGTGGGATGGAATTATGGAAGTAATTTGGATTAAATTATTCTGTATAATTAATCAAGGGATTAATTAGAGATAATTAAGGAGTAATTAATTTATTTGATGAAGTAATAAGGGTAGTTAATTACTGATGTTATTAATCAAGGGTGATTAATATTTATGGTTAGCAATTAATTAATGAAATAATTAAAGGTTAATTACCGTATTGAGTTAAGGATAATTAATTTGTGAAATCAACAGGCTGGTATGGAATGATTTAAATGAATTTGAGTGTTAATCCAAGTTCTGGTACTTAGATATTGATGTGTGATATCAGTGATGTCTATAACGAATTATGAATTTGTAAATTGATACAAGTACCCCGGGTTTATATAAATTGTATGCTTTTGTCATTCATGTTAGATGGGTTTACTCACGCTGGTTTCCAGCCTGACCCGGGTGTTACTTTGATGTAATGCTCGGGTCAGACCGAGTATTACAGATTTGCAGGTAAGGACGTTCTGGAGCTCAGGAGGAGAGCTGAAGGACATGAACGTATAGAGTGTTATCCGCTGTGATATATATATATATATATATATATATATATATATATATTGTTATTTATCTAGGACATGTTGTTTAAAACTGCCCAGTGTTGTGAAATTGTTGTAACTCTGATGTAAAAATGTAAATGTACTGATACAGTTCTTCTTTGTAAACTGTTATTTTATTTGCTATTATATTTTATCCGCTGCGAATGTGAGATTCCGAGTTTGAGTTTTCTGTTTCTTCTTCTTTCTCTTTCTTTTTTTCACTAACTATCTGGAAATTTCGGGATCGAAATTTTCGGGTCGTTACAAGATGGGATTAGTTTGGATGGTGGTTGGCAACAAAACGGAGAGAGTGATTGATAAGATGAAATGAAATAATTTGAGACCAAATTTAGGTTAGGGCTAATAACTTTCAAAAATGCTTTGAAATTGATGAAATCGTATTTGACTACGAGGGACGATAGGAGGAAAAAAATGCGGTGATTTTTTTATTAAAAAATCTACGGAAGGGAAAACGGAAAACGAAACAGGAGAGCAGATGTAAAAAAAACTCGCAATTCTATGAAGCCACGTGTGCATTTTGAGAATGCGGAAACTAGATTGAAAGACTTCTATTTGCAAGGTAATACGTTTTAAGCACAAAACTTCTGAATAATTAGTTTTAAGATTAAATTACAGCATAATGGTAAATTCATTTATCTTTTTAAGTTATACAGGAAAATGATAAATCCCTTTATCATTATTTATGTATAACTGAAAATGATAAATTCTTTTGTCTTTTTTTCTGTAAAATGTCCTTAAAACTAATTTTTTATAAATAGCATTCATTTTATTACCCTGCACAAATAAGCCTTTGAAGTGAAAATCCCTTTTGAGAATTGTGCTTTTTAGTTTAAGTGATAGATTATTGTCACTAAAATCTGGGTTAACCTCTTCAATTTTCATAAACCCTTGGATTGTTTGGAAAAAATTTAGGAGAGTTTGCTTCTTGTCTTTGTAGCATATTACAAAATGGAGCTTCATTTAAATTCCTGATGTAATAGGCAATAACTTTCTGGCATGTGAAGCCTTTGATGCATCAGTTAGAATTCTCAAAAATAGTGAATGAGATATATCCTACATCGCCAAAAATAAGTCCATTTTCTTGTTTATATAGTGTACTCTCAATCCCTATCTTGGCCCTTAGGGTCAGGTAATTTTGTGCGAGGAGGAGGACCTATTTGGCCATGGACTAACACACGCGCGCACGTCATCGTCCGCTTGTACGACCGATCGAACTGGTCCGGGTCATGCGGGTGTGAGTCCAATGAGATTGGGACGTGTCATATATTTTTGCTACCTAAAAAATGGAATGATATTAAAACAGAAGTGTGTTTAAAGAGATACGGATTTTTCAACAGCTGTGACCATTGCAAATTGATGAAGGGACGCGATTTTTCTAGATGACCGTTGCAACGAAAAGCAATAGTTCCGAACTGTTGCAAACGAATGGACGCGACTGTTGCGAATAGTTATACTTTTTAGCGTTGCAAACGAACGGACGCGACTGTTGCGAACAGTAACACATTTTGGTGTTGCAAACGAACGGACGCGACTATTGCGAACAATAACACTTTGTGGCTTTGCAAACGAACGGACGCGACTGTTGCGAACAGTAACACTTTTTGGCGTTGCAAATGAAGGGATGCTACTTTTTTCAACTGGTGTAGCCATTGGGAATTCAGCTATAAATAAGTAGGAAACCTTATCACTTTCCTCACTCAATTTTAAAACCGAATTATCTCTTCTTTATCTTCATTTTCTTAAATCATAATCAATCCTATCATATAGAGGATCATACACATCACAATCTTGAGCAGCTTACGTCTGTTGTATCTTGAGAGAGTTTGAATAAAGTCTTAAGGAAATTGTTTTGACAAGCATCAGACGAAATTTCCTTCTTCAACCGGTTAGATTTCTAGTTGATTTATATATATATATATATATATATATATATATATATATATATATATCATTTTCGTATCTACGTTGTGCTATTTCTTTAAATAGTATAATGTTTGACTTATCGCTATAGTTATTATTAATATAGTTGTTAGTTTGTTGTTGTAATTAATTACAATATACTTATTGTTAAAAATAGCTAATACAGAATTCCAAAGTAGTGGAAATCTGATTTGTAAACTTGTGAGACGAGTTTATTATTGATTAGTCTCTTTTTTGGTATACTAGACGTATAACATCTTAAGACTTTCCTGTTTTCACTAAAATAGAGGTAGGAACAGTTGAACTATCAACAGAGGCTACTACTAGCAACAAGCCTGATCCGTTCAAAGGAGATGGTGATGAACTCATAACATGGCAAAATCAAAAGCTGTTTTATCTCATCACGCTAGGGCTGCAGAAGTGCATCGAGGAGGATGAACCAAAGCCTAAAGATGGACAAACTAGAGAAAAAGATGCAGCTGTTTTTCTTGAAATTAACTCATGGAAGCATTCAGACTTCCTGTGTCGACACTACATTCTGAATTGTCTAGATGAAGTACTGTATAAAGTATATCAGCCACACCAGATAGCAAAATCTTTATGGACCGCACTTGCACATAAATACAAAACGTAGAATGTCAGTTTGAAGAAGTTTATCGTAGATAAGTTAATGGAATACAAAATGGTTGACTCCAAATCCGTAACTAGTGAAGCGCAAGAACTCCAACTCATAATTCATGAACTTGAAGCAGAAGGGAATAAAGTTGGGGAATCCTTCCTTATTGAAGTGATAATAGGGAAATTACCACCATCCTGGAAAGACTACTATAATTATTTAAAACATAAGAAAAAGGAGATTTCCTTAGAAGATCTTATTGTCAAACTAAAAATTGAGTCTGATAACCGCGGAGTGACAGAACAAAGCGAAGAGGAATTTGCGACAGAAGAGTCATAGAACAAAGGGCATTTCAATAAAAACAAGAAGAAGAAATTCCCGCAGAAAAGAAAAGCGCCTTAAAACAAACCCAAAGACAAAAAACTAACCAAGAAGTTTAATGGAGAGTGTTGGGTTTGTGGAAAAGCAGGACACGCTGCTAGAGATTGCAGACACAAGAATGAACGCAACTCAGAGGTAAATGTGGTCGATAACATGGAAGTAGACGGGTCTTATTTTTCAACAGTTATATCTGAATGCAATTTGGTTCAGAAACCTAACCAATGGTAGGTGGAAACAGGCATTACTCGTCATGTTTGCTCTGACAAATCCATGTTTTCTACATACCAGAAATTTTATCAAGAAGAAAAACTCTATATGGGTAATTCTGCAGTTTCCATGATCGAAGGCAGTGGCACAGTAATGCTCAAGTTTACTTCTGAAAATACTGTCAAGTTGAATGACATGCTTCACGTTGCAGACATACGCAAGAATCTCATCTCTGGTCCAGTGCTATCAAAGAAAGGATTCAAAATGGTCTTCGAGTTAGACAAGATGGTTCAGTCCAAAGCTGGAATGTATATAGAAAGTGGATATTTATGTGATGGCCTACTTAAGGAAAATGTACCCATTGTCGGCAATAAAACTATGTATTCTGGTTATACTATTAATGAAATTGAAGTTTCTTGTTTGCTTGAGCATGAAATTTTACTATGGCGTGATAGATTAGGACACATAAATTTCCGAAAAATGAAAAAACTATCAAACTTGGGATTAATTTCGAAATTCCAAGTAGATAAAAACTACAAATGTGATACACGCGTAGAAGCAAAAATGATCAATAAACCATTTCATACAGTTGATAGAAGCACCAAACCAATAGGTTTGGTTCGTACTGATTTATGTGATTTCAAATCATTACCTACAACAGGTGGGAAAATGTACTTTATTAACTTTATCGACGATTATACACGATATTGCTATGTAAATCTTTTAAATAGCAAGGATGAAGCAATTACATCGTTCATGAAGTACAAAGCTGAGGTAGAAAATCAGTTAAATAAAAATATCAAGATATCGAGATCTGATCGAGGTGGAGAATATGAATCACCATTTGAACTATTATGTGCCGAAAATGGTATAATTCATCAAACAACACCAAATTCATCACAACAAAATCGTATAGCCGAGAGAAAGAATAGAACATTAAAAGATATGATTAATGCGATGCTCTCAACTTTTGGCCTGCCGACGAACTTGTGGGGGAAAGCCTTAAATATGTCTAATCACATATAAACAAGGTTCTTCACGATGAAACAGGAACAATTCCATATGAGTTATGGAAAGGACACATACCAAGTCTTAAATACCTTAAAGTGTGAGGGTGCTTGGCAAAAATTCTAGTTCCGCTTCCCAAGAAAGTCAAACTTGGACCAAAACCAGTAGATTTTTACTATTTAAGGCCAGCCCAAAATAGTAGTGCCTATAGATTTTTGGTATTCAAGTCTGATTAACTTATATTCATGAAAATACAATCATGGAATCAAGAGATGCCTCATTCTTTGAATATGTGCTTTTACACAAAAGAAATTAAGGAAATGATGTCCCCAGAAGAATAAGAGAAGAACCGAGTAAATCACATAAAGATGAAACTCATCGTGAAACTAGGAAAGTTGAACCAAGAAGAAGCATTAGGGCAAGAACTTCTAAGACATTTCGTTCGGAATTTTTAATATATATGTTAGAACACGAACCTCAAACGTACAAGGAAGCAATACCATCTTCTGAATCCTCATGTTGGAAAGAAGCAATCCAAAGTGAAATTGATTTAGTTCTGAGTAACAAAACTTGGGAAATAATTGATCTTCCACCTGGAATAACAACCAATTGGTTGTAAATGGATCTTCAGAAAGAAGATGAAACCAGATGGCTCCATCGGCAAATATAAAGCAAGATTTGTAGCCAAAAGATATCGTCAAAAAGAAGGTGTAGACTTCTTCAATACCTATACACCAGTAACACAAATAACCTCTATAAGAATGTTAATAGCGATTGCATCCATCTATAATCTACAGATTCATCAAATGGATGTAAAGACGACATTCTTAAGTGGAAATCTCGATGAGGAGATTTAGATGGAGCAACTTGAGAGTTTTATATCCCTAGGGAATGAAAACAAAGTATGTAGATTAGTCAAATCATTATACGGACTAAAACAAGCTCCAAAACATTGTCACGCAAAATTTGATAGTGTCATGATGAAAAATGGTTTTTGTATAGATGAATGTGATAAATGTGTTTATTACAAACAAGTTGGACAATCATATGTGATGATCTGTCTATACGTAGACGATATTTAATTTGCGGTCCAAGTAGTAAGGTAATAGAGACCACTAAGCATATGTGAATCAACAATTTCGATATGAAAGACTTAGGAGTTGCAGATGTTATTTTGGAAGTTAGAATAATAAGAACACCTAATGGAAATGAATTATCTCAGTTACATTATGTAGAAAAAGTAATTGAAAATTTTCAAAATTTTGGAATTAAAGGAATACGAACGCTGTATAATCCATCGGAAATGCTGCATAAAAACAATAATGAGAGTGTAAAGCAACTGGAATACTCTCGTGTAATAGGATGTCTCATGTATCTCATGAATTGCACAAGACCAGATATTGTTTATTCAGTAAGTCGATTTAGTAGGTATACAAGCAACCTAGGGAAGGAACATTGGAAAGCACTAATGAGAGTTCTTGGATATTTAAAAAATACCAAAAACTATTCCTTACATTATGGAAAATATCATGCCGTCTTAGAAGGAAATAGTGATGCAAACTGGATTGCTGATTCAAAGGAATCAAAATGAGCGAGTAGTTACGTATTTACCTTAGCAGGGGCAGCAGTGTCATGGAAATCTACTAAACAAACATGCATATCTTGATTCACGCTGGAATCAGAGTTCTTCGCTTTTGATAAAGTAGGCAAAGAAGCAGAATGGCTTCGTCACTTTTTATAAGATATTCCATTTTGGCCTAAACCTGTACCGGCCATATGCATACACTGTGATAACCAAGTAGTATTAAGTAGAGCGCAAAACCTTGTGTGTAATGGAAAGTCACGATACATTCATCGACGCCATAGCGCAGTTCGACAGTTGCTCTCAAATGGAACTATTTCCATAGATTATTTGCGAACAAATGATAATCTAGCGGATCCATTTACTAAAGGTTTATCAAGAAAGAAAATTAACAGCGCATCGAGGGGAACGGGTTTTGTAACAACCCGCATATTTATCGATTGTATATTTAAATATTTCATCGTTAGTCGGATTATGGTCCGAAAAGCTACTTTTTGCAAACAGTCGAATTGGGACTCGATACCCCTTCCATTGAGTTC
The DNA here is from genome assembly GCA_030765085.1 of Allium cepa. Classification (NCBI taxonomy): domain Eukaryota; kingdom Viridiplantae; phylum Streptophyta; class Magnoliopsida; order Asparagales; family Amaryllidaceae; genus Allium; species Allium cepa. The sequence goes on along the minus strand of CM060943.1, from coordinate 302,788,709 downwards.
AAAATGTCGTTTGCAACCTTTTTGAGTATAAGCTTCGATATGTTTGGAGTAAGTTGATTTTTGCTACTTTTTATATAGGGCTTTGGGTTTGGCTTCAGCCCATTTGCCCAATTCTGGTTATATCAACCCAACTCCTCTCCACTTCTCTTCATTCATTCCTCATTTCCTAACTCTCTCAAGCTCAAGAGAATAATGGGGGTAAAGATTGAAAATTAGAATTCCAAGCCTTAGTTCATTCGCAAAATCGAAGCTCTAGCTCCAAATTCTAAGAGAAGCCATTAGTAAGCATCTCCTTCTTCTTCTCCAACTCATTCTCCTTTCAATTTCAGAATTTCCTAAACCTAACTTAGGAAATATTTTACTTGTAAGCTTAAATTGAAGCTTCTTGGGTTGGAATTGAAGAGTGTGTGTCCTTGCCTTGCTTTATAGCTCTTCTTACTTGTTCTTTGGGTTTAAAGGTGAGATTTTCATCTCACATCTTAATCCATAGTTATCTTCGATTATTAGGTATGAATTCCTAACACTTATTCATGTGCGTTTGATTTTGATTTGGATTGGTTTTGTGAATATTCCAATTTTAGTGTTTTGAAAGCCAAATCCTTAAAAATCATAGCTTTGATCTTTGATCATGATTTTGTGATGCATCGAAGAGCTTATAGGGCCGGGTAGTCGATTGGCATAAACGCCTAGCGTCCATTGCTCGTCCGATTTCAATTTGGTCGAGAATGGCCCTCGTTTTGATAGGCTGGGAAGTTCTGGAAAATAGGGTCCGGCCGACCGAGCTCTGTAGCCGGCCGACCGACCTGCTACCAGAGAACTTCCCTGTCTCTGGTCCGGTCGACTGGCTACAGAGCTCGGTCGACCGACCCACCGTCCCAAGAATTTTTCCAGAACAGGGTCCGGTCGACCGAGCTCTGTAGCCGGCCGACCGACCTGCTGCTATTTTGCCTATTTTTGCCTTTTTGTGTGGTTTTCAAATTTAACCGATTCGTGTTATTTCCCTATTTGTTGTTATCATTTAGTATCGACTTTGATGACTTCTTTCTTTGGGATTTTTGGGAATATCCATTTTAATGGATTCGGTATCGATTTCTTTGGATTTTATTCACGTCTTTGAATGTGAATTTTTGGTGATTGGTTGTTCTACAATCATTTTTGTGATTCGTCACTTTAAAAATATAAAGGTTTCAATACTAGTAGCAAATATCAAAACTCTTTCATCAAAACGATTTCAACACTATTTTATTACAACGCTCGTTTCTTAAACCGTTTTTCTAATCTACTAGTATATACAAACCTTCACCTCACTCGTATGAGAAATCTAATTAAACGACTTAGTAAAACGAGTGGTATTAAACGCTTGCGTTTACTTCGTCGGTTAATTCTTGGACTTGTTCGATTGAATTTCTTGTGACAATTTTCGAGTGGAAATCTACAATTTGTTCGTAAATATTTAAGTTAAGCTAGTGGTTATGGGACATGAAGCTAAGCTCATATATTTACTAGCTTAATGTAATTGACACTTCTTGATGATCGATGATGATCATTTTATGGTTTAGACTAGCAATGTGCGATGTCTCTTTGTCCACATGGAGGACTGTACCTCATTTTATTGAGCTTCGTCTCATTTCTTTGTGGGCTGGCAACCCATGTACTTTTAATGTGTTTCGATTCATCTGATGTACTGTTTGTACTACATCGATGTCTCGGCTTTTCGATTCATTGGACGTACCGTGTGTACTGCGTCGATGTTCCGAATTATTTTGTGTTTCGATTCATTGGATGTATCGTTTGTACTACATCGATGTCTCGGCTTTTCGATTCATTGGACGTACCGTGTGTACTGCGTCGATGTTCCGAATTGTTTTGTGTTTCGATTCATTGGATGTACCATTTGTACTACATCGATATCTTGGCTTTTCGGTTCATTGGACGTACCGTGTGTACTGCATCGATGTTCTGAATTGTTTTGTGTTTCGATTCATTGGATGTACCGTTTGTACTACATCGATGTCTCGGCTTTTCGATTCATTGGACGTACCATGTGTACTGCGTCGATGTTCCGAATTGTTTTGTGTTTCGATTCATTGGATGTACCGTTTGTACTACATCTATGTCTCGGCTTTTCGATTCATTGGATGTACCGTGTGTACTGCGTCGATGTTCCGAATCATTTGTGATACACGTGTTGGTGAGTTTTCATGCTCCTGTTTTGTGATAGGCCTACCCCTTCTTGTGATTTCTGGATTTCTAATTATTGATTTCTGGAATTTATGTTTCACTAACTTTTACATTTTGACATTCATATGTATGTCATTTTTTTGTGGCTTGGTGAATGAAATAAAGAATATGACATTCTTTTTATGCTATGAGATTCGTGAGATATTTGTATGATTATCCTTTGTTGATTTTCTAATGTACACTTGTCGAGGTATGACATTTTTGGTTATCACACGTTTCTATTATATCTCTTCTTATATCTCATTTTATCTGATAATTATAGCTAGACTGATCCGTTTATTATTTTCTTCTTAAATAATACTCGGGTCAGACTGAGATTTTACAGGTGCTTCTGCTTGACTCCTTATCGGACCATCATCTGATCTTTTGGCTAACTACTTTAGTTTAGTAGTTTTTGTTGTATACAATTGAGATATAGACTCCTTGATGTATACATATTTTTGTCTAGCACTTGTATCTATTCCTTTGTGATGTTGTGGATCTTATTTGACCATTACTCTGATATACACTTTTATGTGTAATATTCATATCTATTTTCGCCTTTGTGATATGAATTATCTGTGACTGATTTGTGTTATGTTTATTTCTATATTTGTTTCCGAAGATATTATAGCCACTGCGTAGTAGCTTTGCGTTTGCATCGGTATGTCGGATTTCCTTTCGAGATGAAAAGTTATACTTTTATCTGGCATATCGGTACTCGCACAAAGCAATTACACGGATGGTCGCTCCTCAACAGCCTTATTCTCCACGCTAGTTGACGCCATTACCCCGTAGTGTCCTTAGCGACTGGAGACCCCACGGACTAGGATCAACAGGAAAACCAGTTCTGAATAACTCAAGACGTAATGTATTTGTTTGGACTTAGTCCTACTCCATTCCTATGGTGCACAATATAAATGCATGCCTATAGAAGTATTAAAAGGATACAACTAATTTTTTAATGATGACCATATCTTGTAAATAACAAGTGGGGTATATATAGGATACTCTTAAAAGGATAAAACTATGGTTTGATTCACGTGCGAGAGATCGGGCACGAGCAAGGGTTCTGGGTTGACTCATTCGCTGACGTGGTACGTTTGGTTTAATTATTTGTTTAATTTAAATTTAAAACGTTCTAAGTCGAATATCTTTTGCATACGAACTCTAAATTCATGCGCGGTTTGTTCCGCTGGGATCATCTCGAAATTCTAGACATTTTTACGTTGGTTTGGATGAATTCTGAGACCATTTGAATTTGGGGCCAAAATTGGATTTTAAATCGATTTAAGTACAAAGGTGAGTGTTTTGACCCACTCACAACTTCTAAAATTTCTCATGTTTGTTAAATTAAATTTGTAATCAGATTTGAAACTTATTTATGGATGTTAGGTATATTTAAATTGTTATTCCTATTAGGTTGAATTTATTTGAATTAAATTGTCATTTAATTTATTATTGAATTTAAATTGTCAGTTAATTACCTGTATATAAAATTCTATTAATTATTGATATTTATTGGTTGAATTGGGTGATGATTGTGATGGATGTTTGAATTTATTGTTCGATGATTGGATGCTATAATTGATTTATATATTGTTATCACTCTGCAAGTTCTCTATGTGTTGAAATAATATATACCTGAACAATCTATAGATTAAGGAAAAAATCGTTATGGATTGAAATGATAGGCCCAAGCGATTTCATTGATTTTTAGTTTAATTCGGGATTGTGGTTAGAAATGATATATAATCGTAAAATTTTAAATTGCGGATTGAAATGATAGATATCTATATCACTTGACCCTAGGTTAGAGAATTATGTACGGACACCGGATTGGTTAAATTAAATTATTTTAAATCCTTAATTTGATTGGATTTAGTCAAATGATATTTTGAAATAAAATTTGATTTGTGTAAATTGAATTATTATTGAAAAATTAGGTTTTATATTGAAATGTGAATTTTTTTAAAGGAATTGCTAAGAAATTAAATTGAAAACTTAAAGTTGAATTTTTAAGTATAAATAATTTTTTTTGAATTGAGTTATTGAAATCGTTTGAAATATAACTTTGAAATATTTTGAAATTGGAGTAATTCGAATTGATATTTGAACATGGATTGTAAACGATATGAAATTCAATAATTTATTGAAACGTAAAATTTTAAAATTTGGTTTATTGGTTTGAAAATTAATAATGGTCCAAATGTGTTGAAATGTAGTGAATAGTTTAATCTGATATTAATTCCAATTTCATACTTTAATATAAATCGCTTTAAAATTATACTATTTTAAATTTCTAATTATTAAGACTTTCAAATTTATTAAACTATTTAACCAATATTAACTATATAAACAATTTTAACCTATTTCAAACCAGATTAATTTATTTTAAACTAAATAAACCATTTTTATTCATTTTAAATCTAATTAATCTATTTTAAATCTATTTATTATATTTTAATTATATTTAATCTATTTTAAATCTATTTAGTTATCTTAATCAATTTAAAAATGTTTTTAAATCTAATTTAAATATCTTAGAGTATTTTAACTATTTAAAAATCTATTTAAACATTTATAACTACCTAAATTATCATTCAAAAATTCAAACTAAGTAAAATTGATGTGTTTATATTCAAATTCATGAATTTAAAAGCAATTACAGCTAAATGATCTTATAACCTAAGTATAGATTTAAATGTTATAACTAATTGAATATGATGATTTTGAAGTAAGGATTTAATCTATTTTGGAAGTATGATTTTTGAAAGAAATTATTATTTCGGAAACGATATGATTTCAAAGTTAAATATGATTTCAAGATGAATATGATTTTGAAAGTATTACAGTTTTGAGAATATGATATTTTGATATAAATTGTGAATTGACCTTTGAAATGTAAAAGAACCATCCGGTGTGTAATAAGCGATTGGTTGTTAAAGAGACCGGGATCGAATATTTTCATACTCTCTGCCAATACCGAAAACCACTTTAACAACCATGTACGTGTTGGAGATTCTAGAAATGAAGTATGATGGTGTGATGAACGACTGTGTGAGGTATGACGTGACCCTGACTCTCGTGAGTCAGCATAGATGTGACTAAAACTGGAGCTATACCGGAAAAAGTGAGGTCATTCCTCCGATCGGGCACATTCCTTCGATACTATACTCTGACTTTGTGTTTGATTTATTGGCCACCCTTGATTTTGATTTGGGAGTTTGTTCCGAGATGGGCGATAATAGTTGTTATGCATTACCACCAGTTCGGGAGTGCAATTGGTATATCTACCCTGGCATTGCCTCGAGTGTCGTGTTCACATGCCCTAGCGCGCCTTCTACGAGTTTTTTTTATACCATACCTATGGGGAGCCCTCTGTGTAAACCTCTTGGAGGAGTGTATGGTACTGTATAGACTATGGGAATATATAATATGTGTTAAGAGGGATATAGGTAATGCCTTAGCGCTATTTTAATACTTTTACTTTATTGTAGACATATTATAATAGCGTACTGTACTACATAGTCGATGGTTTAATGGATCCTTAGGAGATGTGAATTCCGAACATCTCTTAAGTTATTGCACTCATGTTAGACACTGGACAAGAGATGTCAAACCCCGTAAACATCTCTGACACCGTCGCACTCATATTTACCATTGATTTAACTTACATAAGATTTTTTTAGTTCTGACTCGATTGTTTTTTCTTTTCAATTTGCTCGGGTTAGCCAGAACATTTCAGGATTTGAAGACCTTATTTCTGGAGGACGAAGACGAAGATTTTGTACTACTACTATTATATTATTCCACTACATTCATACTGTTCCGCTGCATTATTTATTTATTTCTAATGTGTAACTCTGATTCTATGTTGCATGAGTATAATCAAATGTTTTGCAAACAGCTCCATGAACTGTTATTTGATTATAATATTTTTTCATTCCGCTATGAGATTCTATATTTGTTTTATTTCTTTCTCTTTTCTTAATTACCCCAATAACAATCTGCTCTTTGAACGGCTTAAGTCGACATGTGTGTCTGCTTAAAACGTCCAAAAAAGGCAGGTCGTTACAGTTGGTATCAGAGGTTTGATTTAGCGCTAACCCTATCTTTGTGGGGTCTGACTCACATTAAATAGGGTAGTAATATCGTAGAATGAGTCGCTAAGTGCGTGTGTGTGTGTGTGTGTATATATATATATATATATATATATATATATATATGAGAGCGTATTTGTTAGTGTTGTAAAGGGTTTTTATATTGTGTTAATTTGTTCCGTTTTGTATTTATAAATTCTAGTTGATGCATAAGACGCTATGACATCGATAGAGATTTTCACATAATAGGACAGACCGGCACAATATTTGTTTTGAAATATAGGTAAATGAAATAATTTTGCCTATTATATATTTATTATATAGTAACAGTTTTATAAATGATATATTTAGTCCTAATATATTTGTTTGTTAACTGATGTTTATAAAAACTGTCTGTAAAATAAAATTTACAAATAAAATGAATATAAATTGGAAATTTAGAATTTAAGTTCTAGGGTTTTTGAAAATTTCTTTCGAATGACTTTGGATATTTGGAAGTATTTTCTGATATAAATATTTCAACGTGATTTGGAAGAAATGTTTTAAAAGAATTCCTGGAAGGAAATAAGTTTGTACTCCCCTATGTATCGATGGAAAATAATTTCGCTGATGAATGCACGTATCATCGACGCTTATTTTCGAATTTCAAAGTGGGATGGCTGTTGTAGTTGTTTTACTGCACATTTATTTTGATGAAAAAATATTAATTTCAAAATTTTAAATGTGATTGGATATAAAAGATATGATTATATATATATATATATATATATATATATATATATATATGTATATGTATATATTGAAATAATTGCAATAGAACCCTGCATTGGTTCTTAAATTTCTATAAATGAGATTTCAATTATTGTAATGAAATGAAATTTTAACTATTTAATAGTTGAAACTTCTAAAATGAAAATAAGAAATTTAATGCTATGTTATAAATGAAAAACACAAGAGATCTCAAATTTGTAACCAGTAAATAAAAAGGTAATGTAAATAAGAAAATGGGAATTATTGAACATTTGTTTACTAAAATGAAATAAGACAAACTTGTATAACTTTCAATTGCATTCTTAAAAATATATATATAACTTACCAAATATTAGAAGTTGAAATGTATAATAAGAAATGGAATAAAATATCATACAAGTAAAACTTAAATAAATGAAAGTGTTCAAAGGAATTACCTTCATAAATAAGAATTTTGATATTATAATGGTTATAAACATAAGTTATAATTGAAATACCACTAAATAAAATCAAATAGAAAGTGGGTACTATAAGTAAATAAATATAAACTTAAGTTAATGTTTGAGGCTATTTATAATTAAAGTAAATCATAAATTGTGTACTATATTTAGTAAATGAATATAACTTCCTAAATTGTTGAAAGGATTTAGAAAACAGATTGAATATTCAATAATACTACATAAAGAAATGAATGTAAATCTATATTATACTATTATTAGTGAGTTTGGTTTCAATAGCTCACAGCCCTCCTTGCATTTTTTGAAATGAATCGTCACACGTTGCTTTCCTTTTTTGCCCTCTTTTCTACGCTTCTTTCCGCCATCCAAACCCTATAGTTTTCTTCTGTTTCTAATTTACGCTCATCGGTCGTGCTTTTCCTCGATCCCAGATATATTCCTAACAAAATCATTTCTAAAATCGTTCTCTTCTTCCCAATCCTAATTATTTGTTCTCTCTAATTTGAGTTACATGTTGAACCGTGCCACCTAATTGGCTGGATATAGCCACTATCGACCTTCACCGTTCCTCCTTAAAGTGTCGCCAGCCCCTTCGAATTTGAAATTCCGGCTTCATCTATTCTAACCCTAACTCTAATTTCACGCCGCCTAATTTTCCTGAGATACCCATAACTGACCTTCACGTTGCTCCAATAGTGTCGCAAATCCCCATCGAATATGAAACTCTGACGATGCTATTCCTACCATTGATAGGTCCTACAGTAAAGGTATTCTTCTTTACATTTGTTTTCCTATTGAACACATATAGAAAATAAAAGGTTTTATTTTATAGATTATATTGTTTTTACTACGATGTCATAATCATAGGATTTATTTAGATCATAAATTTTCATATATTTTCTGCTTCACACAATTGATTTTGTATAATATTTATTGTATGCACTATTGCAGTTTCATCACCTTCTCAAATAATGTTAGGTGCACTGTTCCAAAAGTTGCTTCATAACAATAGAGTGGTTGCCAAATCTCACCTGCTTTTAGTTAATTTTCCAGGTGAGGAGCTTCCTGTCAGGTGTGATGGTTGATTTTTAGTACCCAAGTAAAGAAAATTAAACTACGTTGTACTATTTTCTGAGGTGGTATTTCTGTTTTTGTCATGTCTGGTACTTTTGAAATTTAATAATGAAACTTAACTATTCAAGATTTTTACCCTGCTTATTCTTTCCTTTACTATATAGTGAAGGTAAACTTTGAATGTCCTTTGTGTGAAAGTGATATGCTGATGAGATTGAAATCTGTTGTCCCCAATTAATTTCGTTAAAACAGGTAAACTTTTGGACATCATAGACTTTTATTCTTTATTAAATGCACGTCGGTTTAAAATGGGATGTTTATGTAATGTAATACTTTTTTACTTGCATCAAATGTCTTAAGATGTATATTTTAATTATTTATGAGTTGTAGAACATTGATAATATTCACAACAGGGTATTTGATGCAAGTTAAACTGAGTATTTGATAAACATGTATTTGATGCTGTAGTACTCATAAATGGCATGTGTCGCGCCATTGACAGGTATTTGATGCAATAATATTTTATAAACAGGTACTTGATGCATTTATGCCATTTATGTATGCCATTTAAGAATGATATGTATCAAATGGCATAAATAGGTATTTAGGAGTACGCCTGGTATTTAGGAGTATCTATACATGTTTAAAATGTCATTTATGAGTACTATGCCATACCTGTTTACGAGTACTCCTAAATATTATTCCGTATCTGTTTAAAATGGTATAAACAGAAAAAAGTATTTATGAGTACCTGTTTAAAATGAAACAAACAGGTATTTATGAGTACTCATAAATACTATGTCATACCTGTTTATGAGGGTTCATAAATACTATACCATACCTGTTTATGAGTACTCATACCTGTTTAAAATACTATGTCATAACTGTTTATGAGTACTCATAAATATTGTTCCATATCTTACTACGCCATACCTGTTTAAAATGGCATAAATGACTATCAAAATATTTTGAACACGTATTTATAAGTACTTATAGTATGTAAATAGGTTTTATATAACTCATATAATAAATGCCATAAATCGATACATGTCATTTAATAATATTTATGAGTTATAAAACCCGTATAAACAGGTATTTCATGTTATAGGAAAACTGAGCACTAATAATTTGCTGCATCTCAATGTTCAGCAAACTATCTTCCAGAGCTGTTTTCTTATATATTTTACGATAACGTTAATTAATTAAAATGTTTTTGAAATCACCTTTTTCCTTGCAATTTTGAGCTTCATTTTTTAAATTAATTTAGTAAAGATATGTAATTAAACTGAACCTGAGATTTACATAATCTAATAAGGTCTTTTTTCTTAATTTAACCGTTAAAGTTCGTTGTTCTTGGATCTAATTTTTTTCTACACAGTGTCCCAAAAATTGAATACTCCAATTTTTTAATACATTGGATCTTGCTTAATTAAAGAAAAGCATTTAAGTCTCTATTAGCTATAACTGTTGTTTTTATACTTTTTTTTATACCCATCCTACTCGACAAATGTGCAATATATTGATCATATAATTAGATTTTACGTAAGCCATAATGGCAGCGTGCCGTAATGTTAATTATACACCATTCAATATTTTCTTTTTTAAGTTTAGACTTTAATGAATATCCTTCAATTAATCTTCTATTTTTAGATCAAATTTATTGTCTTGACGGAATCGGAAAGCCCGATAAATAACAAAATTTTGTTAATTATTATATATTGTACGTTGTCATGCAAACTACAGACGCTTTTATCAAAATTATATTTACTTTCCCTCTTAATTCTTTGTTATCTGAAATCATCATTTTTAGCATGAATAGTTATTTAATATGCAATTTATAATAGAGCTTTTGTTATCGTATTTAGCTACTTAATTTTCTGACACGAATAATAAAAAATTATTTTGGAAAAATGATTTAGATTCATAATTCTCTATTTTCATACATGTATTTAAAGAAAACAAATATAAATTTTGATATCCATGGTCGACGACGAATGCATAGCATAGACAGCTTATAACAAATTGTAAGCTTGATGTTTGATACATAAGGAATTGTTTGAATGTTGTAACATGTTGTGTTGTGGCATATTACCTTATAATATAAATGTAACCTTTTCATATATGTGTATTAGTCCATCTGATGGGTGTAGAGAGCTATTGTATCTAATTTGCTGTATAATTGTTTAAATCATATTTTATTTTTGTTCATAAATCATAGAAGGGATAGCAAACCATTTGTCTATGGGTATCTAATTGTGCAAGTTGTGAATATAATATGCATGCTCTTTTGAACAAGTTACTTTGTATTTATTGTCTACATGGTGCAACCGAACTGATATTTCTTTTATATTGCAGAAGGCAAATAGAGTGGGTTCTATGGATAATTCGATTGCTAAGTGGACTGTTATGTGAGGTTGATGAAGAGCGACTGAAATTTTATTAAAAGTTTGACCTTGGATGCAAGTTAAGTATTATGTTCTTTAGGTAAAAAACCATTCTTATGTCAGTTTTCTTCTAGGCTGAGTATGATGAAATAGAAGCGAATGATTTCACTGTAATCAAGTTGGAGCAAAAACTACACATTCACATATTTTATATTCATGGCTTGAACTATCTCTCCACCAAGCAAATGTATCTTGATTTCTTTTGATAGTTTATTTGGTGAATCCTTATTTATGTTTCTTTTCTGATGCTCACTATGGCCTTCTTCATCAAGTTTTAATATGCGATGAAACATCTTATTTATATGGTATTGTTATCGCACATAAATATACTTTTTATAGCTATTTTGCATTTACTTGTGTTTTACTAACTAATTTGCATTTTTATGGTATATTATCACTGTAGGAACCAATTGTTGGTTTTTATATTGGTAGATTAACTTCTATCATACTTTACAAATTAGTTTACATCCTGCTTGCTTCATTTAATGGTAAATCAACTTATTAAACTTCTATTGGTAGCTTTGCGGTCAGTTTATGCTTGCATCTTTGTCGATATATCTATGAGTTCATATCGATAGAAATATTTAATTATTTCTGTTAGAGGCAGGTTTTTTGTTGCTCTATATGTCTTTAGGTTTTGGTTTGCAGAAGTTACTATTTCCAACTCTAAGTCGATTTTGTTCAATGGTGTTTTGCAGTTATCTCTCTTGCTTTTCCCCCATGGTGATTTAACTTTCTAATATGAAGACTTTCCAAGGTCAACGTGAAATGGTATGTTATTTCAATAAAAAAAATGTATTTTCTTTTTGGTGCAAACTATGTTACTTTTGCAGCAATCTCATAATTCTTTCCTTATTTATGTACATGTTGAACATGTACGAAACTGTCAAAATCTGCCTTTATCTATATATTTTAATTAATAGGTTTTCTATAGCTGTTAAATGGATATTAAAGTTATCTAATTAAAGATGTTACTGTAATAATAATATTTCTGGTCACCTACAACTCTCCAATAACTATACATATGAAAAGTAATGTTTAAAGATATCTATACTATGTGCCTTTTGAAACTACTATAATGTTCTTGACTAAGATGTAATTCAAACGTTATTTTTTTTGAAAATTCAATAAGTAAGAAATTGCAATTTAACAGTTTCACACATACAGATTGGCCTTGCAGAGACACAACATCAAATTATTCAAGATAGTGCCAAAACATTTCATAAAGATGCTCAGGTACACACAATGATAGTACATTTCAACTCAATTTCATTTTTAATTACAACTAACACTGAATATCATTGTTTTAAACTCCTAATCTCGCCCTGGAGTCCAATGATACCGCATGCAATTCTTCCTCCATCATTTTCGGTTGTTTCGCTAAGCTCGTGTCCACCCTTTCCTAGATCATTTGGATCAACATGGACAACAACAGCACGTCCATTAATTGAATTTGGCCAAGTGAGTGGGATCTGAGAATCAGATAGAGAAAGAGTAACAGTTCCATCCTCAGCAGTATTCACATTTCCAAGGTCACCAGCATGGAGGTTATCATCCTCAGGTGCCCCATGTTCCGTTCCAACAGGAATGAAGTGAGGACCAGTAGACATGCATCCATCTGTTGTGTCACCAAGAACATGAACATGGAAACCATGAAGACCAGGTTTGAGACTGGAGATGGTTTCGGTTACAGCAGTTGGACCATCTCCCCCTTGAGTGAAGAATACATGGCCCTTAACTCCTTTGGCGCTATTAAGTACAGCAACAGCCTTCATCATTTTCACTGTGACCTAGGCTGAAAAATCTGGGATTTCTAGGCAAGTTGATTTATTTTTCTCTTTTATTTTTGAATTTTACCCCTCTTCTGATTTCTGAGTTTTCAATTCAATTGATTATGCTACTATCCACCCAGAAGAACATGTTATGAACATTATCAAAACTGCTGAGTTTGCATGGAAAGGCATGCTTTAGCTGAGGTGGACAGTACATTCGATGAGGAATAAAAAAGATAAAGAAAATAAATCTGATAAACACATATATGTTTTTAAAATAAATGTGGTTCATGCCATCGTTTTTATTCTACAATTTGCATTTTTTTTCATTTTTTCATATAGTTGTTTCATATTTTGATTTTTTTCCGAAGACATGCTACGAAAATGAAATTTTATTTATGAAATATTACAGCAAACTAACTTCTGCCTATCAAGCTTAAGCATCTACAAAACACAACAATATTTGATTCCTTTACATAGTTGGCAAAAGTGTATAAAAATTTGCGGTTGCTATGTCCTTAGAACTATATATTTGTGTTATGAAATCAAAAAAATGTGTTTTCAAACCGCTGGAAGCCCGATTCAACTGGAACTATATGTGCATGTAATAGAAAGAGAATGAGTAAACCAACTATTCACAAAAATAACTCAACCATTAAATTATGTATTTTTCCTGTTAGTTTTGCTTTCATATAATATTTGTTTACTGCATCAAAATTAATACAATAATAGACTTATAGCACAAATTTGGTCAACTTTACTATGTAGGCGGGAAGGTTTGCAGGCATCCTGAATAAAAGTGTGACTCACCATTACTTTTTACTAGCTGTCCATTTCTTCACCGTTATTTTTATCTTTATTTAATACCTTGTGGGCAGTATAATCTCATACCCCATGGAATAAGATTTTTTTTATGAAGTTAAGTGGTTGTTTGCTATAAGGCAAGAACATGCAGGTCAAAAATTCAAGATCTATGCTAGAACAGACAGTACAACAAACTGATAATAATGACTCATATGTTATTTAGGGTGAGACTGAATTTATCACTTGCATTGTCATACCATAATCTTTATTTCATCAATTAAACTTCATGTGAATATAAATCTAAATTATTTTTTCCATATGCATACCATCATCGAATTACTTATGAGTTGGCGAACGCAACAAGCAATGGAACTACATTCCACACAATGAACATCTGGGACGGAATCACGTAGACATGGTACAAACTACATCGAACAAAATAATGGATGAAATATATATATATATATAGCTGCTTATTCTTGCTCATCACCAGGTAACTGTTCGAATTAACAGCTCGGTCGGTCGTGTATGCATTGACACTGAGAGTTTACTGAATGTTCTTAGCTAATACAACTTCAACTGTGGACCTTTCTATAAAAGCCCTGATCTGTAGTCACTTACTTGCATGCCTACATAAGTAAACATTTATTTTTTTTTCTTCCCGCCTCTCAAATCATCAATTGGTTTTTGTTGTTCACTTTACAAGGCTTAGCATGTAAGTATCCGGTCTGGTACAGTATTGTGATGGATGTTGGAAAGAATAATACTTCTATATCATAAAATATTACGGTTGTTGTCCCTTACCCTGTAACTTCATAACATAATACACTATCGATAGTTTCCATCTAAGTAAAAGAAATAAAAGACAACTAAATCAAGGTCTACAAATCATGTTCTAAGAACTTTTGGCTATGTTCAATGATATGAAAGATGAATACAGATTAAAAGAAATTCTATATGGAGTTATATGGTATTATGTATATTTTCTAAGTCTGACATGAAATTAAATGATAACTTTTACCATATGTCAACAAAAAGTCGTGGATATGTATAGACAATAGAGTTATTGTTATTAATGAATATCTAGGTTTTTTCATGGTGATACTGATCCAAAATTATATGGATGTGATGAATTAGTTTTCAGTATTTCATACTGTTTTAAACATTACACTGAGCTAAAAAATTCTTGCATACTAGAGAAATTTATACTGCCGATCTCAAACAAAATTAAATTAAACCAATCAAATATCTACCAAGCCAAATTGTTCTAAAATTTCATGTCTGGATCTTATTTTTATAAGGTTTATGTTACAGTGTATATTTTTTCTGGCGAATACTTTACTTCAGGGAGATATTTAATCAATCTTCAAATCTTATGCTATGTTCAACAATTATATATTACATTTTGGCTTAACATTACGATAAAAATAACAAGGATACATAATTCTGTATGGGTGATTTATTATAAGTTTTGCAGGTAATTTCATAAGAAAGGCATTTGTGTTTTCATCTTTGTTTATATTAATCTTTTTCTGTTATGCACAACGATACATGAAGCTTGGAGATCCTATTTGTCATGCAATAGAAATCCCAATGAATACTAAATAATGTATTATTCAATATAACCAAACTGATTTGATTCTTGATGCTGTAATTATTTAAAAAAAGAGTGCCAATTGTTCTATATATGAAAGTGGAACAATTTGATATCAAATGCATGTGTAAAGCAAAACAGTTCTCTCTATGGCTTACATTTTGATTATACATACCTCTGTAAATGTATATTTTACATCGTTTTACTATTTAGCATGCCGGGAGCTGAGAAGTTTGAAACCTGGATGGCACATGAACTTGCGTGTATCAACTATTTAACTATCGGATTTTAGATCGTTAGTTTACTAGAAATAACTAAAACAATTGGATTTTAGATTCTCGATTTATTGATCTTTCTAACTAACGACCTACATCTACTGTGATTTTAGAGAACGTCTGCCTCTATATGCTTTCATGACATTGCTATTTTTCCATTCACAACTGATTTCAATTTCATTGTTTCGCGGGCTGCGTAAGGATTTGTGAGTGAATAAATCTATACATGAATTCAGATATATATCACTGCGTTAAAGTATTGTTTTATAGCATATAGTTTGTTTTTTCAATTATAGCATGTCTTCTTTCGGACGAGAAGTACTATTCAAATATGTATGAGATTATATAATAATAATTGACCAGGTAGGCATTCGTTTGTAGAAAGATTGTTTGGTAGACATACATTTGTAGGCAAAAAAAAACTGTTTGTTTAGTGGTAACCTCATTTACTTCATAATTCTTCTTTTCAAATATTTATTTTCTCGACGTATGTTATATGAAAATAATTTTCATTTTCCCCCATTTTTTATTTCATTACGTGACAATTTAACAAGTATATTACGTGATGTCATATATACTAAAAAAGTATGTATATATATATATGTATGTGTGTGTGTGTATATATATATATATATATAGTTTTGTAAAAATACCTGTACTTGGGTAGTTGGGTTTAATCTTATTCTATTCTCTACGTGTACTGACTGATTTGATTCTCCCAGAACCCAATAAGATGTTGCTTGCAGGCTGAAGTGGAAGTGAAGCAATTTGACATTTTAACCAGGTATATGAACAATGTTCTTATGGCAGGCCCCACCTTTCGATATGCTACCACAGACCACATATCATCTCATTTTAGGCATGTTCTAATTATAGATTGAGATAGGTCACACATATAACAAATTAATGCTTTTTAGACTCCATGTTATACATGAAAACATCGATCAATTTTTCTTTTTTGTTTATGCCTACTTATTCGTCATCGACATTACTAAATGCTAATTATACTTTGAAAACTTAATAACTTTGTTATTTTGGGAATAGTGGTAACGAAATCATGTTATTTTAATCACTGTTGTACTCCTGATGCTTCTTTCAGTCATGTTATTCCCTACAAGTTTCTTCTATTTAGATAAGCAAGTGTTATTTAGTCTGTCCTATAACATAGTCTATGTTTTACATATGCAGGTAGCTACCATGCCTCATAGATCAAAAACAAGTTCATAATTCAGGGTTGTTTTCAGAGTATTTTTTGATAGCATCTGCTGAAGTTGAGAAGACGAAGAGGCATATTTCTTTTGTTCTACGTAGTTAAATATTTTATTCAGTGATATGATATATATGTACTTCTTTGTTTTTGATGTTAATCCACGGTTTGTTATTTTAATTTGATATAGGCTATTTGATTGTTTTACATATAACATGTAATTTCATATTTATTTTAAAGATGATGTTCATTGAATTTTTTAAACTACAAACTCATATAGTCAACCACTAACTAATTAGCTTTCAGCTGCTCTACTCTAAATGTTTAAATGCATCATATATTTTTTCTTTGATTGTCTAAGAATTTATTATGGTTCAAGTCAATATTTTAGCCATGCTATGGGACAATTTTGTCTTCAGAATTAGCATGTATTTTTTGCGTATAATTTCTTTACTCCTAATAACGATTACAGAAACGTATTTCAACAGTCTTGGTGACTTTTTGTTGTTACTGATGAAAGTACGTCTCTAATTTCGAATTTTACTGTGGTTGAAAGTTTATTACATGATTACAATATGTGCTCTTATTTGTATTGCTAAAATATTGGAGCTACAAGAATGTCTATTATTTACCTGTTACGTAGATCCAAAAAGCGATGCCTGCTATTTACGTATAGGCATGCTGGATAATTAAAAAGTAATCTATGTATGTGTAGCTACACAAATATGTAAGTTATAAAAATATCAAAAATAAAAATAGTTCTAATTCCGTGTGCGAAGCACGGGTTCACACTAGTTAAGAAGTAAGAAACATAAGTATGAATGTATGCACTAATGAATATTAATATTTAATGGAAATCAAGCGTATAAATTAATTAATGTAAACTAAACTGTAATAAAATGTATGTAAACAATTGAATGGAGATAACTTATGTAAGAAATGAATATAAAGTAATGGAAAGAAATTGACATTTTTTTGAACAAATGAAAATGAAATTTTGTAAATAATGAATGAACGTAAATGGAAATAAGTACTGAATGAATGAATGTGAATTTATTTACAAAGAAACCTATATAGTACTTTAAAATTTGATTTACATATGTTGAAATAGTTACATATGACTAACATATGTAAGAAAATGTAAATAACATATGTAAATAAATGAATGTGAATGAATGAAATAGTCATTGTATGAATGAAAATAAAGAAAGGTAGATAACATGAAATGAAATTTATAAGAATGAACTTGATTAATGCTTGGAGTCATTGTTGTTTTGGTTTATGGGTTGTTTGGGAAAGGATGCTTCTAATTGTTTGAATGTATGAATATTTATCTAAGACTGTTGAATATATGGTATACTTAGTAGTTATTTGTCATTCCATCGGGTTTAAAAGTTTATGAACTTGAACAAACCATTTGTTTTGTTTGATATGGATGTATGATTGATTACGTTGGTTTCATATGACGACTGTATGCTTGTGGTTGCAAGTGCTTGTTGTATGTTGTTTGCAAGTGAATATTGTTATGATTTTTTTGTCATAAATTGAAGCAATATAAATATTCCTCTCATATAATTATTAACTTCTTTGAATTATATAAGTAAAATACCGGTTATGGAAGTAATTGCTACTGCTTTTAGTTTCATAAATGAAACGTTAATTGCCCGACAAATAGGTACGTTCTCGGATTACAGTTTCATAGTGATATTATATTATTTTGAAATATATGATATACATGTTATTATTGGTATTATTATTTCTCCCGGACTTCTCCATACAAAGTAGACTCTGCCGAAATTTTTCATAAATTTTGGACCTAGAAAATTTTGTGAAATATTTTCCAAATTTTTTCAGTCTGGGCATAAAGGATTTAATTGGTTGTAAATTGATATATTTTCTTTTTTTAAATTATTTAATTTTGTAAAGTAGTTGCTTATAAGTCTGATATTTTAAATAAGATATATTGACTGTTTGATTTCTTCTTTTCCCTTCTTCTTCCTTTTCGAGGACGAAAAGTTTTGAGTGAAGGAGAGAGTAACGACCCGTAATTTTCGATAATTTAAATTAGTTAACTTAATGAATTTTGGTAATTTAATATTGAAATAAATAAAAATTTGTAATCAAATAATGAAATAATAACTAAAATGAAACGTAACAATGTTAATTAAAGTTAGTCGTTAACAATTTGAATGATCAACTAAAATAATTTTATGGTTATACTTGGTTATAAAATTTAATATAAGTAAATAAATGTAAATGTTGTATAAATAAATGAATTAGTATATAAATAAATGGTAACCGAATGAATTCTGTATGATGTAAGTAATTATAATGTTTGGTTGAAAATAATAAACTTAAGTGTAATATAAAGTTAATGGTAACAATTATTCTAAATATGTATTCACAACAGCAATCCTAAATATGTATTCACAACATCAATGCACAATGTTTTTAAATAGTGGGAGTACATGAATTGTATTAAAGGAATAGCAATTGAAGTACACTGAAAAAAATACAAAAAAATTGAGAACAAATTACGAAGTGGAAAAGAAATGCAACATAAATGTTGTACATGTACATAGATATTAAAGAAACTGTTCATTAAAATATTTGAACAAAAATTGTTACCGAGTTTCTATTCGCTTACAATTGTTGAAAGTTGTTGGATTGCGAGCGTAAGCGCATCAAAATCTATTACTTTATAGTAAAGCAGGAACTTCTCCAAGCTGAGCTGAACTATTGTTGCTTTCTCATTTAAAAATAAAGCTTCCTTGTCTATTTCCACGCTTTTTCCCTACCTTGCAGCCTATACCTCATCTTCCTTCTGTTTCCCGACGCTGTTGCCCATCCAACTTCTTATCTTTCCCGTTCAGCAATTGCTACCGCAATTCCATCACTCTGTGCCTCCTCCCTCTCCCGCTTCATCATTTCTTCCCCTCCCTCACCGTATCTCATCTCTATCGAATACTCCCCACTGCACATCCCCTTTCTGAATCAATGTCAGATTTAAGCAACTGACTTTTCCAAGCTGCAGATTGTTGGAATTCCTTTTAGATGGTGAATGAGATATATCCCACATCACCAAAAATATGTCCATTTTCTTGTATATATTATATACTCTCATCCTCTATATTGGCCCTTAGGGTCAAGTATATTTTGTGCGAGGGGGAGGACCTATATGGCCATGGACTAACACACACGCGCGCGCCGCCGCCCGCCCGTCCGACCGAAGCGGGTGCGGGTGCGGGTCTAATATGAGCGGACCCGACCCGGTTATATTTTTGGGAAATAAAAGTGAACAGTTTTACTGTTTGAATAGATGCAGGTTTTTTTAAGAGATGCGACGTTTTAAACAGCAACAGTTCTGGACCGTTGCAAATGAACGGACGCGGCTGTTGCAAACAGCAACAGTTCTGGAGCGTTGCAAATGAAAGGAAGTGACTGTTGCAAACAACAACACTTCTGGACCGTTGCAAATGAACGGTCGCGACTGTTGCAAACAGCAACAGTTCTGCAGCGTTGCAAATGAAAGGAAGTGACTGTTGCGAACAGTAACGCTTTTTTGACATTGCAAATGAAGAGATGCGGCTTTTTCCAACGGATGCAGCAGTTGGGAATTCGACTATAAATAAGGAGGAAACCTGATCACTTTCCTCACTCATTTTTTCCAAACCGAACAATCTCTTCTATCCCTTCATCTCTTAAAATCATCTTCAGTCCTATCACACAGAAGATCATACACATCACAATCTCGTGCAGATTACGTCTGTTGTATCTTGGGAGAATTTTTTAATAAAATTCTTAAGGAAATCGTTACGACGATCCTCAGACATTATCCGGTTAGAATTCTCAATTCTTTCTTCTATTTTGTTATACTGTTTATTCAAAATAGTATAACGTTGTTGTTGTAATTCATTTACAACGTTCATATTGTTATAATATTTACTACAGAATTCCAGTGTAGTGGAAATCTGAGTTATAAACTTGTGCGATGAGTTTATATTTGATTATTCTCTGTTTTGGTATACTAGACGTATAACATCTTAAGAATTTTACTGTTTTCTTACTAAAACAGAGATGGCAACTGTAGAATTTTCAAAGAATACTACTCACAACAGACCTGAACCGTTCAAGGGAGATGGTGATGATTTCTTGACATGGCAGAATCAGATGTTATTTTATCTCACCACGCTCGGTCTACAAAAGTACCTCGACGAGGAGGAACCGATTCCTGCACCAGGCAAGGAAGCAGAGGTGAATATGTGGAAGCATTCCGATTTTTTATGCAGAAACTATATTCTGAATTGTCTCGACAAGGTGCTATACAAAGTATATCAGCCTTTAAAGACGTCAAAAGAACTCTGGAATGCACTTACCGCAAAATACAAGACGCAGAATATCAGTCTTAAGAAATTTATTGTAGACAAATTCATGGACTACAAGATGGTTGACTCCAAACCAGTAACCGCTCAACTGCATGAACTGCAAATCATCATTCATGAACTCGAGGCGGAAGGTCATAAGGTTGGAGAATCATTTTTGGTTGAAGCCATCACGGGAAAACTGCCGCCGTCGTGGAGAGATTACCGCAATTATCTAAAGCATAAAAAGAAGGAAATCTCTTTGCAGGATCTCATAGTCTGATTAAAAATCGAGGCGGACAACCGTGCAGTTACAAAACCAAGCGAGGAGGCATTTGTGGCTGAAGGGTCGAAGACCAAAAACAAAAAGAAGAGTTTCCAGAAGAAAAGAAAAGCTCAAGACAACAAACCAAAAGACAATAAACGAACCAAGAAGTTTAATGGCGAATGTTGGGTTTGTGGAAAAGTTGGACGTGCCGCTAAAGATTGCAGACACAAGAAGGAACGCAATAAAGAGGCAAATATAGTGGATAACATGGAAGTAGACGAGTCCAACTTCTCGGCGGTGGTATCTGAATGCAATCTGGTTCAGAATCCTAACCAATGGTGGGTAGATACAGGTGCTACTCATCATGCTTGTTCTGACAAATCCATGTTTTCTACATATCAGAAATTCGATCACGAAGAAAAACTCTACATGGGTAATTCTGCAGTTTCCATGATCGAAGGCAGTGGCACAGTAATCCTCAAGTTTACTTCTGGAAAAACTGTTAAGTTGAATGGCGTGCTACATGTTCCAGACATACGCAAGAATCTCATCTCTGGTGCAGTCCTATCAAAGAAGGGATTCAAGATGGTGTTTGAGTCAGACAAGATGGTTCTGTCCAAAGCTGGAATATATATAGGAAGGGGATATTTATGTGATGGCCTATTTAAGGCAAATGTAGCCGTTATCGGCAATAAAACTATGTATTCTGATTGTGCTATTAATAAAATTGAAGTTTCTTATTTGCTTGAGCACGAAATTTTACTATGGCACGATAGATTAGGACACATAAATTTTCGAAAAATGAAGAAATTATCAAACTTGGGATTGATTCCAAATTTCCAAGTGGATAAGAACTACAAATGTGAGACATGTGTAGAAGCAAAAATGGTCAAACAACCATTTAAATCTGTTGACAGAAGCACCGAACCATTAGATTTGGTACATACAGATTTATGTGATTTCAAATCACTACCTACAAGAGGTGGGAAAAAGTATTTCATTACTTTCATTGACGATTATACGCGATATTGCTATGTATATCTTTTAAATCGTAAAGATGAAGCAATAACAGCGTTTATAAAATACGAGGCTGAGGTAGAAAATCAGTTAAATAAAAAGATCAAGATATTAAGATCTGATCGAGGTGGAGAGTATGAATCACCATTTGAACAATTCTGTGAAAAATATGGAATAATTCATCAAACAACGGCTCCATATTCACCACAACAAAATGGTGTAGCCGAGAGGAAGAATAGAACGTTAAAAGACATGATTACTGCCATGCTTTTAACTTCTGGTCTACCGACAAACTTGTGGGGGGAAGCCTTAAATATGTCTAATCACATATTAAACAAAGTTCTTCACAATAAAATGGGAACAATTCCATATGAGATATGGAAAGGACACAAACCAAGCTTTAAATACCTCAAAGTGTGGGGGTGCTTGGCAAAAGTTCCTGTTCCGCCTCCCAAGAGAGTCAAACTTGGACCAAAAACAGTAGATTGTTATTATCTTGGGCTAGCCCAAAATAGTAGTGCCTACAGATTTTTGGTATTCAAGTCTGATATAAATGATATTCATGTAAATACAATCATGGAATCAAGAGATGCCTCGTTCTTTGAAGATGTGTTCCCACATAAAAGAAACGATGGAAATCCTGTCCCAAAAAGGACAAGAGATAACAGAGATGAGACATGTAAAGATGAAACTCATCAGGATAACGAGGAGGTTGAACCAAGAAGAAGCGTAAGGGCAAGAACTTCCAAAACATTTGGTTCGGATTTTTTAACTTATATGTTAGAACACGAACCTCAAACGTACAAGGAAGCAATGTCATCTTCTGAATCCTCGTGTTGGAAAGAAGCAATCCAAAGTGAGATTGATTCAATTATAAGTAATAAAACTTGGGAAATTGTTGATATTCCACCAGGAATAAAACCAATTGGCTGCAAATGGATTTTCAAAAAGAAAATGAAAGCAGATGGCTCTATCGACAAGTATAAAGCCAGATTAGTAGCCAAAGGATATCGTCAAAAAGAAGGAGTAGACTTTTTTGATACATATTCGCCGGTAACACGAATAACCTCTATAAGAATGTTAATAGCAATTGCATCCATCTATAATTTAGAGATTCATCAGATGGATGTAAAAACAGCATTCTTAAATGGAAATCTCGATGAGGAGATTTACATGGAGCAACCTGAGGGATTTATTTCCAAAGGAAATGAAAACAAAGTCTGTAGATTAGTAAAATCATTATACGGACTAAAACAAGCTCCAAAACAATGGCACGAAAAATTTGATAGTGTCATGATAAGAAATGGTTTTCGTATAAATGAATGCGATAAGTGTGTTTATTATAAACAAATTGGACAATCATATGTGCTGATTTGTCTATATGTAGACGATATGCTAATATTTGGTCCAAATACTCAAGTCATAGAGACCATAAAGAAAATGTTAACTAGCAATTTCGATATGAAAGACTTAAGAGTTGCAGACGTTATTTTGGGAATCAAAATAATAAGAACTCCTAATGGAATTGAATTGTCTCAGTCACACTATGTAGACAAAGTGATTGAAAGATTTCAAAATTTTGAAATTAAAGGAGTAAATACACCTTTTAATCCATCAGAAGTACTGCACAAAAACACTAATGAGAGTGTAATGCAGCTGGAATATTCTCGTGTAATACGATGTCTCATGTATTTCATGAATTGCACAAGACCATATATAGCTTATGCAGTAAGTCGATTGAGCAGGTATACAAGCAATCCAGGGAAGGAACACTGGAAAGCACTAATGAGAGTGCTTGGATATTTAAAAAATACCACTAACTATTCCTTACATTATGAAAATTATCCTGCCGTCTTAGAAGGATATAGTGATGCAAACTGGATTGCAGATTCAGAGGAATCAAAATCAACGAGCGGTTATGTCTTTACCCTAGCAGGGGCAGCGGTGTCATGGAAATCTACTAAGCAAACATGCATAGCTCGATCCACTATGGAATCAAAGTTCATTGCATTAGATAAAGCAGGCGAAGAAGCAGAATGGCTTCGTCACTTTTTAGAAGATATTCCGTTTTGGCCTAAACCTGTACCGGCCATATGCATACACTGTGATAACCAAGCAGCGCTAAGCAGAGCGCAAAACTTTGTGTATAATGGAAAGTCACGACATATTCGTCGACGCCATAATACAGTTAGGCAGTTACTCTCAAATGGAACTATTTCCATAAATTATGTGAGAACAAATGATAACCTAGCGGATCCATTTACTAAAGGTTTATCAAGAGAGAAAATTTACTGCGCATCGAGGGGAATGGGCTTAAAAGCCTAAACCATCAAGAGTTATCTTATACGGAAACCTATCCTAGCAACTGGAGATCCCACGGACTAGGATCAATAGGCAAACCAGTTCTGAATAACTCAAGACGTAATGCATTTACGTGGACATAGTCCAACTCCATTCCTATGGTGCAAAATATAAATGCATGCCTACAGAGGTGTTTAAAGGTTAAAACTATATTTTTTAATGATGACCATATCTTGACAATAACAAGTGGGGTATATGTAGGATACTCTTAATGGTTGCGATCACCTATGTTAGTGTGAGCTGGGTCGGCTCTATGAGAATATTCAAAGGCTTTTATTCTCTAAAAACACTCGCAGAACCAAAAATTGTTCAGGACCAAAATGAACACAACCAAGAGATTGGATGTGAAGGGAAATAATGCTTCGTAACGCTTATTGTCTGGTTATACAATAACGGCTGACGGTTCAAGATGAAATAATTCACCGATTAGCCAAGTATATCCGATAAGTTTTAACTAGGGAAAGTTCAAAGTGAAATATCTACTTATCCTCGATACAGCATTAATTTCATATGAACTGTGTGATATTACACTTTGTGTGGGGGAGAGATATATCATCATTCATGTGGGGGATTGTTGGAATTCCTTTTAGATGGTGAATGAGATATATCCCACATCACCAAAAATATGTCCATTTTCTTGTATATATTATATACTCTCATCCCCTATATTGGCCCTTAGGGTCAAGTATATTTTGTGCGAGGGGAGGACCTATATGGCCATGGACTAACACACACGCGCGCGCCGCCGCCCGCCCGTCCGACCGACCGAACCGGGTGCGGGTGCGGGTGCGGGTCTAATATGAGCGGACCCGACCCGGTTATATTTTTGGGAAATAAAAGTGAACAGTTTTACTGTTTGAATAGATGCAGGTTTTTTAAGAGATGCGACGTTTTAAACAGCAACAGTTCTGGACCGTTGCAAATGAAAGGAAGTGACTGTTGCGAACAGTAACGCTTTTTTGACATTGCAAATGAAGAGATGCGGCTTTTTCCAACGGATGCAG
Organism: Allium cepa; assembly: GCA_030765085.1. Taxonomy (NCBI): domain Eukaryota; kingdom Viridiplantae; phylum Streptophyta; class Magnoliopsida; order Asparagales; family Amaryllidaceae; genus Allium; species Allium cepa. The sequence continues at coordinate 302,762,997 of CM060943.1, read as the reverse complement.
CAGTTGGGAATTCGACTATAAATAAGGAGGAAACCTGATCACTTTCCTCACTCGTTTTTTCCAAACCGAACAATCTCTTCTATCCCTTCATCTCTTAAAATCATGTTCAGTCCTATCACACAGAAGATCATACACATCACAATCTCGTGCAGATTACGTCTGTTGTATCTTGGGAGAATTTTTTAATAAAATTCTTAAGGAAATCGTTACGACGAGCCTCAGACATTATCCGGTTAGAATTCTCAATTCTTTCTTCTATTTTGTTATACTGTTTATTCAAAATAGTATAACGCTGTTGTTGTAATTCATTTACAACGTTCATATTGTTATAATATTTACTACAGAATTTCAGTGTAGTGGAAATCTGAGTTATAAACTTGTGCGACGAGTTTATATTTGATTATTCTCTGTTTTGGTATACTAGACGTATAACACAGATTTCATGTAACCAATCTTCAGAATGACTAGCCAATCGACTGATTTACCGCCGTCCTCTCCCTCGCCACTCGGTCGATTGTACAGGTAACTGCTTCCTGCGTCCGCGTATTCGAATGTAGTTTTTTAGGTGGATTGATTTACTATCTCTGTTTTCATCTTCTTTCAATTAAAATTGCCATTTCTGCTGTGATCTGACCAATTTATGCTCTCGTTCTTCTTCAGACTATGATTTGCTGTTTATTTATTTTTGTGATCGACCACAACCTGGAGGTGTTAAGACAGATAATTGTGTCAAAGTCATATTTGTATAGGCACACTGCTTACGCTGTTTATGTTACTCATTAGAAAAGAACTTCTGCTTCTACATTGCAATAGCTGCTTGCATACTACAATATTTTGGGTTCAACCGATTATCGTAGGCAGATCCAAAAACCAATAGAAAATCCAAAAAGGGATGATCTATTATCCATAAATCTAAATTTTGTTACCTATAAACACTATTTGCTTGGTGCTTTTTTTTTGTTTTCTAAGGATTCACTAATAGAGTTTGATAGAGGTTTTTACGTGCAAATTGTTTTTTTTTTCAACTTACTGAGTCATCAGGATACGCATGTTTTGGTTTTCACATTTCCGACTTTGAATAATTCCCCTTTCAAATGATCGCAGTTAATAATTTTATTTTCACCGCACGAACTGTTGTAGTTGTTCGAAGCTATTTTTCATGCTGCTGAATATGGTACTATTTACAATGGTAGGGTAAACTGAACTGTTCATTATTGTATACATGTGAAAGAAGTTTCATTTATGATAACTTTTTTGGTAGCCAGCCACTCTAGCCTGAGCATTATTGTATTATTGTTTAACTTTCAAATCATATATAATTTTTATGTGATGTACCTTGTAACTTACTTTGGAACCGAAGAATTTCAGTTTGATACTTAAACTGGAGGTAAAGGAATGTAATTTCTATTCAAAGGGTTTTTTCCCCATTTTATTTGGTTTACTATTAAATAGTTGATTGATGGTTTATTGATTGTATGGTTGAAATATGTTTAGTCTTTGTTCATTTTTTTTGGTTTCATCGTAATTATTTGTTATATCGATGGATGGTGCACAATTCATTGTATATTAGTAAGCACTTATTTATTTCAGGTTCAAAATAGTCTTAGTTTCGTAGTTAAAAATATGAACTGACCTTAAATGATTACCTGTGTATTTTGGTCAAATAGCATCAAATACTTGGTGAAGAAAGAAAATTCCTTTTTGTGTATGTTAATACACTTAATTCTCAATCATTGTTCCCATCATTTGATGATATCATGCTGAAACCATAATTTTATTTTTGATTTTTTTCCATTTTGTTACATTTGTTCCTAAATACAGTGCATTTATTTTTCTGTCTGACATTGTTACATCTATGAAAATTTTCAAAGTACAATATATTTTAGTTTGCTTTACTGATGACCCAAATTTGTTGGTCCCAAAACTGTACTTAAAATTTCGTACTCTAATCAATTTTGGTGTTATCTTTATTCCAAAAATATAGTGCATTTTACATCGAATTTGTTTAAAACCACCTGCATTACGATCGACTGTACAAGAAGTTGAGATTTTCTTTACTAGCTGATGGGATGCAGGCTTATAATGGAAAACAAGTTCAACAATTTCTATATTCTGTGCTAATGCACTTGCCAAATTTCTTTTTTTCACTATTTTTTTATGATCTGCTTTACGACTATTGCATCTCGATGCCATTATGTTTTACTTCCGTATGATATAGAATAAATCACATAAATGCAGTACATGCTTCTGACGTTCCGGCATATAGTATGTTCTATCAAATAAAAAAAATACTTAACATACAATTTTCATGAATGCTGACGTTCAAGATGATCTCAAATTGTTGCACTAAACTATTACATTTGTCAGATCATGTCCACATCATTTTACCGTCTTCCATCATCATATGGAAGACACTACAAAGTATAATATATTTTATTTTGCCATAATTAGCTAGGATTAGCGGATATCTGTTTGCAAGGTCACATTTTTCTTTAGCTTTTTCCATTTTTACCCTTCTAAAGACATTTGTTCTCCTTTTTCTATACTTTTACAATAGTCTAATTTTTTGAATTCACCTTTATGCTACATTACTTTCCACACTTAATTGACCATTTTATAAGCCGCGTCTATCGACTACCACTGTATTTTGATTTGATGTCCTCGGGCAGAGGGTGATAAAAACAATTAATTACTCATTTTTATTTCTTTTCTTAATGTATTTTTGCACGTCTTTTTACCAAGTAGTACCATAGAGTTACTTTCAAGATGTCATTTTGAAGTTAATTTTCTTCCACGAACTTACATATATCCTCCTTGGTACCATAAATACTGTTATAGATTAAAATTTTCAGTAAAGCTATTATGTAAGTTCTGTAAATGTATCTTAAAAGTGGAGTATGACACAGTCCAATAGGACTACGGGTGGGTGCGGGTCGGTTTGGTGCGGTTTGAAGTTCAAACCGCTTCCGCACCGATTCGGTTTGAATGTAATACGGTTCAGTTTCGGTCCGGTCTGGTTTGAATCCATATTGAGTATGAAATAAGAGAATTACTTCCGTCAACAATCAATTTACGAAGGCAGCTGTGTGAAGCTTTTACACTTGTTAAAACACACAATGTTATACTAAAATGAAAGATTGGTTTTTAACTATATGAATATTTTAATTTGACATTTAGCTACAAGGGAGATTTTTTGGGGTGCATTAACCAAACATCAAAATTAATCAATGCATAATTATTAAATAAAATAATTAGAATAAGATTATAATTACCATTTATCCGAAAAAATGTGATGGAAAATATTATATCAAAACTATAACTTCTTTCTTTGTGACAACAAATATTATTAATATAATAGCATACGCTAAAAATTGAATATACATGGTTAGAATCTAAAATAAGATATAAGTTGCTTATATTTTTATCATAAAATTACTAGTGTAAATATTCGGTTCGGTCCGGTTTAATATGGTTGGTTCAATCGTCCAAACCGCAACCTAACCGTATCGATGCGGGCCGGTCCGATTTGGGTTATTTGCTTTGGTTAGAAGCTTCGGTGCGGGTTTCCGCACCGTTTTTACGGTTCGGGGCGGACGGTTTCCATATAACGGTGCAGTTTATGCCCATACAATGATTCTCAAGTATTGCTGTTAGTAACTTTCACATGTTTACTTATCAATTTTGTTAGAGAAACTAATTATTTTTTTATTCTGCAGCTTACGAACATCAATAACCGTGAGGTCACCATCAACTTTTTTCTCACATGTTTACTAACCTCAATTTTTTAAAACAGCCAGTATTTTTTACTTTCTTCACTGCCATAGGTTGTACATAATATATATAGTCTAACACACACACATATGTATATGTGTATATGTATATATGTATGTACATATGTATATATGTGTGTATATGTATATATGTGTGTGTCTATATATATATGCTTCGCAATGGATGATAATAAAAAGTGTCATTATGTTCCATCATTTTACGTTTCTACACCCTATATTAATATGGTATTGATAATTAAGCCCAAACAAATTACTATTTCAGTGGCTAATCACCCATATATTTGTTTAGGGATTTATGTTCAAATTAATCTATCTTTTTCCCCATTTATTTGCAGCCTCTAGTCTATGAGATTCGTGGTTAGTCTACGAGTATTTCACTTCTATGCTTCCTCTTTGTCGTGTAAAGCACGCACAAATTGGGAAACTATACCCATGTGTTGTTTTAAAACTTTCAGACTTTTGGGTTAAGTCATATGAATTCAATATGTTTTAACGCCGGTGTTTACTTTTGCAGCTAACCGATGGTTGTTCTATTTAAACCTTTGTTATACCGATTGTTGTATAATTGAATTCACAGTAGGCGGCTTTAAGGATTGAAACTATTCCACGCTTAACTATCTCTGATCATGGATGCCATGTTGATTATGTTATTTCAATGACTAATACACAGTTTATTGGTTATATATGTTTAGCCATTATTCAAATTTTTTGGTTGCTTCGTCCTGATTTTTTTTATCGATTAATGGTGCACTATTCATTATATATTAGTAACCAATTCTTTATTTCACGTTCGAAATAATCGTAGTTTCATAGTTAATACTATGAAACCGACCTTAAATGATTACCTGTCTATCTTTGATCAAATAGCATCAAATACTTGGTGAAGAAAGAAAATTCCTTTTTGTGTGTTTTAATACACTTAATCGAACCAACCTTACAATGTGTTAGAACATGTAATTATTTAACAATAGATCTGCTATTATGCCTTAAAAACTTTCTCTGTCAGGTTTCCGTATGTCAAAATAGATTACAAAGCATATAATGGATATGTGAACGTAAAGTGTACATATATTTGAAAACTCAATCCTAACCAAAATATAAACTTTAATATAATATTTATCAATCTTACTAGATTTTGCTTAATTTCGTTCTTATATTTAGATATACTGCATATATATTGCCCCGGCTAGATCCGATGAATTTTTTTTTCATGTTGAAGGGGGAGGATTCTTTGAACTTATGATAAAATGGTCAAAGTCTACTTCGTAAAAATGGGAACCAATTGACGAGCAATATTTATCATAACGATTCTTTCTATTTTGATGCATCATAATATCAGTAAATGTTAAAGTCATACTTTTCTCTCATTGTAAAGAGTAAATTAATTTATGGTGAATCATTAAGGTTTTAACTATAATTTTTTTCCATGGCTCCTATGTTTTACTGCATCATTTGTGCACATGATATTAAAGTCCCTTTATCAGCTGTGATTTACAATAACCAGTCATTCTTTGTCACCGTTCCCGTATAAGAAAATTGGTTTTATATTTAGATTAGCAAATGAGTAATCAAACAATTGATTATGCGTTAATACTGTTTTTGTACTAGGTGTAACACCCAAGTTTGAAACTTGAACATTTATCCTACTTCCACGGTTTATCACTGAAAATGCAAGATTAGTAGGTGCATGCATGTAATATGACAATGAACTGCCACTTATTTCCATATTCATTTAGTAATCACTTTGTAAATAATGGTTGTTCTATCCAGGAAGATGATTATCACCTTCTGTTTTCAGACATAAGCATACTGTATTAATTCTGGGTTTACGACTGGTACACTTACGCTATCATACAAGGGAAACCATATTGAACAACTATGACTACCATGGTTTTTCAATATCAATATTTTCAGATGATGTCCAACAAGGGCATGACGTGCATAAAAAATAGTTGAAGCAGCTTTTATTTGAAACCCGTATTGCATTCCAGCTGCAGATTATATATTATATTTTTATTTCTGTTCTTAATTTTGTTTATTTATATGTTTTGTGAAAGGCTTCGCGGGAATAAGAAATGAGGAAAATAGCTATTACTATATTGGGTGATGTAGTTATACAGATGTGCAACATCTCCGCATTAGTGTTTAAGGTAACAAAGCTACAAAGCTGATGATATATGTTATTTCCATCATTTCTTAAAAAAAATGTTTATATACTGGCTCTGTTTTTCAATTTCCTTCTCATAAAGTATTCAATTTTTTTTTAATATTATATTACTTAAAGTTTTCAGAACATTTTACGTGTCTGTTGTGGAAAAATAACAGTAAATTCATGCGGTGAATGAATTGTTAATTTTTTTATATTGCCGAAGCTAGGAAATTAATAGTACATACAACATTTCTCTGTTCAACTCATGTGGCATATGCACGATGGAAAACAGACCAGTTCAGGAATTCTATATAGGACAAGATGAACTGGTTTAGGATATAAACAAAGAAGAAAATGGTTAGTAATCAATTTTAAGAATAAAATGTTAACCTTTATTCTAGTAAATGTGGACAAAATATAATCACAAGGGAAAATATAAAAACTGGATCTTTTCTGCATACGTCCCATTTGTAGCTATCAAATTCTGGTTTGGAAAAAAACAGTGTATACCATTTTTTATTCCGACCCACGGTTGTTTATCAATACATTTAACCAGTGTGTAACCCGTGCACTACACACGGTAATGTTATTAAAAAGTAATATTTAAATTTTAATTATTGTTAAAAATTGAATTTGTTTAAGCGCCATTTGATAAACTTGTTGAAATAAAAAAAAATTATAATTTAAAATGACATACACCACTCGTATGTAAGATAAAGGGTAGCTCATATATATATATATATATATATATATATATATATATATATATATATATATATATATATATATATATAGCTATTACTATATATGTAAATAGTTGATGCTATGTGATAAAAGTATTTTTTATATAAATGGATGAAAAAAAATTGAATTTTCCATTTCTATTAATATGAATATTGTATATACAATTTTAATGATTTACAATGGAATAATGAATATTATGTAATTGAATATATCTAAGTATTTTAAATCAGCGATCAGCTTATCTAATAAGATATATGGAGCTGAATGTTAGAAATGAGAGAAAAAATGAGAAAAACTTTGTATGTAGTTGTAGTTGAGAAAAATATCTTATGATCAACTTATCTAAAATGAAATTTTATTTATTATCTGAGATTTTAATTAGTAATTTTTTTAACTTAGCAATTAATCATAAATTTCACGTCATTATAGGAGTGTCACGTTTACAACTTCAGCATTTGCAACAACAACGAAAAATGTTGCGTTAATTTGAGTTGTGAGTTCGGTAAGTTTTAATATCGTGTTGAAAATGAGAATGCCGACATAACCTAATTTGTATTAGAGTAATCCGTGCATCCACATCTCAATGTTGTAAATTATAAATTTATCCTTTAAAAGTTGTAAAAAAATGAAATTTTATACTAAAAATGTATGATATTATTTTGAGACGAACGAATTATAAATTAAAAATATATTATTGTTTATGTTTACATTTATGTTATACGATCTATATATCTTTATATATGAATAAAAATAACAGTTTTATCATCTTCGCGCTCGCGCGCGTGTGTTATACGCATACTTAAACCGATGTATATTTTAAGATTTATTAGATGAATTATTAAATATAAGTAAATTGAATTTATTTGAATGATTTAACATAAATATTACATAATTGGTTAAATACATGTATAAGAGTAAAAAATATATTAGAAGAGAATCGTGAAGGGTTTGTAGGTAACTATGGGAATTTAAAATATAGGTGCTAAAGTTAAAAATATAATCTTTCAGCGCAATACATGATAACTTCATTGAGATAAACGAATTATAAAATAAATTTGTTATTGTTGTTGATGTATATAATTTATGCTATGTGATTTATATGTGTTTATATGCAAATAAAAATTTTATTTTACCAGTTTGTTGATGTCACTATGGTATACTGTTGAAATTTTCATATTATAGAATTTACATGATGTATCTAATGTTAGATAACCGAGTTTATCAAATGGTTTAAATTTTTAATTACGTAATTAGTTTAATTGTATGGACTTACATTAGAAGAAGATTAAGAAAGCTGTGAATGATCTTAGAAAATTTTAAAAGTATGTATTTGATTATAAATTGGCATTAGAAGTTTAGTAGAATAATTATGAAGTGATAAATTACTAAAATTTAAAATTAAAATATCGGGAGAAAATTAAGGAGAGTAAAGAAAACTCCTAAAATTAATGAGAGAGCTTGAATTTCTTCTGCTTTACTATTATTTAATAGATTTACTGCGGCAGTTGTTGGATATGGCGACTTTTATGATACTCAAAAAATGCTTTCGACTGCACAGTGCAAAGGAATACAAAATTAGCGAATGTTCTGCCTTAATTTATGTAATTAACTAAACTATCCAACGAATTTTTTTTTCTAACTATAACAACAGTCTTATCAATGAAAACAACTTTATGGTCGACTTCTGGTAACGAGTGGACTACTGAGAGGATGATGATTTTCTGCGCACGTTGTTCTATTTTGATCACTGTGTTATGAGTTCCATATGCCCTTCCTCAGCCTTGTGCTTCTAGCCATATATAACCATTATTGTTATATTTTCTTTTTTAAACCTTTTTTTACCTGCAAAATGTCGTCGACTCAGTGCACTCTTCGTATCCAAACTCATTAGGCTGGGTTATTGATTTTGATGTCAAACAGCAGAATATCACAGCTGCGTGCATGTCAGCGTTCGGTATGCATATTTTGTCCACCATCTTTTTAAACAGTGTACTAACATTTAAAACTATCTTTATGTTTCTTGACATTCTTTATGTTGACCTATTGCATTTGCTGCGACTGTCCTGAGACTGAAATAATGTATAAATCCAGATATGCAAATTTTCAAGAGCGAGATGTCGATTGCTGCTGGCATGGAAACGGGCAAAAAGATATTATACAAGCAAGTGGATGCGGTGCAACAACTGTTGTCATGACTTCATAGACATGTCCCTACATAATTTCTCTGACTTTCTTTGTCGACATCATGAGGAGGACGCCAACAAATTGCTTTCGATCGAGGGATCTTACCTTCGACCAAGCTAGTACCATTTTACTATCAGCATTTTTTCCCCTCTGACTATACATACTATGCATAGCCATTTATGGTATGCTTTTTCTATGTGAAGTTTGTCAGATAAATCGTTATCACGGATATCGAAAACCAAGGCATAAAAAAAGTGAAAGGCAGCTATAGGTATGATCGATATTATTTTCCTTCTATTGTAGGACATTGATATATATACGTCTGTTGTACAGTATATGGTTGTTACTAGTTATTACAAATTTTAACTGTTATTAGCGCTGTTATTTGTTATTGCGAAAAACCATGACCTAACAGGGTGTCCCACTGACCCATTTCCGACATCATCTAACGCAGCTCAATGGGGGAACAACATACCTATATGTGCTGTTTCACAATGTACCCGTCTTTCCTCTCTATGGAATTACGGGCAGCGTACGTTACGCATTTAACTTGGTTAATCAAGATGCATTGGCTGTTCAAACCTTTTCGTAATTTTTTGGCTAAATCTGCAAATAAAATATTCTTAGCGCACAATGGTCCTCCTACATGTACATGTTCGTATTGTGGAGCATTGCTTTGGTTTGAGAAAAGGTAAAAAAAGGTGAGCGTGAATGAAAATCCAAAATTTTCAATATGCTGTCAGAAGGGAAAGGTTCAGCTGTCGTCCTATCGACCAGGCCCTAATTATTTGATGGAGTTTCTTGACTACAATCGAGGTTCTGTTTCAAAGGGATTTCGGCAACATATACGAGCTTATAATTCTATTTTTGCTTTTACATTTATGGGTGGGATTGTTGATAACTCCATAAACAATGGTCATGGTCCATATATTTTCAGATTAAATGGTCAGAAGCACCACCGAATTGGCTCGCTTTTGCCGACAACGGGTAAACCAAAATTTTCTCAATTATATTTTTATGATACCAGTAATGAAGTCGGTAATCGGGTTTCGTCGTTTGGTGGAAGTATGGCGCAAAATTTAGATGTGGATATTGCAAACAATCTAATACATATGTTCAACTACTGCAGCGAGTTGGTTAAAGTGTTTAGGATGGCTAGAGATAGATTTCATGCGTTGGAATACCAGCCTATCACCGTCAGGCTCTTCGAGAGATGTTATAAGGATGGACGATAGTAAAATTTACCAACTATGTCGAAGATTGCAGCATTGATTGATAACTCAAATGTGGATTCGTGTGGCTGTCGTGAAATTGCGATTGAAGATTGCAATGGGGTACTAAACACGATTAGTGAAAAGCATTCTTCTTTTATGTCCATACAATATCCAATTTTGTTTTTGTATGGTGAGGATGGTTTCAGGTGTGATATAGAATACAGAGTAATTGATGTATGTTTACCAACTAAAAGAACGATTGTTACGATCAAGGAGTATTATGCATACCTTATTCGGCGCGGACTAGAAGATGGCTCGATTCTATTGTGGGGTGGCAGGCTTTTCCATTAGTTTATTGTAGGCAGTCACATATGTATTGAAGAAGACATGCTGTCGTGGGTGAAGAGTAACCAAAGTATGTTAAGATGTGAATTGTATAGGGGTCTGCAAGATTCTATTACGGCTGGTGACACGACTGCACGAGCGATAGGAAGAAAGGTTATTTTACCCTCCTCTTTCACAGGAGGTCCTAGGTGCATGGTACAAAACTACCAAGATGCTATGGTCATATGTTGGTGGGCGGGATCCCCGGATTTTTTTGTAATGTTTACATGCAATCCAAAGTGGCCTGAGATTGAAATGACTTTACTAAACATTCCCAGTCAAAAAGCTGAGGATAGACCGGACATTGTTTCCCTTGTTTTCCACGTGAAGCTTATGGAGCTAATGCGCGACATAAAAACTGAATGTCATTTCGAAAAAGTCAAAGCACGTAAATTTTACAAATTATTACTAATTTTTTCACCTTTTTTTACTATGCTTCCGCTGACTTAACTTATTTTTTTATTTCTCTCTTTATGTTTTTTTACAGTTGTTTATTCAACTAAATTTTTGAAATGGGGACCACCTCATGCTCATATATTTATATTTGTGTTTGGCGATCAGAGACCAAAGACTATTAGTCAAGTTGAAGCACTGATTAGTGCTAAGGTACCAGATAAACATGCGGATCCATTTGCTTATCAGTCAGTATGTCAATACATGATTCATGGTCCATTTAGTTACATGAATTCTTGATGGGCTTGCATGGTGGATGGTTCTTGCTCCAAGCATCATCCTAGAAAAATATAGGAACGAAACCAGTTTTGACAAAATTGGATTTCCTATTTATAGATGACGAAACAATGGGTTGTCAATGGAGATGACAAATGGGTTTTTGTAGGACAATGGTTGGGTTGTACCTTATAATATTTATTTAGTTGTCAAATATCAAGCACATATCAATGTAGAGTTATGTAACAGAGCAAGGTCGGTTAAATACCTACTTGAGTGCATCAAAAAGGGTCATGACAGAGCAACTATTGTTATTGAAGATAGTGCAAACAAAGAATGCACGTTAGTTCGGGAGATCGATGAAGTAAAAACTTATTTGGACTACATATATATCAGCTTCAGAGGCATCGTGAAGAATATTTGAGTTTGATGTTCAGTATTGCACTCCATCGGTGGAGAGGTTAATGTTTCATTTGCCGGGAGATAAAACTGTGTATTTTGATGAAACGGAACAATTAAATGACGTCTAAGGCAAGCATAATATTCACAAAATTATGTTTAACCAGTGGTTGGAGACTAAAAGAACGTGTGACGCAGCTCACTAGCTTACCTATGTCGATTTTCCTACTAGGTGGGTAAGGGATAAGTCTACGAAGGAATGGAGGATGAGACAGAAAGGGGAATGTATCGGTAGGATATACTATGCACATCCTATGTCAAGGGAGATGTTTTATATGCGTATGCTTTTAAATATTGTTCATGACCGTACATGCTATGAAGACGTTAGAACAGTGAACGGTGTTGTTATCAATACCTTCAAAGATGCATGCCTTGCACAGGGTTTGTTAGAGGATCATAATGAGTGGTATGAGGCATTTACTGAAGCACATCATGGGCATCCCCAAATTTTATAAGAGAAATGTTTGCAACATTGCTGTGTTTTTGTGAGATTTTAGATCCTAAACAACCGTGGGATAAACATTAGGAGAATTGTAGCGAGGATATGGAATGGAGGTACGTACGCAGGAACAGATGTGGGTCACATGAGCAGTCTTTGAATATGGTGAAATCAGAAGCATTACTTTTCCTAGAAAAGATTTTGCTCGGAAACAACAGATCGCTAACCGAATACTGGTCGTTAGGGGAAGCCGACTTCACAAATTTTCGTTTGGTAGATAACACACTACTATTTGATGAAGTGGACTATGACTGTGATTTATTACTCGTGGAAGTTGAACAGTCAGTGCCATTGCTAAATTCAGAGTAGAAAATAGTGTTTGACGCCATAATCTACGTTGTTCGCAACTGCAGTGGATGTTTTTTTGTCTATGGAAGTGGAGGGACAGAGAAGTCATTTCTTTGGAATACTTTAGCATGCACTGTACGTATGGAAGGTAGAATTGTATCGGCGGTAGCATCTTCTGGCATTGCATCACTTCTACTTCCCGGTGGAAGAACTTCACGTTCGAAGTTCAAAATTCCTATAAATCTCAATGACATGTCCACCTGCAATATTTCCAAACAGTCGTGTTTGGCTGATTTACTTAGACATACGGATTTGATTATTTGGGATGAGACTCCTATGGTTCAATGAAATGCACTTGAATTTGAAAAGTCATTGTCAGATGTGGTCTCCTCTGACTCGATTAACGATGATGGTTAATTTTTTTGTAGGAAGACGTTGTACTGGGTGGGGATTTTAGGCAGACATTGTCTGTTGTTCGTAAAGGCACAAGAGTGACGATTGTTCGGCTATGGCGACTGGTCACTGAGCTATTCTCTCTCTCTACTGCTTTTTTTCTTCGATTGTTCGGCTCTTCTTCTCTTTTGGATTTATTGCTACTGCTTATTTTACTGATTATTCTTTTCGGATCTACCGATTCTTGTCTCTTGGTTGATGGATTCGTTGCCTTTCTCGAACGTGGGAGAGTTTCTCCTTTCCGGTTCCTTTGTGCGTAGGTGTCCGTCGTTCGAAGCTATTGGTTTCGCCTTATCGGCTTTGGTTACAGGGCCATGCTCGGTGATTTTTCTGGCGTTAAATCGATCGAGGTGAGGGTTTTCTGTTTGGTGGATTTTGGGGTTTTATGCAGATCTCGATTTGTATGGGTTGATTGTTGCTTTATGGAGCTCTTACCCGTTTGGGGTGATGGTCTGCAATCTCGGTTGCCGCGCTGACATCGCCTTGTAGAGGATATGGGTTGGTTGGTGGTACCGTGTTCTCCTCTTGCTTTTGCTGGTGGGGTCCAGAAAAGGGATTTCATCCCCCTTTTTGAACCGAAGCTCATATTTTCTGTTTCTTGTGAAGAGGAGCCTCGGGGGGTGCTGCCGTTGATGGTGGGGTCGTTGCTTTGTGGCAATGTTGGGTTTGATATCTTTGTGTCTGATGAGGAGCTCTCCTCCTCATCGAGTCCACCTGGAGTGGATCTCTGTCCTGTGAAAGTCATGGTGGATTCTGGTTCTCAAGGGGGGTTGCTCGAAGACGATTTGTGTTGTCTTGTTCTCAAGACAGATGATCGAACGGTTGCTTCCTTGACTGAAGGGGATTTCATCACCTCTTCGAGTCATGATGAGTTGTTTGGTTATGCGTTGGTTGAGCAGGTGGTTTGCGATCGTCGGCATTGGTCGTTTGATGTGGTTGTGGGTCGTTTTGGTTTGCTGCAATGGTTTCTGGATTATATTTTATGTGGCTTAGATAGGGCTTTGCCGTCTCATGGGCATGGTCAGTTAGTTGGCAGTCAGTTGGTTATGTTGGATGGTTTGCTTCATTCGGGTGATTGCCTGGTATTTCCTGTTACGTTGTTGCAGCAGGCCAGTGGCTTTTTGATATGTCAGGTTGAGATGGGCAGTTCTATTGTGTTCGTCGTCGCTCAGATGCAAGTATGTTCGTTGGCAACTGGCAAGGTGAGTTTCTTGGTAGTGCATATCCTATTAGTCGTTGATTATGGGATTTTGGTTCCTTGTCGGCTTGTTTCTGTTGTTTCATTCTGGTTGGTTCTGAGCCATGATGCGCTTCCGCGTGTGCTCCCTGACACTGTTACCACTCTGATGGTTGGTGACGTGTCAGGTCACTTTGGCATTGCGAACCCCGTTCGGAGTGAACAGTGTGGCTTCCCGTGTTGGTATTATAGTCTTAGCCATAGCGAGGCCAGGTTTGTGTCGTTAGTGGCTTTTCGTCTGTCTTTTTTTCTTGGTCCCCTTGGGGCTCTACGGAGATAGTACCCGGTCTGGGTCGACTGGCTCAGGCGGTGTTCCATTCCTGAGTGCATAGTGTACCCTGAGGCGGTACGCTATGCGGTCAGACTGGAATATTACCAGTCAGTTGCGACCCGATCGGGTGATATTTCTGCTAGGTCCACCCAGCGTACCTCACCTGTCTCGCGGGGCTGCCTTTCCTTTGGCAGTTCGGCTTGGGTTAGGTTCCTACATTATCGTGGGATGCGTCTTGTCAGCTCCCCTACATATTATCGATATCCTCTATCTATCACGGCTCCTCCTGTCCCTTCGCCTGTTTGTTGCTCCTCCCGTTGTTCTCTCGCTTCGTCTCCCTGTGCTTTATCGATCGTTATTCCGATGCTATCTGTTGAGGAAATTGCGTTGATTAATGATCGGCTATCCCGTCTTACTGAGAACTCTATCCCATCCAGCTCGCCTTCTCTTATGCCCGGTTCGATGGCGGGATTAGTTGTGCCTTCGGTGTCCAGTCCTTCGCATCAGCCTATTCGCAGATCTACTAGACGTAGATCGCGTGTCGCTTCGACCATTCCTCGCACTATTCGTACTCGCTCTATAGCGGCGACAGAGTAGATTGATAGATCTGCTCTATCCTCCTTATACCTTATCTGATTTTCGTCTGTGTGTTTTCATTTGTTGTTATCTATTTCTCTCTTCGGTCTTGACTTCATGTCGAACTTTCTTTTCTGGAATATTCGAGGTATTGGCAACGAAGTTTCTTCCGCTCGGCTTAAGCGGATTGTCCGTAAGCATTCCGTTGGTTTGGTGGCAATTTTAGAGCCTTTTGTGGGTCCCGGCGAGATCACGAAGATCGTGTTGACGTTAGGTTATGGTGGTGCTTTATCTAATGTTTCGGGTAAAATCTGGATCCTTTGGTCCAAAGATTGCAATGTCCGCCCGATTTTTGACTCGGCACAACTCCTTTCTATCTTATGTTCTTCCTCCTTCTCCCCTCAGCCTTTCATTTTTTCGGCGGTATACGCCAAGTGTGCCCGATTAGAGAGATTATCTCTATGGGATGACATATTGTCTCTAGCTGATTATGGTTGCTCGATTTCGGTTGTGGGTGGCGACTTTAACGTTGTCGCTAGTCAGTCAGAAAAATTGGGAGGGGCCGCCGTCAATCGTCTCTCGGTTTCAGATTTCAACTCCTTCATTGCGAGATCTGGGTTATCTGAAATGCCATTCGTCGGCTCCGCTTTTACTTGGTCTAACAATCAGGAAGGTCCGAACCGGATTCTATCCAGGTTGGATAGGATTTTTGGATCTGCTGATTGGTTCAACCTCCCTTACTCTTTCTCTATTTCTCATCTTCACCGGTCTTGCTCTGATCATGTGCCTCTTGTTCTTCGGTGCGCTTCGCGATCTTTATCGGGACCTTCTTCTTTCCGTTATCTTAGCATGTGGAGTTCACATCATAGCTTTCTTCAGGTGGTTGAGGAATCGTGGTCCTCTCCCATTGTGGCTGCTCCCATGGGGGCTTTCTTTGGGAAACTGAAGCGTCTTAAGGCTTCCCTCAAGACGTGGAATTCCCTTGTTTTCCGGAATATTTTCGACAGGGTGCGAGCGGCAGAAGAGTCTCTGATTCTTGCCGAAGCATTGTTCGACGAGTGTCCTTCGGCGGAAAATAGGGAGCTTTGGGCTTGCGCTCAATTGTCTTTCTCTTCGGAACTTTGTATTGAGAATTCCTATCTTCGTCAAAAAGCGCGGATCAAGTGGGTGGTTGAAGGTGATTCGAACTCCAAATTTTTCCACTCGTCAATTCGCAAGAAAGCTAATTTGCTTTCTATTCGCGAAATTGTAAGATCAGACCAATCTGTGGCTTCGACCCCTGCTGAAGTCATAGAGGTTGTAGTCTCTCATTTTCAATCATATCTGGGTTCTCCTTCCGTATCCGTTCCGGATTCGGACATCCTTTCTTTCATTCCTCGGTTAGTTCCTGATGTGGGAAGTGTAGATTTGGCATCCCCGCCTACGTCAAAAGAGGTTCGTGCCTGTGTTTTTGCTCTTAGTAAGGATAGTGCCTGTGGACCGGATGGTTTTAATGGGTCCTTTTTTCGTACTACTTGGCATATCATCCAGGCTGATCTTTGTCTGGCAATTCAGCATTTCTTTTCCGGGGCCGATCTTCCCATTAGCTGGTCATCCACGAATTTGGTCCTTATTCCAAAGTGTGATTATCCTCGGACGTGTTCGGAGTTCCGGCCCATCAGCCTTTGTAACTTCGCCAACAAAGTGATATCCAAGGTTTTGGCCACCCGTATGGCTCCTTACCTTGACCGCATTATCTCTTCCTCTCAAGCGGGTTTTGTTAAAGGTCGTTTGATCACTGATAACGTCCTACTAGCCCAAGAACTTGTTTCTCAGATTGACCGAAAGGTCAGGGGTTCTAACATTATTTTCAAACTTGATATGGAAAAGGCCTATGACCGTATGTCCTGGTTTTTCATCATCAAGGTTCTTCGAGCTTTCGGATTCCCTGAAACCCTTATAGATTTGGTTTGGAGACTTATTTCCAACTGTTGGTATTCTGTTCTCATTAACGGATCGGCCAATGGCTTTTTCAAAGATGGTAGAGGTATCCGTCAAGTAGACCCTCTATCTCCTTCTCTTTTCGTTATCGCGGCCGAGGCATTCATACGTGGCATCCACACTTTGACGGTCTTTGGTCAAATACAGCGATTCGGTATCCCGAGTCGGTGTCCTCTTGTTTCCTCTTTATCCTTCGCGGATGACATAGTCATTTTCTCCAACGGATCTAGGTCCTCTGTTAGCCGCCTTATTCGGCTCATTAAGTTGTACGAGAGTTGCTCGGGCCAATTGGTCAACTCTGCGAAGAGTTGCTTCGTGCATGCGAAGGACATGGACCAAGTGAGAGTTTCTTGGGTTGAATCCTATGCCGGATTCAAGGCCGCTTCCCTTCCCCATCCTTATTTGGGTATAGTTCTATATCGAGGAAGGAAACTTAACGCCATCTTTGATCCTCTTACGGATAAGGTAAGTGGTAAGATTATCCGCTGGAATGCGTCCCTTCTGTCTCAAGCTGGTAGATTAGTGCTCATTCGATCGGTTCTGAGCTCTATAGGTTCTCATATATTCGCCGCTATGACCCCAACTGCTTGCTTCTTTCGTTCGTTCCAATCCTTGGCATCCTCTTTCTTCTGGGGTTCGGAGGGTGACAATCGCCGACACCACTGGGTGTCTTGGGATGTTATTTGCCATCCTAAGTTTGAGGGTGGCTTAGGTTTGCGGAATCCGAAAGACATCTGTTCGGCGTTCACTTGTAAGTTGTGGTACAGGTTCGGTACTAACGACTCCTTATGGGCCAAGTTCCTCCATGCTAAGTACCGGAGACTGGCGTCTTCTGGTTATGCAGGCTCTCCAAGTTACGCCAGTGAGACTTGGAAGCATATGCAATCAGTCAAATTTCTTGTTGATTCTCATGGCGGCCAATCCGGTTGGGATGGTGGTCCATTCTCTATTCTTAAGGCATGGAGATCTTCCCGCACTCCTTCTCCTGTCATTCCTCTTTATTCCTTCATTTGGGATGTCCGGACTCCTCCTAAAGTCTCTCTTCTCATGTGGCGATTATTCCATAATGGGTTATCGGTTGATGAGAACCTCCAGCGGATTGGTATTCCGTTGGTCTCCCGATGCAGGTGCTGCGGCAACGGGGAAACTGAATCGATCAATCATCTACTCTTCGTTGGCTGGTGTTCCAGATCCTGTTGGAATTATTTCGGTAATTTATTGGGTATCCGTGGCACCATTGCCTCGTCAAATGATTTGCTATCTACCTGGTGGTTTGATTGCTTTGGGAAATCTCTTCGATCTATCCTTTTTCGTTTGATTCCTTGTCTGATCTGTTGGCAGGTCTGGTGTGCGCGGAATAAGGCAATTTTTGACGAGGTTCCTATGGATCCCCTATCCGTTATTCGGCGGGTAAGAGATGATGTTTTCTTAGCTTTTCGGAGTCGTCCATTCAGAGGATCAGTCAGTGCTCGCTCTGGCCGATTAGTTAACCTCCTATCTATATCCTGCTCTCAGTCTTCGTATAGAGCGGGAATTGAATGATTGTCTATACGGAGACTGGTGGTTCTGGCTTCCTAGTCTCCCCTTGACCATCATCTCCCCAACCCCCCCTTGATTTCTCACGGTATATCTATTGCTTCCAGGATCTTGCTTTTCCATGGTGGATTGTTCCTCTGTATTCTTCTTCTGCTGGGAGTTTGCTTCAAGGATCTCTTTATCGCTTTCCAGTTGTCGGCCTTTCGGTTTTAGGGGTGCTGTCTGTTTTTCCTTCTAGTTTGGAGGAGCGGTGGTTGGGCTTGCTTTTCTTTGGGTGTTGATCCATCAACATCGTCGTCGGACGGTGGCCTTGCCGGAGCTCGATTACGGTGTTGGATGTGCGGTTGAAACCGGGTGCTCGTCGGGTGTGTTGTGGCTGGGCCAGAGCTTCTTCGCCTTGCCTTTTGTAAGGTTCTATTTGTCCCTTCTGGGTGTTTCTTTCTTTTCTATGCTGTGATTTCTCGATGTTGTATTTCTTTTTCGATTATTTTGGTTACCTGTCAGGCATGTTGACAGCTTTTGGTTGAGTTTATATGGAAGCTATTATTTTGGTTAAAAAAAAAAAGAGTGACGATTGTTCGCTTTTGCTATAAATTATTCGCCTTTGTGGCAAAAGTGTAAATTTTTCACTCTAACAATAAACATGAGATTGAAAAATAACAACTTAACATGTGATGAAAGAGAAAAGCCATCATCATTTTCTAAATGGATTGTTGATGTGGGCAAAGGGAAGGTGACGTCTGTGTCCTTATACGTGGGTGAAGAACCTACTTGTATTCAAATACCCGATGAATATCTTATACCGAACACAGATGATGCCATTCATACAATTGTGGAAATGACGTATCCTGATTTGAATAAGAATATATTTAAAAAATCTTATTTAGGGAAGGGTGTACCCTGGCTTCAACAAACTATTGGGTTGAAGAAATTAATTCCTATGCAATTGATCTGGTAGGTGGTTCCATGCAAACTTATTATAGCGCGGATTCAATCAGCGCTATGTCCATTACAACCGAAGAACATCATCTTTTGTATCCTCTTGAATTTTTAAACACATTAAAACTTTCAGGTCTACCAAATCATGATTTACATTTGAAGGTGTGTGCGCTGATAAGTTGATGAGTAATCTTGACCGGAATCTAGGTTTATGTAATAGTACGAGATTAATTGTTACGCAACTATTCACGAAGGTTATTGAAGATGAGATTGTAACGAAGAACAATGTGGGTAGGAAAGTACTGATTCCGATGATAGTTTTAACATCTAACGACACAAAGTGACCATTTTTCATGTGTCGACGTCAATTCACAGTTAAAGTCTGTTTTGCAATGAAAACTAATAAAAGTTAGGATCAAATTTTGGAGCAGGTTGGAATTTATTTACCAAGACTTGTTTTCACACACGGACAGCTTTACGTAGCAATTTCTAGGACGACATCAATGTCTGGTCCGAAGATATTGCTCGGCACTACTAAATCGGTTTGTCAAAAATACATGCAAAACATTGTTTACAAGAAAGTCTTTACAAATGTTGCTGGTATAATGTTCTTTATCCATGATTCATGATTTTTAATTACTGATTTTAATAGTCACAAACTTATTATTGTAAACTGTGTTCAATGTGTTTCCTACAATCTAGGTGTGGAAGGCGTAGATCATGCGTTGATGATTTATGATTGACGTTGCATTTTCCTGTCAATGGTAATTTCTTCTAGCTTTAAACTGTTACCGTCTGTTTATATATGCGTTAGTTGGTTTTGCTAATATATGACTTCATAAACCAGCTTGGTTTTGTTTGAAACCAACCTTTTTCACCGCTGCACAAACGGTCATGTTACGTCAACGCTGCATTTTTGATGCACCTCTAATACTCTTTGTTGCTTTTTCTTTCTTGATGCACCTCTAATATTCTTTGTTGCTTTTTCTTTCTTGACCAATGTTGACACGGTTACTGTTGATTTTATTTCCACTTTTCTGTTACGTATCACACAGATGCAGCTGTTCTCATGCGGTTAAAACATATGGAAAAAGAAAGGAGTCACAATAGGGCTCGAATTTTGGTAATTCTATTTTTGTATTTTGCACACCTAGATGCAGTTTTGTACTTGATTAACATGCATGCTTTTCGTTTACAAAAGGTAGCTCACTGCTAAAAAAAACTTTGTTTGCAAATTATTTAACTGTAAACAACCAAAAAGAAAGTCCTCTGCACTTTATTATCATTGGCCTGAATTTCAGACAAATTTGACCACATCTTTGAGAACCAATTATCGGTTAAATTAATTCCCCATTTACTTAACTAAGATATGGCTCATTTACTTCATTTGTTGATTTTCTGTTGATATATGTCGTTTTTGCATCTTATCATAATCAGAATATGGATGACCTGCTATTACAGCTGCTGATGAAATAGTAAAACTTTATTTTATTGTACATGCCAATAAATAAAAACTGTTCGATGCAGACTGTCGTTGCACACAGTACTCTAACCAGCATTCCAACGGTTCACTTACTCTAACGAAGATTATTTATCTCTGCTTTCAGGAAGTACGCTAGACGTTCGTAGGATTGCATAGAAACAACGGTGCGCAATGCCTGGATTGTCAACACGCTGCGGTCACATCACATTACGCATTACTCGGATATGATCATTTTAACTTTGTTGAGCTGGTGGAAGAAATTATATCTGTACGTGAATTGTATGTAGGATAAATATGTATAAGTTTGTTACTGGTTCTCTATGACGAGTACATGTTCAATGTGCTGGTTAACGATTTGTTTCTACATGTTTTTGGCCTTCTACATATGTATCACAACGAAACTATACTGCCTACGACGTTCCATATTCAGACGTGCTATATATATATATATATATATATATATATATATATATCCTATTGCATTTCACCTACACCTACTCACCCATCCTCCACCTCATTCAACTTAGGGCATCTGCAGTCGTTGCATTACATGCTGAATTTGCACAAAAAAATGTCCAGTGGTTAAATTTAGTCCTAAAATTAAGCGTTCAGAATTCAATTCAGAATCCTGAACTGGGCTTGGACGCCCATAAAATGGGCGCGAAGGCTGGGACGTCCATTAAATGGACGCCTAAGCCCCACCCCCCTTCACCTCCTCCACACTGCCTTATTCTGACTTCCAACGGCTATAAACGGTCCGTATTTTGAACTCCAATAGGTATAAACGGTCATATTTTGACCTTAACGGCTATGAACAGTCATATTTAAAATTACAACGGCTGTAAACGGTCATATTTAAAATTACAACGGATGTAAATAGTCATATTTATGATTTCATTACATATATCGGACTATTTTTCAGATTGTAATACACACATCTTTTCCTCTATTACAATTCTATTATCAATTCCATAATATTGAAAGTATGTCTCATCCGTTTCAATCATATACCGAAACGATGAATATTGATAGTTGGGATTTTGATTCTCAACCCTTTCAAAATGTTCATCCCAAACCGCTCCCCCTCTATCCTTTCATTCTTCTGCTCTATGGTCTGGCAACGAAAATAAGGATTTATTTTATATTTACTGTCATTTTTCTAACGACTCGGTAAAGGGGAATGACCAAAGTGGAGAGGCATTTTGGACAAAAGTAATGACTGCGTACAATAAAAAATATGTTGAAAAGACGAGGTCAATGTCTGCAATCACGGGTCGTTTTGGGAATATTAATCGACAAACACAATTCTACGAGTCGTAGATTCACAAAATAAAAGCAACAAATCCAAATGGAATGGGTGGCAAAGCTGAATTGGTAGCGTTTTGAAAAATATAATTTTTAATTTATATTCATTTCTGATCACTTTGTTAATATATCATTTTGTGTTTCTATTTTTTAGAAGAGAATGACGAACGATCAATTCTTGAAATTATTTCCAAGAGAAAATGGTACAAAGAAACTCCACTACCATCAGTTTGCAAACTGCCATGACTTGCTTGTTAGTCAACAAAAATGGAGCTCAAACACCGCAAAAAGCTTAAGAGATGTCCAGACAAAGTCGAAGAGCAAGAAAAAAACAATTAGATCTAATTACAATTCTAGCCCAGGCAATTATTTTCATATGGACTCTAATGTATGCCCAGATAACGAAGACGAAGAAGCAGTACCCGCATTTGATGAAGACGTTAGATCGATGGGGCAACGAGCATGTAACAACCCGATATTTTCAACCATTCGCATCCACACATGTCGGACTTGAATTGCTCAAAATACCGCATTGTAAATAAATTTAAAGAAAATGAAAAAAATCACAGAATGACAGACATAGATATATCAGAATAGCTAGCAGCGGAAATTAAAATAGCATAGTAGTTCATGAAGCTACTATAACAAAATCTCAAAACAAATACATAATATCTGTCTGAAAAACATATACAATAGAAATCTCAAATACATAGAAGTTGATAAATACCAGAACTGAAATAGAACAACTGAAAATGAAAGAGAATAGATAACTAGACAAGCAGAATCTTCAGCGATTCCTAGCTCCAGAAAAAGAAATCCAAAGCTAAGCTGTAAATAGTCAGGCTGACCCGAGCGCAAAGTAAAACACAAAAAACTCGAGTTAGGACATACATACTTATATAATGTAAACCAACTCAAGTGAACTGTAGTAGTAATGCACCATTACTTAAAGAATGCTTGGGATCACCCATCCTCTAAGGATCAGTAAATCCATAATCAAATACATCCAAAATCAACATGCAAACAGGGAAGTGTAACCGTGGTTAAAATTTCCAAATGGTATTTTATACTTCAAAAATTAAACATCATTTAAAATTCAAAATAATTTCAAATTCATTTCAAAATATCAAAATATCATATCATTCCAAAACCACAATCATTTTTATTTAAATTAAATACCATTTCAAATCACATTTCAAAATGGTTTATATTTCAAATCAAAATATTCCATTTAAATCATTTAAAAATGAAGATTTTGCATTTAATAATCAAATATTCAATTCTTAAAATTTTACCATTTTCAGAATTCATTTATTTACTTCAATTTATTAAAAAAGTGAAATTTTAGTTTTCGCGGCATTTAGAAAATGCTACGGAAAATTTACATTTGAAAACTAGTCATTTTAACAAAGATGTCATTTACAAAAATACTATAATAGGTTTTAGTTTAGTTTCAACAACTACAACATTTACAAAGTTCTATATAGCTCTTAGTTCAATTTACTCTTTTAGTTCATTTATATCAATTAAAGCATTTAAAAAATGCTGTAATATCTTTAACTTTAGAAATGATAATACTTCAGAAATGCTGTCAATTTAAAATCCAAATTTTCAATACAATTTCATAAACAATTAAATTTAATTCAAATCATTTTAAACTTATAAAAATCATATATTTTACTTTAAAACAATCACTTAAACACCCTTTAATTTACGATTATATAAAGTGAGATTTTCACAAAAAATCAATTTTTAATAATTTACTTACTAAATTAATGCACAATTTTATAACATTTCATTTACTTTACATTTTAATTAAATCTACTATTTCATAAATTAAATTTAAATTCCATTTTATTTTTCTTAACTTAACTTTTTTCTAAACACATTTCACAATTTCCAAGTTAAGTTATATTTCAAATTTCAATTTTAAACATTTATTAATTTATCTAATTTTAATTTATAGAAAATCAATAACACTTTATAAAATCATTTTAAATTCAAATTAAAATCAAATTATCATATTTTCTTACTTAATTTAAACTACATTTATAAACAAAATCATAAATTCCAAAATTAACTTATATTTCAAATTCTACTCTACCATTTAATTATTTCACTTATTTAACTTGCAGAAAATCACTAATATTTATAAAAATAATTTTTAATTTAATTTAAATCAAGTTATCATAATATTTACATTTATATAATATTTTAAAAAATTTAGAAAAATAATATATTAACCATGGGTCTGTATACAATTTCTAGCCTAGGTCAGAAGATACGGATAATATATCATTTCAATCCG
Organism: Allium cepa; assembly: GCA_030765085.1. Lineage (NCBI taxonomy): Eukaryota > Viridiplantae > Streptophyta > Magnoliopsida > Asparagales > Amaryllidaceae > Allium > Allium cepa. The sequence continues at coordinate 302,738,528 of CM060943.1, read as the reverse complement.
TAAGTTATAAAGAAAAATCTGGGTTCTATCATTTCAAACTTGCAATCCCAAGTAAAATGAAAAAAATAAAAATCGTTCAAGCCTCTCATTTCAGCCCATAATGATTTTTCCATATTCTAAAGTCTGTTCGGTTATGTATCATTTCAATCCATAGTGATTCTAATCTACAAGGAACTTACAATGTGATAAACTGATGTAAATAAATAGAATAGCATTACATAACAGTAACAGATGATATGACAGGTGTATAAACAAGGTTGTGCGTCATATGATCATAGCAGAGGCACTTATAACATAACGATAAAATTTACAGATTCAAATGGTGTCAGTTTACTAATTATATAGGTACAAAATGTCTGGTTAGAAATACTCACCTTTACAAGCTGGAGATAACAGATTCTGACACGCAAACAAAGACCCGGAAAGCACGACTACAGATTCAAGTGAGGGGAGAGCCAAAATAGTTATCTTGTGCATATGAAACAAAACAATATATAGGACATGAATATACAACCCAAAATTTAACATTAAAGAAGCTAGAATTATGCACAACATAAAATCAAACAACATGCACTTGCTTTCACCAATACTATGCTCGGCCATATGGTGATAAGGTACGACCATGGTGATGTATTTGGTCAAGTATGGGACAATATATGCTCGGCTAGCCTGGGTATGAAGGTATGGAAATTGTTATGCATAAAACAAAGGTCAAGGCAACAAAATTGAAATTTTGCACATCAACAAGGTTCGGCCATGGCTCCAATTGGCACGATCATGACTGATGGAGGCTAGAGGATGGTGTGGAAATGGCTTACGGTCAGGTATAGGCTGGTGGAAGTGGTGCAAGTGGTGGCCAAGAGGTGTGGTGAAGTGGTGAAGGCAATAGGTGGGCTCGGTTATGCATAAATAAGAAGCGTTTGCTAATTTTTGTGTGGAGCTTGCATCTAAGGGGTCACGGCCAGGTAGGTCAGTGGAGATGGAAGGGGTTTTCAGCCTAGTATGTGGTGGTGGAGGAGCTACGGTGATGGAGGAGCTCAAGGCCGAGCATCATAGGTGAAAGCAAGGCAAGAAAATAGGTAAAACAAGAAGAAAACGAGTAATAAAAGAGTAGAAACCATTACCAGAAGTTCAGAAATGAAGGCCAAATGTTTTTGGATGAGAAAAAAAAATTTGCATGAAAAATGAAGGGTGATCGGCTGAAGAAAAGATGTGGTCAGTTATAATGAATGCAAGCGACAATTTGAAATGAAAAGGTAAGAAGAAGGTGAAAAGTCAAAGGCATGTGAAAGGTTATAAACTCTTTATATTTCCAAATTTCTTTTTACATTCTTAAACACATGAAAAATGAATATAAAAAAATAAAAACACAACAAAATAATGTACGAATAAAAATAAATAAATAAATTTTAGATAAATATAAATTAATTAAGAAAATAGCTTAAAAATAGAAACTAGGTTTTTAAAAATTGAAAATAAAATACAATAAGTTTTGGAAAATTATAACATCGCTTTAAATTGTTTTAATATAAAAATATATACCTAACATGCCATATAACACATATTAGAACATGATATGACAAATAAAAATATTATTTATATAAATTAAAATAGAAAATTTTATTAAATAAATCAATTTACATACAATGTTGTAAAAAGCAGAACTTTCACAATATAAATCAGATTTCAACGAAATGAAAAGCAGTATTCTTAAAATTTAATTTATTTTCATAATAAAAGATAAAATTGAAATATTTAAATTTTAAATTTAGAAGTTAAAGTTTGACCAGATTGATCAAAATCCACATTTTCTAGAAATATTCTATTTATTCAGGTTTGAAATTATAATTCACATAAAAATCAAAATATACTTTTAAAATAACAAAATTTATTCATTTTAATAAATATAATAAAGTTTTTAAATCAGACATTTCAATTAAAATATACAAATAGAAATAATCATAAAGTACATGGTTGTTACACTCTCCTCCACTCAAATCTTTTCATCCTCGAAAAAAATGAACAAGGAAAATAAGGAAAAGCAAGATAGACAAAACAAATAGTATCTGGAAAAAAAATTCTGGATTCGAACCATTAATGCTCTCCTCCGTTTCTTAGGTACAATCTCGATCATCCGTACTCCATCGTACTTTGATCAGACTAATAGATTTCCTTCTTAGCTGCTTCGTACCTCTGCTGACAATACGAAGTGGCTTACTCTGGACAGTTAGATTAAGCTCAATATCTAAACTATCAAGAGCAGAAGGATGAACAAAAGAGATGAATCATGAAGATACCAGCGAAGATGAGAGACATGGAATACATCATGCACTCTAGAAAGTTTCTCAGGCAAATCCAAACGGTAAGCCAATGAACCAACTCTTTCCATAGTGCAGAAAGGACCCTCGAGGAGGAAGAAGGTAGAAATAGCTAGAAGGGAAAGTAGGTTGAAAGACAAGGATGAACCATTATTTTATAACCATATAAATTTCAATTTAAAATTTTATATTTATAACATTTTAAACATTTTATAATATGACGAATAGTCATTTGATTCAAATTTGATAGTTTGAAGTAAACAATATTTAAAACATTTTTAAATTATTTAGACAAGGTAAAATAAATGATCAAAATATCCTTTATATAATACTTTATCAAAATACTTTTATAACTTGATGTCTTAACAAGTTTACTTTCGTTCCTACAGAATCTGGCCATGCGTTGATCAGGCGCAAAGCTAGAATTCTCCAGGTACTTAGTAGACTTATTTCGACACCCAGTGAAAACACTGGAAGACTGAAAAAAATATGGAAAGTACAATCCAAACAAATCAATCAAACTAAACATTTGCCTAACCATGGATCGCAGATACACAATGGTTACGCCTGGATCTTCCAGGAAACATCTGTACCTGTAAGCTATCTCAGCCTGCGAATTGCGTCATGATGACTAGTAGACCGCAGATGCACAATGGTAACGCCTGGATCCTTCAGGAAACATCTGTATCCTTAAGCTATCTCAACCAGTGGATTTTACTACTAATACGACCTAATAGATCGCAGGATACACAATGGTTATGCTTGGATCCCCCAGGAAACATCTGTATCCCCAGACCATCTCAGCCAGGCGAATTATGCTATGCAGTCACGCTCATAAGACCATGGAGATCCCCATGGAATTCGATGGACACTCGAGTATCACATCCGAAAAACCCAAATCAGAGACAATAATATCGATAGAATGAATCCACAGTGTGGCCACAAAGCAGATATCAAGCAGAAGGCACTTTCCAAATCTTTACTTCGGAAATATGTATCATATAGCACCTTTCAAAATCACTTTCAAATATCATACTTATATAAAGTCCATTATATATAAGATTTCATTTTCAAATTGGCTACTTTCCAAAACAATATTTTATCAAATCAAACTTATATAGACTTCGATTACATAAGATATTTTCCTTACAAATTGAGTACCTTTTCAAATCAATAGTTTCAAATCAACTTCATACTTGTACACATCAATTTTATATAAGTTCGTTAACTCCCAAATCAAGTATTTAATAAAACAAGATTCTCAATTTCAATTCCTTCCAATAACGTTTCAGTTTCAAAATCATATATGATTTCGCCAAATCATTTTTTCCAAATTACATATATTCAGTTTCAAAATTTCTTAAAACAATAGATTTAGAAAATAATCCAAATTTCCAAATATACAAAATTTAGGTCAAACAAATTCATATCAAAACCATCAAATAAATACTAGGTTTTACTATCCAATCTATTTTCAAAACCAAATGTCTTTCTCAAAATCAATTATACCCAAAATAATTTCCAAGTTATAACTATCCCTTTAACACCTTTTAACTATTTATTTCTATTCAAAAGATCAATTTACCTTTTTCAAACTTTTTAAAACTAAATTTTATTTGAAACATTCCAAAACTAAATCCCATATTATTATAATTAAAAATAGTCTTATTCATTTACTTAACAAAATAGTTTCAACTCATTTACCTAATCGAATGATTTATATTCTTCCAGGATTACTTAGCTTTGAAAATTAAACCTTGATTTGGAAGTGCTCGAACCTTAAAAATCGGTAAATCAATTCCAATAGATAAGGTTATACTAAAACAATTCTGAATCTCGAAGACTGAACACCGGCTTACTTTAAATCATTTCAAATATATATATATGTATATACATATATCTTTCGAAAATCAAACCATACTTCCAAATCTGAAATCAAAATTGGTTTCACAAAATCACTCGCATAACAAAGCTACTAGAGTGGCCTCTCCCCCACTCAGAAACTCGAAAATTAATGTTGATGATGCAAGCATTCATCACCGTAATTATTTTCCAGTGAAAAATGGGTTCTGGACTTTTATTTTCTCGAAGACTTCTTTGAAATCTCTTCAAAATCATTGGAATTCATTCGAATACATTTTAAACATTTCTTATTCGAAAAATATCTTTAAATCATATTATTATTTTATATTTTCCAAAATCTTAAAACCGATTTCAAAACACCGGAGTTCGATTCGTCAAAATTCAAATTCAAAAACCCTTCAGTTATAAATCATTTTATATAAATCAAATTCTTAAAAATTTTCAAATTTTCAAATCATTTCAAAATTTCATTTTTTTAAAAGGCATATAATCCTTATCGAAAACATTTCGCTTTTATATATAAAATGTGGTCATCCTTATCAAAATAATAATTTCAATGTATGTACAATTTCAAAATACAACCAGACACAAATTTCCAAAGAATGATTCAAGGATGAATTTTAAACAAACAGAGATTCAATAGAAGATGGATAAGACCATATAAATCGCGGGCGACCTTAACCGGTCAACCGTGAATTCATGAATATAATCAATTCGGAAATCTAAGGCAAATCGACATTCAATCGCCAGAGATAGAATCTAGATAGAGCAGGAGATAGATAACATCGTAAATCGAGGATACAGGAATCTCCGGTGAATCAATGCCAATTGTAAAGGAGTTTCACCCCTTTATAAATCATCCATAGATTTGCGAAATCACCGCCCTTTATAGAGGTCATTCAAAGTGGAGTTACGGAATGCTCCAAAATCAAAGGAATATAAATAGGGGAGGCAAAAATGGATTTCAGAACAAGTAGGAGCATTCCAAAGTTCAAGGAATCCTAATCGGTAAGAATCATAACCAAGAGATTTCTAACAAGGTGGATACATAAGGAATGAAGTTTAGAAAATCTTGATTTCAAAATAAGAAATTTTTTATACCAAAATAATCTTTGAAACTCTTTTAAAAATCATTTGGAAATCATTTATACTTTGAAAATACGTTCTCTCATAAGGAAATGATTATGAGATTGATTTCACTTATTCTAGTGTATTTCTACCCTATCTCTAATGATTTTTGCCCCGCGGGCTATAGTTTGCCTAAAACCTAAGCTCTGATACCAACTGTAACGGGCCATGCCAGTGGGGTAACGCCCATTGTAGCATACATTGGTATCTGTGTTCTGCGTTTATGGTCAGCCTCTCGACTGCACCACCAACCCCCGCGGGGACATGTAGGAGTAAGAGTCAACAGTTCGCTATCAAACCAGGAAGCTAGAACCCCCTATCATGTTGCACCCTCCAAGTGCAATGGCAGACACACATGTCGGACTTGAATTGCTCAAAATACCGCATTGTAAATAAATTTGAAGCATATGAAAAAAATCAAAGACACGGATATATCAGAATAACTCACAACGGAAATTAAAATACCATAGTAGTTCATGAAGCTACTATAACAAAATCTCAAAACAAATACATAATATCAGTCTGGAAAATATATACAATAGAAAGCTTAAATACATAGAGGTTTATAAATACCAGAACTAAAACAGAACAACTGAAACTGAAAGGGAATTGATAACTAGACAAGTAGAATCTCCAACGATTCCTAGCTCCAGAAAAAAAAATCCAAAGCTAAGCTGTAAATACTCAGGCTGACCCGAGCGTAAAGTAAAACACAAAACACTCGAGTTAGGACATACATACTTATATAATGTAAACCAACTCAAGTGAACTGTAGTAGTAATGCACCATTACTTAAAGGATGCTTGGGATCACCCATCCTCTAAGGATTAGTAAATCCATAAATCAAATACATCCAAAATCACCATGCCTACATGGAAGTGTACCCGTGGTTAAAATTTCCAAATGGTATTTTATAATTCAAAAATCAAATATCATTTAAAAATCAATATCATTTCAAATTAATTTCAAAATATCAAAATATCATATCATTCCCAAACCACATTCATTTTTATTTAATATAAATACCATTTCAAATCACATTTCAAAATGGTTTATATTTCAAATCAAAATATTCCATTTAAATCATTTAAAAATGAAGTTATTATATTTAATAATCAAATATTCAATTCTCAAAATTTTACCATTTTCAGAATTTATTTATTCACTTTAATTTATTAAAACAGTGCAATTTTATTTTTCGCAGCATTTAGAAAATGCCACGGAAAATTTATATTTGAAAACAATTCATTTTAACAAAGATAGCATTTACAGAAATACTGTAATATGTTTTAGTTTAGTTTCAACAACTACAACACTTACAAAGTGCTATAATAGCCCTTAGTTCAATTTAGTCTTTTGTTCATTTATATCAATTACAACATTTACAAAATGCTGTAATATCTTTAATTTTAGAAATGATAGCCTTTCAGAAATGCTGTCAATTTAAATTCTAAATTTTCAATACAATTTCATAGAAAATTAAATTAAATTTAAATCATTTTAAACTTATAAAAATCATATATTTTACTTTAAAAACAACCATTTAAATACGCTTTAATTTATAATTATATAAAGTGAGATTTCATAAAAAAATCAATTTTTAATAATTTACTTATTAATTAATGCACAGTTTTATAACATTTTATTTACTTTACATTTTAATTAAATCTACTATTTCATAAATTAAATTTAAATTCCATTTTATTTTTCTTAACTTAACTTTTTTCAAAACACATTTCACAATTTCCAACTTAAGTTATATTTCAAATTTCAATTTTAAACATTTATTTATTTAACTAATTTTAATTTATAGAAAATCAATAACACTTTATAAAATCATTTTAAATTCAAATTAAAATCAAATTATTATATTTTATTACTTAATTTAAACTACATTTATAAACAAAATCATAAATTCCAAAATTAACTTATATTTCAAATTACTCTACCATTTAATTATTTCACTTATTTAACTTGTAGAAAATCACTAATATTTATAAAAATCATTTTTAATTAAATTTAAATCAAATTATCATAATATTTACATTTTCGTAATATTTTAAAAAATTTAGAAAAATATATATACTAACCACGGGTCTGTATATAATTTCTAACCTAGGTCAAATAATATGGATAATATATCATTTCAATCCGTAATTTATAAAGAAAAATCCAGGTTATATCATTTCAAACCCGCAATCTCAGGTAAAATGAAAAAAATAAAAATCGTTCAGGCCTATCATTTCAGCCCATAATGATTTTTCCCTATTCTAAAGTCCGTTTAGATATGTATCATTTCAACTCATAGTGATTCTAATCTACAGGGAACTTGCAGTGTGATAGACTGATATAAATAAACAGAATAGCATTACATAACTGTAACAGATGATATGACGGGTGTATAAATAGGGGTGTGCATCATATGATCATAGCATAGGCATTATAATACAATGTACAGATTCAAATGGTGTCAGTTTACTAATTATATAAGTACAAAATGTCTGGTGAGAAATATTCACCTCTATAAGCTGGAGATAACAAATTCTGACACACAAACAAAGACTCGGAAAGCACGAAAGCACGACTACGGATTCAAGTGAGGGGAGTGCCAAAATAATTGTCTTGTGCATATGAAACAAAACAATATATAGGACATGAATATACAACCCAAAATTTAACATTAAACAAGCTAGAATTTATGCACAACATAAAATCAAACGACTTGCATTTGCTTTCACAAATTCTATGCTCGGCCATATGGGGATAAGGTACGGCCATGGTGATGTATTTGGTCAAGTATTGCACCATATATGCTCGGCCTAGCCTGGGTATGAAGGTATGGAAATTGTTATGCATGAATCAAAGGTCAAGGAAACAAAATTGAAAATTTTCACATCAACAAGGTTTGGCCATGGCTCCAATTGGCACGGCCATGACTGGTGGAGGCAAGGGGATGGTGTGGTAGTGGCTTATGTTTAGGTATAGGCTGGTGGAAGTGGTGCAAGTTGTGGCCAAGGGGTTTTGTGAAGCGGGGAAGGCAATAGGTGGGATCGACTATGCATAAATACGAAGCATTTGCTAATTTTTGTGTGGAGTTATCATCTAAGGGGTCATGGCCAGGTAGGTCAGTGGAGATGGAAGGGGTTTGCAGCCTAGTATGAGGTGGTGGAGGAGCTCAATCCGAGCATCATAGGTGAAAGCAAGGCAAGAAAATAGGTAAAACATGAAGAAAAAGAGTAATAAAAGAGTAGAAACCATTACGAGAAGTTCAGAAATGAAGGCCGAATGTTTTTGGATGATAAACAAAAAAAATTTGCGTGAAAAATTTAAATAAGAAGTGTTCGCTAATTTTTGTGTGGAGCTATCATCTAAGGGGTCATGGCCAGGTAGGTCAGTGGAGATGGAAGGGGTTTGCAGCCTAGTATGAGGTGGTGGAGGAGCTCAAGCCGAGCATCATAGGTGAAAGCAAGGCAAGAAAATAGGTAAAACATGGAAAAAAAAGAGTACTAAAAGAGTAGAAACCATTACCAGAAGTTCAGAAATGAAGGCCGAATGTTTTTGGATGATAAACAAAAAAAATTTGCATGAAAAATGAAGGGTGATCGGCTAAAGAAAGGATGTGGTCATTCATAATGAATGCAAGTGACAATTTGAAATGAAAAGGTAAGAAGAAGGTGAAAAGTCAAAGGCATGTGAAAGGTTACAAACCTCTTTATATTTCCAAATTTCTTTTTACATTTATAAACACACGAAAAATGAATATAAAAAAATAAAAACACAACAAAATAATGCATGAATTAAAATAAATAAGTAAATTTTAGATAAATATAAATTAATTAAGAAAATAGCTTAAAAATAGAAACTAAGGTTTTAAAAATTGAAAATAAAATACAGTATGTTTTGGAAAATTATAACATCACTTTAAAATGTTCTAAAATAAAAATATATACCTAACATGACATGTAACACATATTAGAATATGATATGATAAATAAAAATATTATTTATATAAATTAAAATAGACATTTTTATTAAATAAATCAATTTACATACAATATTGTAAAAAGCATAATTTTCACAATATAAATCAGATTTCAATGAAATGAAAAGCAGCATTCTTGAAATTTAATTTATTTTCATAATAAAAAATAAAATTCAAAAATTCAAAAATTCAAATTTTAAATTTAAAAGTCAAAGTTTGACCAGATTGACCAAAATCCACATTTTCTGGAAATATTCTATTTATTCAGGTTTAAAATTATACTTCACATAAAAATCAAAATGCACTTTTAAAATAATTTTTTTATTTATTTTAATAAATACAATAAAGTTTTTAAATTAGACATTTCAATTAAAATAATTAAAATATAAAAATAGAAATAATCACAAAATACAGGGTTGTTACAGAGCAGCTAAGAAGAAAATTACTGTTCAATCTCAAATCGATTCTGTTTAGCCCTAATGCATGAAAAACATGCGAGAGAAAATGCGAAATGTCAAAGAGGGAGTGTAGAAAAGCTTGATGTGTTAAAAGAATTAACCAAGATTGAGAAGGGCCGGTTTGAGCTAGAGCGGCAACGCCACGAGACCTTTGTAATGGAAAAGGATGTCACCGGAATGGACCCAATTACAATGCAATATTGAATGGAGTAGAAACAATGCATTGTTGAGTGTATATCTGGAACAAAATGTATGTAATTGACATATTCATATGATATTTTTAGTTATTGCAGTTTAAATATCCATGTACCTTTAGTTTATATTTTCAATCATTTGCTATTTTCAGTTTTAAAATATTCAATGGTATATCATTTTTTTCGATGTATTATGTAGATATCAATATAGATTTACTTCATCAAACATAAATGATATTACAAACATAAAAATTAAAGCATTCTACACTTCGTTACTGAAATGAAAAGGCAAACAGATGTAATTAAACAAAGATCCACCATCCTCAACTATTGATTTCCATGAGAATTTCAAATATGCTCTATTAAATCTCTTTGGAGTCTATTATGAGTAGCTGCATTACGATATACTTCATGATGATCGTCATGAATTGTGTATTGTCCTTCATTTCGTAACGTGGCTGTGCGAAACAATTCGGGGGGTTGTCTTGCCCCTTCATACTCGAAATCGGGATAGTCCATTCCGCATTCATCTTCAATGATCATGTTATGCAGAATTATACAACAGAACATAATTGTATCCATTTTTGATCTCTTCCATAATCTACATGGATTGCTGACCATTGCAAACCTTGCATGTAAGACCCCAAACGCCCTTTCTACGTCCTTCCTTTGTCCTTCCTACATTGGGTTCGCAAATGTCTTTACAATCGTACTTCATTTGGGATAAATTCCATCTCTAAATAGTATCCATGCTCATATGTGTTATGACCAAGAGTAAATGATACGGGAGTTGGCTTATCTTGCACCAAATCATTAAACAAATGAGATCGTTCGACAACGTTTAAGTCGTTAAGAGAACCTGACATTACAAAGAAAGTAGGCCAAATCCAAAAATCATGAAAGACAACTACTTATAAGATGATAGTTGGTTTTTTCTTTGCCGTTATATGCTCCATGAAAAACTTTTGGACAGTTCTTCCACTCCCAATACATACAATTTAGACTTTCAAGCATTCCAGACCAGCCTTTACTTTTATGCATTTCACGCAAGTGCGTTACTTCTTCCTCTTTTGGAGAATGAAGACATTCCGTCCCACAAATATCGACAACTGACTGATAGAAGTGATCTAGGTTTTCCAATGCCGTACTCTCTGCAATACGAAATGCGTCATCAAGGGCATCGCTAGGTGTACTGTATGCTAACATCCTCAAAGCTGCGATCATCTTTTGATGCACACTCAAACCTTGTTTTTTTGCAGCATCCTGCTTTTTAAACAAAAGAATAATTATTCAGCTGAATACTTTTGAGAATTCTTGAAAATAATGGACGACTCATTCTAAATCGTCGCCTAAACATCTCTAGACCGTAAGTTGGATCACGGGAAAAGTAATCTTGCATAAGTGTTTTTTGAAATGCTTGCTGGTTACAGTTGATATATTTCTGACCCACAACGGAACCTCCATTTTTTTAGAAGTTGAACCCTATGCTTTACGGTATATCTCCATCAGTTCCTCCTCCTCTTGTTGATGCGCTAACGCATATGCTTCTTCTTCAGAGTCACTGTCGCATAACAATATAGCTTTTAGTAAATTTCCAGACATTGTTTGATAGTTGAGGATAGTTGTTTGATATTTGAATGTTTTGTTAGACTAAATTGTGGTGAACAAGTATGAGATCCATATATTTATATATCTATCTATATATATATGACTAATTCTTGAGTGAAGAGAAGGTAGGTAAGTGTGCGGTCAAATCAGGAACTGTGGCCACGTTCATTGCCGGTCAAGATTCTCTACTTTGTTGAGTAGAGAGAAGGTGTGTAATTGTGCGGTCAAATCACGAATTATAGCCACGTTCATTTGCCGGTCAAGATTCTTTGCTTTGTTGAGTGGAGAGAAGGTGGGTCAGTGTGCGGTCAAATCACGTACTGTAGCCATGTTCATTTGCCGGTCAAGATTCTCTACTTTGTTGAGTGGAGAGAAGTTAGATCAGTGTGCGGTCAAATCATCTACTGTAGCCACGTTCATTTGCCTGTCAAGATTCTTTGCTTTGTTGAGTAGAGAGAATGTGGGTAAGTGTGCGGTCAAATCACGTACTGTAGCCACGTTCATTTGTCGGTCAAGATTCTCTGCTTTGTTGAGTGGAGAGAAGGAACATCCATTATATAAATTCACAAATCGTTATCTGTTTAAATCATTTAAAAACTTAACATTATTCCAACCACATTGTCCAACATGACATTTACGTCTCATGAATTGAAGTTGCTTATACAGTACTACATACAAACCAATGAGATGTGCGATAATTAGGAGTCAATGGTAATTCATTTTTAGGACACGCTGGCTGAACTTTACAACAACGACGTGGGCTGTCAAGTCAGACGTATGGCTCAAGAGGTCAGGATTGCATACGGAAACTTTAATAGGGCATGCACGTGCCACACAAAGATTATTAATGAGGTAATATCGGAAAATGTTTTTGAGACTACACGTTCGACTTATGACGGTCGATACAATTTAAAACACCGAACTCCCTTCATTGCCCATGATGCGTACTTCATACGCCGAAATTGGCTATAAAGATTTGGATGGCCTTAAGATAACAATATTGCTAGTTAGTTATGTAACGTTCGTTAATGTGTCGAGAGCTTTCTGAATTGTCTTTTCAAATAATAATGTTTGTTGTTGTTGTTAGATCAAAAGTACTGGTAGCACATGGGCAACGAACGGAATGCGGTTGCACATGTATAATGCTTGTTTATATATGCTCTTGTGTATTGTTTGTTGTCGGATTAAAAAGTAGTGGTAGCACAAGTGTAATGTTTGTTTATATATGCTCTTTCTGATTTACTTATTCATCGTTCATTATCATCTTCTTCCTCATGCACAACAATAAATTCTTCATCCAATGCCTCCATGGCCTTCTTTTATCGATTCAGATGCAGGTTACGTGCCTACGGAAAGTCTACATACTGATGAGGATTGGCTTATCGATTATCAAGAACAACACTATGAAAATGTCTGCGGTCTGTTTCAAAACTTTGAGTAGCTGAGACTTCAGGAAGTAGTTGAACCACCATACGAACAACATGTTGTTCGTATGGCATATGAACAACATGAGAACCAGGTTCAAGTAGTTTAACCTCCTACTGAGCAAGAAGTTGAATCGCACCCAGTTTGTTGTCAGCGCTGGTATGAAGTTGAAGTTGTAGTACGTGCGGATGGAGAAAATATTGGTCGTCGAACCCAACTATGTCAATTCTGGCTGAATGGTTGCAATCACGCGGAATGGTTGGATGATCCTTTATGTCCAAGGGGCATAACCTATGCAAACGAACTAGAACAGGAGGTAAGATGTCTTAGACTTTCTTTACAGGAGTTGCAGTTTAATCGTCACGTCTAATTTATTCATATTTGTGGTCTATTATTACTGTGTCTTTTTTATCAATGTTTGTATATCTTCAATTCTAATGTGACTAGTAGTTTTTTTTTATGTTTATACATAACTAGTTGGTGCTTATAAGTATACACAAACATATAGAATTCACATTATACATAAACATATATAATTCACAGTATACACAAACATATAGAATTCACAGTATACTCAAACATTATCATCCAAAATCCAAGAAAGTGAAAGTATATATAAACATAAAGAATACACGGTATACTGAAACAATGACATAAGTACATAAGCTATAAGAACTGCAACATATAATAAAACATCTACTATGCATAAACTAAAAGGTATACAACTAAAGGGATGCAACGTCGTCATCGTCAGCATCATCACCATCATCCCCATCATCGTCATCGTCACCGTCATCGTCGTCATCGTCATCATCCCCAATACCATCATCGCCATCGTCATCATCCCCATTACCATCATCGTCATCTCCCTCATCATCATCGTCATCCCATCACCATCCTCCCCCTCGTCCTCATCATACCCATTGGGACCAGCATCACCTCTGCCTTGTGATCCGAAAGGCTCATATACAGCAAGTCTAGCTGATAGCTGATCAATCTACGCCTCTAGCAACTATGTATGCTGCATGTACATATCATGCATGGTGTGTGTATATGCAAGAGTCATATCGCGAAACACACCAAGTGAAACTCTGGCCTGATCCAATCTAGCAGCATACTACATAAAGATGATATTTGACATAGTAAGAAACTAAGCATAAAATAAAGGAAAAATGGCAATAAACAACAAACATACCTCATACGGAGGATATAACCCAACAGAAGGCACACCAAGATAGCAGGGGTGATCTGGAAAGACTAAAGGCTGCTCAATCAAAGTACTGGTCACATCATGTGCTTTAAAAGTAGTATCAGGCTCCAACTGCATGGGAGTCTGGGAGAACTGTGATGGAATCGGGTCAAATAAAACCTACGGTATCTGAACTCTACCGGCTGCCAAATGAGGTCCTATATGATCAGAGTTGACCCCACGAACATAATCTGGTACGATGAATCTACGCGGTGCTACTCTATCCCAATAAGCATCATAATCCCCATCGATGAAGAAAGTACTACTATTCACCCGCCTATCCTGTCGTAGAGCATCTAAGCACTGATCGCCAATCACCCTATGTCTACCAAACATGTCCTCGTAAGATAAAGGATCATATGGCATACGACGATCACCCATAATCTGATAAGCACATCTCTTTCCCAAATACCACATAGGCATAAATGCATGTGTATGAAAAGCAACCCTACGTCTAGATAGTGAATACGCAACCATCAAGGGATTGTCGTCCACCAGCAGACCTACATCTGCTAGGTGAGTCCAATGTGAGGCCCAAGGAGTCTGAATGAAGTTACCTCGACTAACCATATCAAGTTGTGATCTAGCCTCCATCAAGTCATGCCATACACCTAAGGGAACATGATGTACGTACTGCATATTCTCCCATCGTCTCATCCTAGGGAAGTACTGCTCAGCAGCCCAACTAGCCATATCCTGGATGCGGGGATGCATGTTTGCCGTGTACTCGTAGTACCATAACGGTAAAATATACCAAAAAACATACATCTGCCTGACATCACCAAATGCAAATGAATATAGAGTGGTATAAAGGGTGCCTAATATCGCTATGCCCCAGTCGATAGTATGCAACTGGTCTAATCTGGCAAGAGATGCTAAATAGCCTAGTCTAACCGTACCTGTTTGGTTCGAAAAAAAGTCGAACCAAACAGGCACAACAGAAATGCTCTAGTAACTGCATCCATCATATCGGCTCTAGCACTACAACAAAACAATCTTTTTACAGCAGACAATACTCGTTGTAATATGGTTTTCGCAACGAGCATGCGCCCGTTGTAATAGGCCTCATTGTAATAAATCCATCACATTTTACAACGGGCAAAGCACGTTGTAAAAATATTATATAACAACGTGCAGTGGCCGTTGTAAGAAGCTCGTATAACAACGCACATTGCCCGTTGCAAAATAGATGCAAATTTTAAAAAAATTGCTGCCCCCTGTAAACACCTAGTTCTGCCTCTGTCTAAAAACCACTCCACTGATCGTTTCAGTTGCACACCAACATCCACATACCACTGTCATCATCTTACCACACTTCCACATACCACTGTCAGTGTCCAACCACCACCAGTAACCAACCATCCACCCAACAACTTGCATCATACTCCTCTCCACATACTCCTCTATCAAACCACCTACTGTCAAGCACCCCTGACAATTATCTCTGTGCACCAGTCACCAAGCAAACCACCATACATCACCTTCACAAACTTCTCAAACATACATCACATTCTCACATCAACTACCTTGCTGCACCAAACTTCATATCACGACTAACATATACTTTAACATCTGCAGAGCCAAACCAACTATTCAATTGGCTACACCTCTTTGACTATCAACAGTGTACTCCCTTCACTGCTGTATACAAACTGCTGCATACCACACTCCTCCTTCACTCACCATCCTCACTGCTCCCCTTCTTTCACCATCCTCACTGCTAATTTCCACAAACAACTGTCAATACATCAGCCTTCTCCCATTTGTGCTCACATTCACAAACATACTCCACTTCGAACCAATAGCCTGCATCCCACAGTGTGCATTCATCAATTCCTCTCTTCCTCACTCCTCATAAACACATCACCAAAACAACTCATTTACCTTATCATCACCAAACATAGATCATCCCACATCACACTGAACTGTGCACTGCCATTTCCCTAAACTGTCCCCTCCTTATATCACAGCCATATCACTACGTTGTCCCTTATCTCATCAACTTTAATCGCCTACTGTTGCCTTCCGCTCCAAATCAACTTCAAATCTACTACTGCATACCTCTGCACAAACTGCCCTTACCTGTAAACAGCTTGCAGCAACTTGTCGCAATTTGCAGATACTCTACAACATTTCTGCTAGCACACCTTACCATACTTCTGCTAGCACACTTCAGATAATACATACTTCTGCAACCACCCACCATATACAATATACCCCCACCTTACTACCATTCCATTTCACAACCATCCACTACACGTAATTGCTGCCACAATAATACATTTGCCTCCATATATCACTGCAACCTTACTACTCCCACCATCACACTGCTCTTCACCCTACTAACCACTTCTACCTTACATCAACTCTCCTGCCACCATTAAACCACTCAATCACCATCAACTAACAAACCATTTTGCCTGTCTTTGTCAACAGGCATTACTACAACTCCTTGCTCCCACCACTACTGCATTTCACAACTGTCATAAGCTGTTATACTTCATTTGCCAATAAATTGCCATCACCTGCTCAAACTTCCCTGAATCCTTATGGCAATCTCAACTCACTGTACAGCTGCCTGACACAATGCATCCTCCTGCACATCTCATATACACTGCAACATCAGTTCAACCAAATTCAATCGCGAGTCGCCACATCGGAATCCCCACTGCTGCATGCCCAGTTGCAGCACCTCTATCCTCCTCTCGAACCACCTTGCAATTCAAACAGCAATCACCTCTGCAATTACCCCATGCCATCGAACACGGGTCCCGTGATTTCATCCAAATTCACCTCCGACTTTAGCAGATCCAATTGAACTCGACATCGCTTCAAACTCCGTTTCCATTCCACCAGTACCACCTCGAGTCGAACTCCTTCAACCTCACCGTAACACCACGAGCACCTGACAAATCGTGACTGCCAAATTCCAGCAACCACTCGAACACTTCGAAACTAAAGTCACATCTCCACCACCACCATGACATCACCAGAATCGCGACCACACAGCAGCCAATCACCCAAATCACCTTAACTCGTCAATCGCCACCACGTAGAATTCAAGTTTGATTTTGAGTTAGCGTTTGATTTTAATTAATGAGAATCACAAATTCTCTGTATGATGAAATGGGATAAAATAAAAACAAGAAAGAGGTTCGATTATTTAATTTATTGAAAGGGCAAGTCTGGAGGACACAGTTTTAAAATTAGGGTGTTTGGTGGGACTTTTTTTGCACCGGAGCCAAAATTTTCGTTATGGAAGGAAAAAATTTGGCCTATTATAACGGACATTTTATGCTTATTACAACGGGCATTTTTGGCCTAGTACAACGGACATTTTATGGCCATTGTAAAATTGGCGCCTATTACAACGGGCATTTTTAGGCCATTTTCAAATTGACACCTATTACAACATGCATGAATGGACCGTTGTAATAACATTATATTACAACGGTCAGTCATTGCCCGTTGTGAAAAGGGCATTGTATAGGGCATCTATTACAACGGTCCTAAATGGACCATTGTAATAATCTTCTGTTACAACGGGCAACTAGTGCCCGTTGTAAAATAGACGTTGTAATATGATATTTTTGTTGTAGTGTAGCTATATAACTGATGATGTACTGCTGCAGGTAAGTCAACTTAACAGAACCACTAGTGACGTAGGTAACATCTATCAGTGGTAAAAAAACAGTAAACAGATTGGACGACTCGTATAAATCAACAAATGAAAAAGGTCGAAGACCATGTCGTCCAATCTCAATGCTAGTTAACATGTAGAAATCAACTGTGGTGATACCAAACTCAAAATCTGAAAAGTGAAACGTATGCGTGAGGGGCCACCTCCTCTCAGCTAATGCCTGAGTGAGAGGTCGATCAAAGGACTGAACATGCCTAATCGACAAAAAAGACCAAGGGCTAGCCTGTAGCCTTTCAATAATAGGACCAGGAAGAGAGTCATAAAACCGGGTAATGCACTTAGTCCAACTACCCCGGTTGTGAATTTAATGGTCCTATAGATAATTTATGAATTATAATTTGTGATAGAACAACAGTTATTTAATATGAGTATGTGATGTACATATTAAAATAACCAGTTATATTAATTTGCAATTTATACATGTACGGTCGTCAAAGCGGTTTTGGCTCTATGCCGATAACCATCTGGCAGCTCGTGTAGTACACGTAGATCGTCTGGTGAAACTTCAGGTGCTGACGGAATGTGTAACGGTCCAGCTTGCTCCGTTGGATGTCTGTGAATCGTTCTTCGGACGATTTTGGTTGGACACGGCGGCATTTCGTTTAGCTAAAAAAAATTAAAATGAAAATGAGATAGAAAGTGAGGAAGGGAGAAGAGGAAGGGGAGTTAAATTAGGGGGAAGTACAGACGTCCATTAAATGGACGCCTGGCCACTGAAAGTCCACCTTAGGTTCAGGGTTGAATATTCAGCTCTAAATTCAGTGGAGATGCCTTTAGATCTGAACATTTATTTTTTGAGCTTAACTACTTTTTCTGATTGTCATTTCCTGAACAGTGTACATTACACTGTTTAGTACTATATTCGGTGAAACTGTTCCATATGTATTTAATTTTTAATTCACACATTCTCTGCTGTTGTGGTGATCATGTCCGCAACGTGTACCTATCGTCTTCATTTTTGCATGGAATACTACTTGCGTCTTTTCCTAGGTAACCACTCCGTATGCATGTTTTGCAATTGCACAACATATCTTCATTACCATACGTTGCTAAATCCAACATATATTTAATATTGTCACTGTGGATCCGCGTTTTCTGACTGTCCGCTATAATCAGTATTACAGTTCATATTGCTAAATTTAGGCTATAACAATTGCGGCTATCTGTAATCTTATTTGTCATTTTAATTTATGGGAGTTTCTTGAATTAAAACATGAAAATTGTATGGTTAACGTTTGAAGCGCATCAGTTTCGTAGTATAACTTTTTTTGTTCATCTACCAGACCAAATCGCACATGATGCGTAAACTTACGGCAGTAGGTGTTTGTATAGGCAGTAGTGCTAAATTTACTATAAGATGTAGGCACTTCATTCATGTTTAACTACTTCACTAATATACTAAAAGGGTATAAGACTTGCTTAGGTGACAGCTTGAATGTACAATAAGTACAAGGTCAGCAATGTATGATTTATTCGCCTCCACATATTCATAAATTTTAGATTGCTTCATTGCTATAGTCTTTCATGCATGCATTTCAGTTTCTATCATACATGTTAGTCTTTCATGCCTACATTTCATTTCCATCATACATGCATTTTAGTTTCCATGCAATCAGGCCCGGCCCAAGGGTGAGTCGAGAGAGCCCATCGACTAGGGCAACCAATGGTATAAAGGCAAGAAATTTAAATAAATTTTATATAAATAGGTTTCAGCAACAAGTTTCTGTGTTGGTGTAGTAGTAGGGTGGTAAGCAATAGACAATTTTGGGCATCGTCTGGGTTCAAGTCTGGAAAATATGCACTTTTTTCTATAAACAATTCACTTTTTCAAAAGTTGACTAGGGCAATAAAAATATACGGGCCGGCACTGCATGCAACCAATGAGCCTACAGGCCAAAATGCCTTTCAACCATCGTTTGATAGCTACTTATATTTGCTCCATTTATGTTTACCTGCATGATTTTTAGGTGACATCTTTCCACATGCTGACCATTGGCAATGCTTTTTTGTTTTGCAAACTCGTATGGTTTAGCAATTCATGTTGATATTTTGGGCCTTAAAATTTTATTCATAATAGCATTTAGAACTTTTAGCAGTTAATATATTTGTCGCTAAATAACGCAGCCTTTTCTTGTAGGACCAATTTACAGGAACATGTGCGTTGGAGACATATTCATTTTTTAAGATTAAAAACTGACTGAACTGTTCGAAGTGGTTCCTCCAACATTTGTGGTACTAAAATGTAGAGTACTAATATCTTTTAAATATGTCAACTGCTGAATCGGTAAATTGGGTGGGAGCATATTTTTTCTAACTAACAACATGTTATGCACCCACTATGCTCACTGATGAAACACCGCTACCAATAATTTTATGCAATACATGCATTAGTAGCAATGTTACTTTAAGAAAGCTTTGAGAAGTACTTCTGAATGAAACTGAAAAGTAATTCGATGTTGATGTAACTACGGAAATGAACTTGGTTTATGTTTTGACTGCAATAATAGATTAAAAAATTGTCTGTAAGGCATATATTATACAACCAAACTGTTTTGTGTGCCTTGTCTACTAACTATGCTACGGGTAAGAACTGTAGCAATAGGGCCGACAGCCTATGTAGGATGAGTAATGGACTAGAGGCAATTTTTTGTCAAAATTTAACTTAATATAGCTCTAACAGTACATGACTACTTCATATACAGATCCAGCTGCTCACAAAATGCAGGAGTGTGGCTGTGTTGTTTCTAATATTTCTACATTTTTTCCCATCGTTTGACTACTCACAAATTGTACTCTAAATATAAGAATTACTACTGCATAAAGTGGGAAGGTGAGTTTACGTGTACCATTATAGTGGCAGTTTACCCACGTTCCTGTGGCATACACCATTTTACCACAATAGTCTAAACTCTGCTCTCTCCATCTCATAAACCTGCCATAACTTCTATCCTTCTTTTCACTTTGCTTTATACAATGGATGGGAACAACTTGTTGCTTTCGGGACTGGTGTTTGGTATAAATTGGAATACTGTTCGTGTCCAGATGGATAGGCTGTGGAAATTGGTCGGCCAGGGAACGAATGAAGTTTATGCATTGAACATGCAGTTTGTCGACAGCGATGTATCTCAACGTATACTGTTGCTGAGTCAGGCATAACGATTCAATTTACATTCCGATCCAAACTTACTCAAAACCACAAATAAAAAACATTCTATTTATATACTAGCATACTTAATATGTTTATTTGGATTCAAAATTTAAAATACAATGTTTTCAAAATAAAATAAAAACATAATAAGAGAGGAAATTGAAGTTTTGTAGAAGTTCAAACATCAAAATCAATTTCAAATTGTGGGTAAACCTTCAACTACGAATCTTTTGAATCTACGATTTATGATTTGAATCTCGTTTCGATTTAAAGTTTGAACTTTACGATTTATGATTTAAATCTCATTTTGAAAACATTGGAGCCGGGCAGTATGCTTCTTCTATTTTCCCCTGGATTGACATCTGTACATAACAACTACGTAAACACATGTTCATTCGCCTGTGCACTAGGAGTTGTATTAACTTTGATTCTACTTCTTCCTTTTATGCCCATGCTACCCCTGTTCCACAAGCATGCGGTGGTTCTAAAATGTGTATGTGCACGCATGTGAAGCGATTTGTTTTCTGAATTTGCATTTTGCAACTGGGACCTTTGTACTGTACGGTTTAAATTTGACAGCAAGAACAGCTGATAACATTTAGTTAATTTACATTTGTATACTACCATTTCTCAACTTTGGTGTGGGATCATTGACCAATTTGTTCACAGCTGGGAGGAGTAATACTGTATTTTTCAATGCACCGACCCTATTTATCGCAATACATTGTCACGTCCTCTGCCAATCTATGTACTGGTACATGCGCGTGTTACTTTCCGTCGCCATCTGGATTAGTCCACATAGAACTACCTATATCCTCCCACTCAAAATCAATGTTATCTGTGACAATGAAATGAGAAAGTAGCAACAGCTCGAAAACATATTTTGCGTCAATATGAAAGCGCGTTTGAAGACCCTTCGGTGTATGAAGTGACACGGTTCAACATCCAAAACGTTGAAACAACAAACAGAACTGTACATGACGACTGGATAATAGTTATGCGAACTAATACCCGAGCAATCAAGGTAGCAAATGTAGTAGACAAGATACCACGATATAAGTTTGCCTTTGTTGATGAAAGCACATTTATAACTAGGCTATGCCGTATAGATAACCTTACGGGTACTTTTTCTCCCCTCCATATATATCACATGTTTCCATTAATGTAAGTATGCGCACTCATGTCCTACGTTCGCGACTTATTATAGATTTAGGTGGTATATTACGTGTTGTAACTAATGTATTCACTGTAACATCTAAAAGTGGAACCCAAACACTAAAACGAGGGTTGCATGTGTAAAACAATAGGTGCTTCCATTTTAACCATTTCTTATGCAATCAATCAATCGTTGTATTAATTTTATTTGTCACGAAGTGGGAATACAAGTGTCGTGTCGCTATAGACGAGCCAAAGGGATTGACTTGACCAATCCAAGGTAGGCATGTTTGAGAAATTGCCTGCGGTTGTTGTCACCTAACTGACAGTCGCAACATACAGTCATACACTATTGATCACTGTACTTGCTATCCACCATCACAAAAAAACTGCCTTCTAATTTATATCTTACTTTGTCAGGTGCATTTACTTTCAGTTCTACCAAAGACAAAAATATGTCTGGACATTGATTTACCTTAACTAGCTGACATTAAAAGCAAGTATGCTTTTTTACATATTGTTTGTATGTTTAACGCTTTAATTGCATTTGCCTTTGTTTATTTACACCACGTAGATCTAACCAATATGATAGGAAAAAAATCGAGTATATAGACGACTCCACTCCTAACCGTGCTGGTATGTTAGAAAGGATTAACACTACGCTCACCCATCTTTCGAATGATGTTAGGATAATAAACTGTCGGGTACGTTGTTCTTACTGCCAATACAAGCACATGCATAACATTTGGCCGCCCCATGCATACCGTTTATCGGATTGACCATGTTTTTTTCACACTTTCTTTTACGCAATGGTGGTAGTATGTGCATTCACTAGTTTCGAAAAAAAAGAATGAACTCTACTCTGCTTGACATTCTTATATTCAACATTTGCATTTTTAAATTTAAATATTTATACCGATATAAATAATAATTTATTTAAATAACACTTTTAATTAGAGTAAAGCATATGTCGTGTCCGTAACCATTGTGAAATTGAAAAGTTCTACCTGGTGCTATCTTTCATGTGCATTCTGCAAATCAACTGTTCACTTTGAGGGAACAAACTATTTCTGCTCCGGATGTCACCGAATGGCTGTGCAATCCGTAAGCAGACAATAGTTGACAAATTCTTTGTTCAATTTTTTTATATTAACTGCTATCACTAAAAATTTGTTTGGTAGATACCGCTTAAATGTAGACATACTGAACTCCTCTACGTCCACAATCATCACCGCTTTTGATAAGGAAGCCGAATGGCTGCTAGGGCATAATGTTGACGACATGCTTGCCATTCTTAACTCGGTAAAAACGCATATTTATACATTTTAGTGCTATGTTCGTTTTATTCTGCTCAATTTAATGTACAATATATACATATTCGCATATATATATATATATATATATATATATATATATATATATATATATATATATATATATATATTATGCTGTCCAATTTTGTTCAAAACCGAGTTTGGAAACTGAGTAATAACATGTTATTGCCCTGTTATTCACCACGGGTTAGATAGAAAATGTTAAAAGATATACGGTGGACAAAACAGCTGTTTGACCATGTTGAAAATTATGGTGGCCAATCTAGCTATATGGCAAGTAATGCATCTTTTTATCCTGTGCAAATAGTTGTTCATGTTAAAAACTATTTTTTTAACTATGTTAGTAGTACTATGTTTTCACATGGATTAGTAGCCACATTTGTCTACCTATGTATTTACTACATGTTTTCGAATGGATTACTGGGTATATTTTTGAACTAGCTTAGGCCTACGTTTCAATACTCTTTTCCACCAAAGGAACCGTTTTACTTATGCCCTTTTAAAGCTTGAGAATTTTGATATTGTTAAAAAAATTCTAATAACTGTGTATTTTCTTCCTATATTTCGAATTTGTTCATCCATTTATGTAGACAGATAATTAAAAATAAATGACTGTGAAAAGGGTATAAAGGTCTGGAAATTTAATGCAACTTAACAATAAAAACAGTTATACTATATCTAGAAAGTTGATGGTCGTTAAGAAAAAAGAGCCAGTGTAACATATACAACAGTCAAATACTTTAATTAACGATACTATAATTAAAATCGTATTATTATACAAGGGTTTACAGACATTAAAGCTCTTTTAACATATAAGTAAATGAAACATTTTTGCTATACATGCTCTTTAGAGACATGTTTTTTTGGTATTAATTAAGATAAAACATGTTTCTTGAATTAATGCTCTTTATATGACACTTATTAAAAAATTTAGACGGTCCATTTTCATTCAAAGTTTCAACAAATATTTTTAGCACTTATCACATTATATGGTGAATTAATTTTTTTAAAATAGTTATACGGTGGCCAATCTAGCTATATGGTGCATTAACGTTAAAAGATATATACACATATATGCTAAAAAATAGCTATTTTCGGTTTTCTAAAGATTCACTTACAGAGTTAGAAAATTGAGAAAACCATATTTTATGCTCTCCATGCGGCTAGCTAGACTGTGACAGTTTACAAATGATATACACATTATGTTCCACCCCTCCACATATTGTTGGATTATTTAATAACTTTTAGTTCTCACCTTAGTTTTTTCCCCGCCTGAAGTAAGCACATGCGTTAGCCACATATGAATTTACATTGACTTCTGCCACATTGCGTATCAACCAAAAAATGACATCTCATATGTACGCACTTATGTACTGCTCCACATTTGCACAGCTGCGTTGACAATAACATCGTTAACTGCATGATGTACGAATAGTGTGCCCCAACTTAAACTGTTAAATGCTGCAGGAAAATGGGTACAAAAAATGACAATATTTTCCACCATCTCGCGTGGTTCGAAGTGATTTGAATTTAGACCAAGTAACTATGAGATGAATCATCCAAACGCTTACCTCACAACTAGAAAAATCACAAAAAACGTCACTGTGATTGAGACAGTACGTTCTCAAACTCGATTACCTATTAATTTATAATTTACGTACTTACCTCTTCACTCTTACTCACGTATTCTGTTGTTTTACATTATCTGAAATTTACAGTTAACTCCACCCAGCGATCAAAGTTCTAACTTAGTTTGTACCTCAAATACGGATAAATATAACATACAGTCCGTAAAAGACATCAAAGGAAAGAAACAGATTGCTCATGTTTGATTTACAATCGTGGACGTTCTTCTGTCTATATTCAATTGGTGGCATATCAATGATGGATTGTTCTATTTGGCAGGACGACGGTACTGTGAACCATTCGTTAGTACGGGCTTCTGATCCACCACTCTCTAGAAAGACACTAAGAAGAGAAAATACGATTCAGGTACATATTTTTTCACCTTTCTACTATCCATTTACTACTCCCATTAATTAGTTAACAGCATGCGCTTTTTCTGTACACACAGCAGTTATGTCTACTAACACCTATTATGTGTCACGTTTAATGTTGCATTGTACATCCTATGCTACGTTGTTTTATCGAATAACAGTATCTTACTTTGTCCTTACCAAATCTTACCTGATTGTTGTATTTATGGATACTTATACTTTGAATTGTTATACCTTTCAAACCTATCATGTATCTACGTGTCTTAACTTGATATTAAAAACTATTATTACTTCAACATGTTTCCTGCTAACGAACTTAAATCCTATCTTATTTCCCTTATCTACAGGATGGTGACACAGATCAGCGGGCTGCAGTAGCTCCTGTGATCAAGATTCGGGAGAAGAAGCAAAAAAATTAATTTGTAGCATTTTATGATTTCATGTTTTTGGCATACTTACGTTTTTATGTCTTTAGCTACTACTTTTGTGTATGTTTTTCACGTCTTCCCTTCTTTTTTTTTGCTACCTCATTTTGCACTTTTTTTACACGATTGTATGCCAAGACGTATGATGATTGAATTAGTTTGCATTCATCTACATTACATATGTGCAATTTTTTTAAATCGCAACTCCACCTTAGACCTACCATTTACGTTTGTCATGCTTAGTTGCACTACCGCTTTAACTGCATAAAATGTCCGTGCTGACATATGTATTCGTTGTCACTGTGCACGAATATGCATACGAACACTATGGTCACTCTTCTGCCCTAACATCGTCTCTCACGTGTTGCGATTAAACTTTACAGAGTATAGCAATGTCTGTGTGCGTAGCATGGGCTACTCACCAGTACTCACTAATAGTAAAAAAATGGAAAATTTTACAACACCACTAAATGAAATTAATTGACGAATGTCACGCCAACAAAGTAATAATTTTACAGCAGCAGCAAACGGGCTGATTTCACGAATATCACAGTGGAATCTTAATCACCTTTTTGCAGATATATTATTTTACTCTATGGCTTATGATATTCAGCCGCACACTAAGTAAACTCATGAACATAGTTTGGCTTACCATGGATGCAAAATTATTTAAACAATACTCGGTCTAACTTTGTCTAACTTAAAAAAAACAAAAATTCAAAAAAGCAGACTGATATATTCTTACCTTCAACCAACAGACAATGGCTGATGCAAAAGTCGTTGATGTGGTAATCTAATGCAGCTATTTCCAAACTCAACCCTTTTACAAACGACTGCTTATGCGTCAAATCAACATAGAATTTGGCCAAAGTTAATCCCTGTTAGGCGAGTTATATTGGTCGCAGAATGTCCTTACTTGAAAATCTGTAATACTCGGTCTGACCCAAACATTACGTCAAGCTAACACCCGGGTCAGGCTGAAAACCAGCGTGAGTAAATCCATCTAAAATGGAATACAAAAGCATAAAACTTATATAAAACCCGGGTAACTTGTATCAATTTTGCAAATTCACAAGTTTGGTATAGACAACACTTATTACATACATCAATTTCTAAGTACCAAAACTTAGATTAAATGGTCCAATTCACTTAAATCATTCCATTCCAGCCTATTGATTTCCCATATCAAATCTGTATAGAAATTTTATAGATTACAAATCGAAGTGGTTTCGGGTATTTACTAATACCCGACCCCGGTCTCTTCGAATCCCAAGTCACTTTAACCCAAGTTATTCAAGTGGAATGCAATTCAAATTTTAGTACAGAGTGTCACCTTTACACGGTAATTCATCATCGGTAGATACCCACATTATCATGGTTTAAACCAAAAATATCGTATCACATAGCATCCTACATCACAAGTCAGAGATATTAACTAATCTAAGGCATACAATATTATTTCAATCATTCATAAGCAAGATCAATTAGTCTCGCCATTCTAAATAAATAAATTCTTTATTCATTTTAATTCTGCTTTCATAATATTAATTAATTTCAAACCATTAATCAATCATCTCTTAATCTCCTTTTTAATTACACTAAGTCATTAAACTTTTAATTAATTATCAAATTAATTTAACTTCCACCCATTCACATTAATTACATTTATCCTTAATTAATTTTCTTAATTAATCAATCCTTAATTTCATACACTAATTATCAAATCAATTATATTAATTAATTAATCCTCCAATTACATTCCTTAATTAATTAATTACCTTAAGTAATTATCTGAATTAATTACACTAATTAATTTTTTTCTTTAATTTCATCTAGTAATCATTCTTTAATTAGACACATCATTTGCCATCTCCTTGATTTGTTTAAATTTAATGCCACTTGCCTACCACTTCTTAATTTCATCATTTATTTTATTTGAAATCAACTAGAGATTAAATTAAATAATTCATCCAATATTTATTATTCAAAAACCAACCAAATTATCTTAAAATAATTAACTAACAAAAATTAAATCTTGTTTGATAATCTTGAAACTTGCTACGATATTCAATTTTCCCTTGGCACTTTGAAAGATTCCTAATGTTTTAAAACTTGAACTTCTTAGCCTTAAAAACTGGTACTGCAAATTTCACTCATGTATTAATCAACTAGTTACTAAATTCCCGAGCCCAAGCTTAAAATTATTGAACAAAAACTCGAGCTCATAACCCTATCCCTACCCAAGCCAAAAACTCAATCAATGCTCCGATAATACTCAAGAACGACATCGCGTAATTCATCATCTTCCCCAAAGCAACATAACTCAGCAACAAACTCAAATATCGACGAAGACTCGTGCATGTGCACGCGAAGTCTGATCGTCTCCGACCGACGCCGTTACCACCCATAAGTCGTCGTCGAACATCTCACTCCGATCGACGACCAAAAATTCTCGAATACCTTTGAAATCAAAATCGAGCCATTTGACCCAAAACTAGAACTAAAGCCTTCGATGAATCGCCTCGCCATCGACAACGTCGACCACCATCATCCATACCACCAATCCCTCAGCTTCGTCACTGACATATGCGGCTTTTCCCCTAGTACCGATCATCTCCTGATCATCCAAAGCCTCGCTAATAACTCGACTTCAATGACAAACTATCAGGGTCACTAAACCCTACACCTCGGTTTGCCGCCGCTACTGCGAAAAATATCCACCCCGACCATTTTTCTTACCATCTCCGACCCACAATCTACCTTCAGCTCAAACCCCAACCTCTTCGAGTTCCGTGATCGCCTGAATTCGAACAAGGACTCCATTTTGATCATTCCTCCAATCCTCACTATCTACAAATTTAAAATTTTTGATTTTACCCTTAAAAACCATTATTTCCAAAATCGATTCAGATCATAAAGTCCAAACTCAAGATTTAATTACTTAATTTTTTTTGATTTGAATTGATTTATACTGTAAATTTTAATTTTTGACATACTTACTTCAAGTGTAAACCTGAAACTATTTTTAAAAATTAAATCTGACGATTACAACCAATTTTATTTCAAAGATCCTAACGTAAAAGTTTTATATAAGGAGTTATTGATTTTTGATTTAGATTTGTCTCTGTAAACAGGGATAATATTTATACAGAGACATGCATCCATACTCACACTCATATATACAAGCAACCATCTCTAAACAAACATGCAAATTGTACTACTCATCAAAATTTCAAAGATTATCTCATGCAAACTCATATATAAATAGATTAAGCATTGAGATTCAAGTTTGCTCACTGTCAACAGAGGATGCCTGGAATGATTCATAATAGGAGGTTGCCGATCCTTTGAAACTGGAAATTTGATCTTGCTTTGAGTCTTGTATAATTGAATTTTGATCCAGACTTTGTTTGGATTTCAGGTTGATCTGGTTTACTTTGATTCAGATTATGAGATTTTAAACTGATCTTTTTACTTTAATTTGCATCAGATTTCTATTGCTTTCATATTTGAAGCTTGAAAAAATGAAGCTGTTGAAACTGTTATTGTTTGTTTGATTGGTTTTTTTTTTAGTTTTTGAAATGGAAGAAGATTAAGAAAGAAAGTGAAAATGTTTTTGAACTGAGAGCCAGTTTTTTTTTAAAACACTCACTATATTATTTTCAATCAAAAGGAACAATATAAGCCACTTGTTAACTTGAATAGCACTTAAGCTACAAGTGTAAATTGCATGCTATTGTCATTACACAAATGTAAAAAAAACTATACTTAAATTCTTTCTTATGTCTTAATTTATTTCTTAAATTAATGTAATATGTTTCTAAATGTTTATAAATATACAAATTTCATAAACTTCATTTAAATGTCACAAATGTTTATCTGTTTTCATATTAATTATTCAAGCTTTTATATTAGTATGTTATGTTTATAAAGATTTTTAGTTTGCTATGAAATATCTACAAAGAAAGAATATTTTAAATCTTTTATTAAATTCTATTTAAACTTAAGCTATTAAAATTTTAACTTACTAAATATATTTTTGTTTGTTTTTGAAAAGATGAATTTTGCCAATTTAAATAATTTTACCAGGAGGTTATCAGATAAATATTTATCCAGGTATATCAATTTATTATTAGATTTATTTTGTTTCATTTATAAATCAGCGTTTTAATAATTTTAATCCTGTTAAATTTTCAAATTGACAGATGTTCAAAAATCCGAGTTATCACATTCCTCCCCCCTTTGAATCTTTTCGTCCTCGAAAAGGAACGAAGCCAGAATTTATTCAATACTTAAAATCAGATAAATTATTCTTTGATCATTTTTAAAACACATTTAAAATCTATATAATATTACAAAATAGTTTTTATATAAATACTTTTTATAACTCGATGTCTCAACCAGTCCATCCTTGTTCTCACAGAAATTCGGTCATTCGTTGATCAGGCGTAAGACTGAAAATCTATAAGTACTTGGTAAACCCATTTTCAACACCTAGTGAAAATACTTGGAAAATAATTTTATTGAAAATATGGAAAATATTTTTGAAAATGAGGAAATATCTTTGGTGAGAATGCTCTGGAAATCATCACCCCCATCCACGGTCGCAGTTACATCCTGGGTTACGTTGCTATCGCAGCATAAGTCCATGTAACCGTAGGCACTTCGCACCCCACGATTACGCCATGGAACCCACAATAAATCGCAGTTACATTTCAGGGTTACGTTGCCATCACAGCAAAAGTCCTTGTAACTGTAGGCATCATCTTCCTCGATTTTCGCTACCAAAAAAGAAACTTCTCCACTCCCACATAGGTCGCAGTCTACCGATGTAAAATCAAACGCAGACTGTCGGCTCTCAACAGCATACACGACTTTCTCTATATTACCTTAGGTCGCGATCCACCGATATAAAATCAAACGTAGACTGTTGGCTCTCAGCGGCACACACGACTTTCGCTATGGTATGTAGTAGATCGCAGTGACATCGATTTACACTGTCATCATAGGATAACCCAAATGCCTCTGTAAGCATCAGCGCCCTCGATTTTTGCTACACACTACACGAAATCCTCAGGAACTAGTTTTGTCTGGACTTCTCACATGATCAACTTTAGAACCTCCCCTAGGGTTCAAGGCAGTACCATCCAATGGCACTCCTGAGAAGTTCATTTCAAGGGAGCGCCTTTTTCTCCATAGTCGTTTTCAAAACACTTTATACTATACACATATAGTATCTTTCAAATCATACACCTAGTATGAATTCCATATAAATCTCCTTTCTCAAAATCGATTATCCAAAAATCGATAATTCTCAAATTAGGCTTCCCAAATTCCAATATTGATTTTTCCCAAAATTAAAAGCCATTCCAAAGTCCATTGGTACCAAAAACTTTTTCCCAAAATCCTCATAAGATCCTTTATATATATAGCTATATAATTTTTAAAAACTTTGGATCATTTCAAACTTGTATAAAACTCCTTTTATATTTCATATATTTTCAAAACCCTTTCTTATGGCTATAGATTCAACAAAGGGAGATTTATCTTATATAACAAAGATATATAACTTTGTTTATTCCAAATCAAATATTTAAATTTGATTACTCTATAAAGTCACTTACCATATTACTTAACTTCATAAAGTGAACCTTTAATCATAGAAATATCCAATTTCCATTTTACTTCATTGTATACTTCACAAAATATACTTTTCATTTCAAAAATCATTTTACATTTCTTATCCATAAATTCCCAATGTCAATTTCATTCAAACCCGTACGATTTACACATATCATCCGTACGCTATATTAATCTGATCACTCACTCGATCGCACAATTTCTCTTCCGAACTAGTATCATCCACCCGACTTCCTAGTGCGGACTCAGATCTGGTTTCTTGATCAAAAACCATCATTCCCCTTGCATATCCCTAACTATGATAGAGAATATCCAGAACCAATCAAAAATCCATATCCAGGTTCGCCGTCGAAAATCGAGTGAAAAATCCCAACTCGGATTGATATAACTATCTCGAAATTCTGTGCTCGAATATGGATCGAATCACTCTGCGAATAGAATAGTATATGTACATCCTACATATTTATCTCCATTGATTATTAGCCAAATCAATTTCCTTTTCTATTCACATTCATTTAAATTTTCATTTACTTACTCACAATTCTTCAATCCCATTTGGATTATCACCTCAATTCTCATCTCAAATGGATATTTAATCATAAACAGTTTGAACTCTGTCCCGCTTGAATTTAGAAAATAACTTGAAAAATTAAGAATAGATAAGTAGTTGAAAATAATTATTAGTTTGTAAAATAGCTATAAAACAATTAATTAATTGTAAAATCGTGGGACAATAGTCAAATAGTTATAGAAATTTTTAAATAATTTCAAAATAGTTGTAAAATAGTAATTAGTTATAAAATAGTTGAAAGATAGTAATTAGTTTATAAATCAGTTGTAAAATAGTTAAATAGTTCCAAAATAATTGTAAAATAAGTATAAAATAGTTCGTGCTTTTAAAAGAAAGATTATATATAGTAAATAGCTTGGAAAAATAGATTTATATTAAAACAATTTATTTTGAAAGTAGTCCAGAACCAAACCGTTCAACTTTCCAATCTCCATTTCCCATCAATTACTTTTAAATTTCCTCTTCCGCTTGAATTAACTCAATTTCAATTCAATTTAAATTTCCATTTCTATTTAAACTGGTTCAATTCCAATTTGAATTGATCCCATATCAATTGCCAATTTTCAATTAACTTTCAATTTTAATTCAAATTAAGTTAACTTCCATTCTCATCCCAAATTCAAATCAACTTCCTATTTCAATTTGAACTCATTCAACTTCAATTTCATTTCAAATTATCCAATTCACATTTCCATTTGAATTTTTAAACTTATCCATCTTCCATCATAATTCCAATTAATTCAAATAAGTTTCAAATTGAGACAATTTCAATTTATATCAATTCCATTTTTAACCTATTTCAAAGTTCAAATAATAATTCAAACCTTTTTTAAACAATTAAATCTTTGAAATTCAATTCATCACCAAATTTCAATTTTGAAACCAAACCTCTGAAGTTTTATCTTATACATTCAGATCTTAAGTCCGAAAAGATTCCGTTTTATCTTAATAATGGATATATTACCACACCCCGATTCTTTATTCATTTAAACAAATCCAGTTTCAGCTTAAAGATTATTAACAACAACATGATGGTATCATTCGAATTACTTAAAATATCCTTCCATTTTCAATTTCCAGATCTCAAACCCATTTTGATATCACATAAACTCCCCATTCGAATCAACCATTTAACTTCCCAAGTTAAATTCCAATTTCATCTTGAAATTTCCAATTCAGGTTGTTTGTTCTAAACTTATTTAACTTTTCCAAAGTTAAATTCAATTTACTTAATCTAGTTAATCCTACCCAATTTGAATTCCCATTTCAAATTTTAAACTCCACATTAATAATCTTCCCACTTATAAGTTCAAAAACTTATCACTTTGGGTATCACATCTTATTCCAAATTTAAAACTCAACATTTAGAGTTTATTTCAGACCATCTTTGATATTATGTATATCCTCCATTTATACATATTATTTTCTTTACACACCAAGTTATCCTTAAATTTTAAACCACCTTTGGTTTTTAATTCAAAACAAATTCTTTAAATTTTCAAACAACTCTTGTTTGAAATATGACTCTTCATTCAAATACATTAAATAACATTATTTATTATTTCTTTATCACTTTGAAATAAATTTTCAAATTCTGGATCTAGATTTAAAACTTCACAATCTAGATCATCTTTAGTTCCAATTTATAAGTCATACTTACCCAAATGTTTTATCTCCTTTAAACATTTCATTTTGCGTACTCATTAACACACATTTCATTATTAAATACAACAACCATTTATGATAAAAACCAAGATTATCATATCTGGAAACCAATTCATTATTATCTTATTATGAAACTTTTCCCCAAATTCAAGAATTTTAATTTTAGTTTGAATCCATTTCAAACTTATCTTTATTTAATTTCAATTTGGTTCTATTTCTATTATTTTTTAATTTAATAATTCCAATAATTTAACAATCAATTACCTTAATATTTGTTAGAAAGAAATATTGCTTTATATATTAAAATATATTCTTATATAAAATCATTTAAAATCTTTATATAAGAAAATAACAAGTACGCTCTCATACTCACACACATACACACTTAATTCATTCTAGGGTACCATTAACCCTATCCTTAATGAGTAATCCCAACAGAGCCAAGGTTCTCGCTTAACCTTCGCTCTGATACCAAATGTAACGACCCGGAATTTTCGAACCCAAAAAGTTCTAGATAGGTAGAAATAGAAGAAAGGAGATAGAAGAAAAGAAGAAACAGAAACACCAACATCTCACATTCGTAGCGGAAAATATAATATCAAATAATGTTCTTTACACAAAGAAAGCTGAATCAGTCAATTACATTTTAATACATCAGAGTTACAATCACTAGGCAATTAAAATAACTTATCCCAGAAATACAAACAATATATCACAACGGAATACACTCCATACGTTCCTGCCATCTAGCTCACCTCCTAAGCTCTAGAACGTCCTTACCTAAAAATTTGTAATACACGGTCTGACCCGAGCATTACATCAAGGTAACACCCGGTTTAGGTTGGAGACCAGTGTGAGTAAACCCATCTAACATGGAATATAAAAGCATAAAACTTATATAAAACCCGGGTAACTCATATCAATTTTGCAAATTCACAAGTTTGGTATAGACAACACTTATTACACACATCAATTTCTAAGTACCAAAACTTAGATTAAATGGTCCAATTCACTTAAATCATTCCATTACAGCCTATTGATTACACATATCAAATCTGTACAGAAATTTTATAGATTACAAAGCGAAGTGGTTTTGGGTATTTACTAATACCCGACCCCGGTCTCTTCGAATCCCAAGTCACTTTAACCCAAGTTATTCAAGTGGAATGAAATCCAAATTTTAACACAGAGTGTCACCTTTACACAGTAATTCATCATCGGTAAATACCCACATTATCATAGTTTAAACCAAAAATATCGTATCACATAGCATCCCACATAACAAGTCAGAGATATTAACTAATCTATGGCATACAATATTATTTCAATCATTCATTAGCATGATCAATTAGTCTCACCATTCTAAATAAATAAATTCTTTAATCATTTTATTTCTACTTTCATAATATTAATTAATTTCAAACCATTAATTAATCATCTCTTATTCTCCTTTTTAATTACACTAAGTAATTAAACATTTAATCAATTATCAAATTAATTTAACTTCCACCCATTCACATTAATTACATTTATCCTTAATTAATTTTCTTAATTAATTTTCTTCCACTAATTAACCTTTAATAAATCTCATAAAGCAACTAATTATTCCTTAATTAATTATATTAATTAATTAATCCTCCAATTACTTTCCTTAACTAATTAATTACCTTAAGTAATTATCTGAATTAATTACACTAATTAATTTTTTCATTAATTTCATTTAGTAATCATTCTTTAATTAGACACATCATTTGACATCTCCTTGATTTGTTTAAGTTTAATACCACTTACCTACCACTTCTTAATTTCATCATTTATTTTATTTGAAATCAACTAGAGATTAAATTAAATAATTCATCCAATATTTAGTTATTCAAAAACCGATCAATTTATCTTAAAAAAAATTAACTAACAAAACTTAAATCTTGTTTGATAATGCTTGAAACTTTTTACGATATTCAATTTTCCCTTGGCACTTTGAAAGATTCCTAATGTTTTAAAACTTGAATTTCCTAGCCTTAAAAACTAGTACTGCAAATTTCACTCATGTATCAATCAACTCGGTTACTAAATTCCTGAGCCCAAGCTTAAAATTATCGAACAAAAACTCGAACTCATAACAACAGAACCATATCCCTACCTGAGCCAAAAACTCAATCCGGGTATAACTATTTATTATCAGATTTATTTTGCTCCATTTATAAAGTAGTGTTTTAATAAATTTAAGCATGTTAAATTTCCAATTAACAGATGTTCA
Organism: Allium cepa; assembly: GCA_030765085.1. Lineage (NCBI taxonomy): Eukaryota > Viridiplantae > Streptophyta > Magnoliopsida > Asparagales > Amaryllidaceae > Allium > Allium cepa. The sequence goes on along the minus strand of CM060943.1, from coordinate 302,702,411 downwards.
AAAATTGGGTTATCACAGGATTATTTGGAAAAAATTTGTGGGAGCCTACTTTCTGTCTATGTAGCATATCACAAAATGGAGCATCATTTAAATCCCCGATGTAATGGCAATAACTTTCATTTTATGCTGGCATGTCAAGCCTTTGATGCTTTTCAACAATAGTCTCAAAGGAATTCTTCTCTTTTTTTCTATAGTTAGCCAAGTTGCTGAATCCATTGTTAATATCCTTTGCTTCATAAATTTCCATAAAATTCCTATACAAATTAATCCCAAGAATCAATAGATCAAGCAAGAAAATGTTGATGCCACTTGTTTGTCTCCCCTTTGAACATTGCAGGTAGAAGCCTACCTCAAACAACTCCAAAAATGGACACAAGAAAGAGGTATGAAAAAGAAACGGTTCGTGAAAGGAAAATGCATTTTTACGTACAAATGGGCACACGAAAGAGACATAGGATAGAAAATAAAAGAGGTGGAAAAGAAAGACGCGTCGATCGTTTAAGCCAACCACTATTTTAGTTGACTCGAATGGTGCATTTAATGGATCCGCGTCCGAAGTGTCAGACCTGTCTAATGGGACGCGAACGTTAGAAAATTTACGCTAACGCACAGTTAATGTTCTAAAATTAGATGGAATAGGGTCCATTATTTTATTGGTAAAAGATTAACCATAACTTGGTGCAAGTCAAATTCAAAGCATTACACTTTTGTTGCACGTGTTTTTTTAACTTTCAAAGAAACCCCTTTCCATTTGATTGATCATTCTATCTCAACTTTAACTCATATTCTTAATGACTATATATATAACTATATATATATATATAGTAATTATTCCAGTAATATGTGGATTTTGTTAACCTTTTGATTTACTTATATTGAAACTAATTATGTCTCTCAAAAGAAAATTATTGTTATGGAAAGAAAAGACACTATTAGACAAATGAAATATTCTCAAACATTATTATAAGTTTTTCAAAATCGATTCTTCTAATCTTAACAAACTTGAGTTTTTAGATTTAAGCTATAATTTTCAAGACCGTAGTATAATTAGCATCAAAAATTATAATTTATTTGTAGATTTGATAAAGAATTTAAACACATTCTGCACAGAGAAAATAAACAGTTAAACAGTATAAAAGATTTAATTCTAAGTTTAGGCTATAATTTAGAACAATGTGATAATTCAGTTAGAAAATATATAGAAACGATTGCTAGATCCATAGGAGAGTAAACAGAATTCTTAAGCAGCTTGTAGAAAATTTTGATTACGTCAAATTACAAAACGAACAAATTTCACAGACGTTATTAAAGCTAAAAAGTAATTTACCAGACAAAACTATTATAAATGAATTGAAATTTCCTTTAGAAATGAATAAACCAAATGCTATTGAACTTGAATCAAAAAAGATTTTAGAAGACCTTAAAACTAGAATTCTTGATTTTGAGGCCAAAATAAAACAAATAGAGCATGTAGTTAACGAAGTAAAACATTTGGTTGCCTAAGAATTTTTATGAATAAATTTTTACAAAGGGCAATAGACGAATCTAATAAATAGGCAACAAAACCGGTGCCCGACCAAGGCTTTACTACATTTTCAGGAAATAGTTCATCAGATAAAGAATACCCAATTTTATTTAATATATTAATAAGCTTAAACTTACAAATTTTAGAAAAACTAGAAGAGTTAGTGTAACAGCCCGCAAATCCGTACCCCTTGAGTCAACACTATTCTACCTAAAACAACTCAAGTTGCACAGAAATACGAACCATTTTGGTTAAAGAAGAAGAGGTAGAAGAAGAGAAAACTAAAACAACATCAGAATCTAACCATCGCAGCGGAATAAAATATAATAGATAGTAAATAATCTTTACTCAAAAATCAAATCTATCTGTTTACATATATTACATCATCAGAGTACTTCAGTCAGCTCACATCAATAACATACAATGGATACACAACAACTCAAACAGTGGAATATATATATATACAAGTACGAGAATACGTGTCGTCATCCAGCTCGTCTCCTGAGCTCCACAGCATCATATCCTGTATCCTATAATACTCGGTCTGACCCGAGCATTACAGTTAAATAACACCCGAGTCAGTCTGGAATACCAGCGTGAGAAAAATCACACCCAATTGATTATTAAAGTTTCAAAATTCTTTGAAAACAAAAGCATCTTGTAAGACCATGCCACAAATAAACATGTCGGGTTTTTACCTTACAATAGCTAAAACAATTTTTATAGAAATCCTCTGATATTATAATAGTGTCTATAGAAAGTAAATAGAATCTAGCTGAAATGCTTGCATCTCACGTTTCAGCAATAGTTGGGCACAATCAAAACCGTACGGGCGCGTAGGGAAAATGGATTCCAACTAATGGCTAGGCACTGGGGTACCACCTGTCACGGTACCTGGTCTAGATCAGCGTACCGAGGAGCCACCCTAACTCCCCTGCAACACAAGACCGGAACCATCCCTTACTGGACAGTCCCGAGCAAGATCACCCCGTGGTTGGGATCAGCAACCGCCCACACAGCCGAAATAAAGGGACATCTAGACAGGGATGACCTCACCCTCCAGTGGGGGCTACCCACGAAGCCTTGCTGCATATCCCCTGATTTTCAGCCATTCCCATTTGATGAGGCTAGAGGCTAAGCGTTACCTTTAAAGAACATATCTCTTAGAATGCCCATCGTCCGCCTGACGATGTTTTCGCAAGCATTCATCCATACAAGTCCGTCCTGGGTTCGAACGGAACCGAAGGCACTATTCCTACTACATCCGTTTTGGAAATATCCTCAGGATTAGTAGCGACTAGCCCTTGCACTTCACTGCTCCATCTTCGAATCCAAAATCGTTTACACGAAACGTACAAACCGGATCGAAGTGGTTTTCGAGAAATAAATCTCGATCCCGGACTCTTCGAAACGATCAACGCATTGTCCAATATTGATAGTCGGTTATTTAACTATCAATTAATATTCACAAACAATCATCAACCAATAAATAATTTTCCCAAATTATTTATTTATCTCAAAGATATCTTCACAAGATATATTTCAATTTTCAATCCTTTGAAAACAGTTTCAAAACCATCCTTCTTTTCAGAATAAACTTTTCCAATATTCTCTATCTCCTCTGAAATTACCAAGCACAAAACTAGATTTCAAAATAATTTAAAAACACTGTACTTTGAAATATATACCTTTAAAACATTTAAATTAAAACTATTTCAATAATTTGTTAAAAACACATATTAAATGAATAATTGAAAATAAGGTTACTTAATAAATATAAAACTAGATTTATACTTTTTAAAACATACTATTAAGACATTTTTTTTTTAAATAATTACTACTATAATAAATAAAAAGAAAATACTTACTTAAGAACTTAAATATTAGAAATAAGAAATTTTCCAACACTTGCTTTTAAACAACTTTTAAATCTTTTAACTTATATTTAAAAATTCACTTTGAAAACGTACTTGGTTATCCAGGGGAAATTCCAACTTCAATCACTTAAATCAATTTTCCAAATTGATTTCCAATTTATTCCATTTGAAATAAATTTCTTACTCATCAGTTCATTTCAAAATTCATTAATTATGGACTTTATTATTATTTTCAGTTTGATTATAAATCCTTTAGCTGAAATATACAAATTTCAGGTTATTCCCAATTTCTTCTTAATTCTTCTTAAATAATTTTAAATCCTCAATTTAAAATAAATATTTTGCTCTTTTAAACAATAACATTGAAGTTTAAATTTCATTAACTTCCTGTTTGTTTAAATTTTCCTTTCCATACTCTCAATTTATTTATCATAAATTTAAAGTCACTTCATTTCTTCTCCAATTCATTCTTAAATCTCTTCAAATTTACTTACAATCTCACTTATTTATTTTCTTTTTCCGAAATTCAATTTATATTTTTGGTAATTCATTATACCCAATTATATCCAATTGAACCATAACATCCAATATACCAATTATCAATTATATCAATAATATTCATCACAGAATATAAAGGAATCACAACAGAGGGTATTAAACAATTTAAATTAATGTTGAGGGATCCAGTTGGATCCCCCCAACCTGTTTTCCCTGCATCCACAGATATTAGCACAATGTAAAATACCCATTCCAAATATAAATCACACTATAGCACAACAGTCAAACCAATCATTCAACAATTATTTAAAATTTAATCATTTAAATCTAGTTTTAACTGAGTGAGATTAACTCACCTTTTCATTTTGCTGTATGCAATCCATTCCAAACTGGTTTGTATCCTTGATTTTAATCCTTGTATAACAATTATAAAATTTTATTAATATTCGAAACAATCGAATTATCAATTTTTTTATTGATCATTATAAATTCCCCAATGATTTAATTTTAACAAGCTTTCCGTTAATAAATTCATTTAACTAAAAATTTAATTTTAAACAAATGATTTCCCGTTTAATAAAAATATTTTTACCAACTATATATACTAAATAATCTACATAGGTTTAAAAGAGGGAAATTTTTTTCTAAAACCTTATATACGTATAAATTTTAAAACAGAAAAGTTTATACTTTACTGTAACATATATATTTTTCCCTTGAATTGTATATATGTTCTTGTTTTACATGTATATGTATATATATCCTATACTTCCTTTCTTTTATTTCAGTGAAAACTCAAAACAAAATAAATTTCTACCCTGCTGTGATTAATTCTAATATATATACATAAAAAAAACAACTCGATACCTCACTGCTCTACCGACGCCGCCCCTAAATCCCGCTCCTTCCCCAAATTCGAAACCCTAATTGCTAGCGTCTCAATCCCCAGTGCCTCGCCCCGGTTAACGGCTTTGAAGCTACAAATCGACGACAACATGGTCAACTCGAACGCGGTCTTTGGTTGCCGTCTGGGTTGCTCGAACTCTCTGACCTCACGCTAGCCAACTGCGCCGCCGCCATTAACACTGCTTCACAAAGCGCCGGCCGAGCTCGAATCCTACGCCCAAACAAGTCGCGAGAAGATTTGAAAGCTTGGCTCCCCCCTTTTTCTTTTACCCGATGATTCGGTTCGAGGAGTTGAAGCTCTCGGCCATTATTGATTTATAACTATTTTTTTTTTTTTTTAGGAACGGGATTAGGTATTTAGATTTGAAACTGAAGAGAAGAAAAGAGGGGTCGGCCCTATTGAGTTTCCCCTTTTCTTTTCTTTTTTTCTTTTTTTTATTTGAACGTGACTTAAAGCTTCTCCTTGAAGCTTCTCCTTTTATTTCTTTATTATTTATTATTATTATTTTTACTTTTATTATTATTTTCGAGCATTTTGATTGTTGATTTAACGACTAAAAATTGAAAAAGTACGTGACTCAATAACAGGAAGATGGCGTATACCAGAAGCTTGATGAACTAAATTAAATTCCATCAAATTATTACCAATTAAATTTTCAGCGTGTTTATATAACGTGCGCTCACATAACAACACTTTGATTACTACGAAATTTGAAATCCGATAACAGTTCTATATTACAGACTCAATGGAACTGGTTTCGTCGAATTCCGAGACTGTCCCTCGGAAGGCTATTTTTAAATTCAATTTAAACGATATAATTTCAAAACTCAACAAAACACTTCCAAATTTAATTTCAACACCTTTATTATCTTCAGTATTATCAATATAAATTTTAAAAGCCTTCAACTTATTTTTAACAGGCTTAAAATTGAAGATTCAACATTTTATTCAATTTCAAATTATATAATTAAATATTTTAATTATCAAATAGATTGTGATATTCGCAATTCAAGTTAAAATTACTCTATTGAATATTCAAAATCAATTAAATATTCCGATTTTACAAACTCAAAATTCTGGGTCGTCACATTCCTCCCCTCTTAAAAGAATTTCGTCCCCGAAATTATCAATTAGGAAGAATGATCCAATACCCGTTTATTATTTCCCTAAAACCAAACAGTTTCTAACAACTTACCAGCTATCTCTTATAAAAGATCCAATATCATTCTTATTAACTTTCCAACCCTTTCCCAGTTTGCATATAATCCTATTTGCTTAACCATTCAAGTTTCAATTTAAAACCAAATTTTGAATTATCAAAATTTTCTCAAATTTTTTCTAATTCCCTAAATTCTCGAAAAATTTCGCCAGCGTCTCCTTTGCGCGGCTGACTCGGTACAACTACAAAATGGCTCTACGGCCTCCCAAATCCAAAAAGAAAACAAAAAGCCAAGTGGCTCAATCCAAATCCAAATCCAGATCCCAATCAAATTCCATACCAAATTTAAATACATACCTTTTGTCGAGCATTTCAAATTTTATCTTTTCATATCAAACCCAAATTTCTTTTTCCCTTTATATTACCTGCATACCTGCTTAGCACTAATATCAAAACACAATATTCCACAACATTTTATCGACTTTCTCACAAAATGCCAATATCTATTTATCCAAATATAAACTTGGAATATATTTATATTATCAACTTCCAATTAATAACATAAGCATTTTATATGTTTCTTATATTTCTTCATCTTACCATTTTAGTTTATATCCATTCTCTAATTCTATTCAAGTTGATACCTTATTTACATATGAGTTCAATTCACCTTAAACTCTAAATTTTAAGACTTTATTTCCTATTAATCTAATTCATATCATTACTTTAAGTTGGTTTTGCTTTACCAATTTATTTTAGTTTCCAATTTGAATTTGTTTGTTGTTAAAAAAATTCTCCAAATTTTTCAAAAATTTTCTAACTCCCAAAATTTCTGAAAATTTTTGGCAGAGTCTCCTTTGTACGGAGGAGCTTTTGCAATTTGACAAAAGAGATAAATATATATACATCGACCCACACGGTCGGAAAAACCAAAAACAGTTCATATTTCCTATTTTTATTGCGTAGGCGTACCTTATTTAGCATTTTTAGCAAGCGGCTTATTATTTTTAGCAAATAGCCCAACCCAAATCCAGCCATACGGCTTCCAGGTACCTGTACTTACTCAATTTAAACATGTAAGTGCCAAATATATGCAGTTTAACTATATTTCCCTTATTAGCAATAGTTAAAACATATGAATTCTAAAAGACACAAATACCAAACATTTTTTTCTGTAAGCAATTTATACAGGTCCCATGCTAATTTAACTGTTCCAATTTATTTATAACCATTTTCACTCAGTTCAGATGGTTTTCGATTCATTCGTATACAATTCCAATAATTTGAATGGTTTAGAATTCAATTGCATACTTTTAATTTATTCTTAAGCAAATTGAACTCATATTTAATTCAATTGCTTTCAAAATCAATTTATTTTACTTCCACCAACTCATAGAATTTTAATTACTTCCATTTACATCCTATGACAATTTGTTCTATGCAATTTGACAAGATTTTTTGTGAATAAATAAGTATTTATGTTTATAACCAATTTAAATTGACTCCAACTCAATTTATACTTAATTCTGTTCCATTTCGGATTTATTCACAATCCATATATTCTCAACTTCATTGCATTTCAATTTCATTAACAAAATTAGTTCATTCAAAACCATTAACAATTTAGGTACATCTCCATTACCAATTAAATTTCCTTCTTATTTTAATTCATTCACATCCATTCATTTACATTTAAAACCATTCCAAAATTGTTTATTCCAAACTATTTTATTTAGCTCGAAAACAATTCAGGCTATTTCATTCAATAACAATTTCTCAACTCATTTAAACCAACACTTCATTTGGTTCTTATTTATCCCATCCATTTTGAATTTTCATTTTCTTAAATTTTATTCACAACCCATCAAATTTTATTCCGATCCAAATTTATTTTTACTTGGTTTAAATTCCATCCAATATCATTAAGCTTGGTTTTAAGTTGAATTCAATTCAACTATTCCCCTTATATTCAACTTAAGTCAATTTATATCGATTTATTCAGATTTTATACTTAAGCTCAGTTTCATTTCACGAATAAATATTTTTCTCTTCCATACAATTTAATTCTATCCAAGTTAAATCTCATTTTAAAATTTACAATTTCATTTAATAAGTTATTATAAAATTTAGCTTCCAGATTTAACTCGTTTAATTTATTACAAGGCCATATCAAATTTACTTCCACTTATTTGGACTTCATTCGAAATTCAAACCATCACTATTTTAATATACTCTCATTTTTATTCTATACATTTCCAATTATATTTAATTTATTACCACTTCAAGTTAAATTTTAATTTAATAACTCAAGTTCTAATTCTACCATTCACTTTTAAAATTACCATTAAATTTTATTAACTTACATTGCAATTTCATTCATAAATCATTTAATTAATTGCAAGGCCACTTTCAATTATATTTTCTTCACTAATGATTCAAGTCGAATTTTATTTATAACTTGAATTTTATTTCCAACCTTCATTATTAGCTTACAATACAACTTCTATATAACTACATTGAATTCCATTTACACATTTCATTAACTAATTTATTATCAGTTAGTTCTTCCTTTATCTATAATCCAACACTTGAATTTTTTAATCCCACATATCACTCCATCTAACTTTCTTAGTTCAATTTAGTTTGATCTTCATTTTATTTTTCAATTCATCAAACATTATTAATTTTTTTTTTTGGACTATGCATTCCATTTTCAATTTTATAAGTCTCAAATTATATTTCATACAATCACCCTCATTCTAGGCTTGAATATATTCATCTTTGATTTTTAACTCAAGCCTGCTATTTATTTATAGCCCAAGCATATTTTATTTCTATGGATTTTTTTAATTCTCTTATAAGTTATTTTGATTTATTATTTCAACCCAATTATTATCCAACTTATTTTCCATTTATTCAAGTAAGGATTTAATTCCATTCAATATCACCCATAACTCAACTGAATTTTATTCCAATTTAATTCTATTTTAACTCAAATTTATTTAACTTAATTCAATTTCAACTGGATATTATTTCAGCCTATCCAATTAATTTCAGTCCAGTACAATCTTTATTTCCCACACTCTAAGTTAATTTCATTTCTAACTTTTCCCTTTAAATTTAAATTCCAACATTCAAAGCTTATATTTCTTTCATGATTTAAAAATCACCTCAATTTATAAGCTTACAATCATCTCATCAGGAATTTAAAATCACCGGCTTTCGCTTCAAATCATTTTGAAATCTCCAATATCTCAAACCACATTTCTCAAAAATTTTAATCCAATCCTGGCTTTTATTTCCAACAAATTTCCTTTGAAATTTTTAAAAACATCTGCTTTCCTAAACAAATCAATTTAGTAGCAATTCTTCACTTAGAAATTCGAAAATGAATACTGATGATGCGGCCGTCATCATCAGAATTATTTTCCAATAATCCAAGTGATTTCAATGCTATATTACTTCCAAAATCCATTTATAAAACAATTTTCCTTTCGGAAGTATCTCCAAAACAATTGTGTTATTATTCATCTTCAAATACTTTGACAAACACTTCCAAAATCTCTGGGGTTTAAATTCCCAAATCCAGCTTTAAATCAATTTTACTATAATTTTATTTGCATAGCTTATGCTCATACAAATTCTTATTTGGTTATATTTTAATTTGTAAATTTCATTTATAATATGAATTTCATTTTATAATGAATTTATTTCCTTCAAACTTTGGTTGTTATTTTTTTTTCTTTTCCAATTTCTAGTTAAATTTTTACTTAACAACGATAATATTTAAATATTATCATTTCTAACATCCAAGCAACCATATAATAGCTATATAGTTTACCAAACTTTCTTTATATCAAAAATATATTTTTGGGTAAAATTATTTCATTTACCCATATTTAAAACAATACCGTGTCGATTGTTCCATTCAAGTGTTTAGAAACCCTTTCGATACAGTTGTCCAGACTGTGCCGACGAAAGTTCATATGCCACTCAATAAACCAATCAACACAATATTAAAACAATTTATATTCACTAACAAATACGCGCTCATATCTATTTATACGCTCAAACTCATTATAGAGTACTACGGGCTCTATTTTAAATGAGTAATTTCCCACCAGAGCCAAGGTTATCGCCAACCTGAGCTCTGATACCAAGTGTAACAGCTCGCAAATCCGTACCCCTTGAGTCAACACTATTCTACCTAAAACAACTCAAGTTGCACAGAAATACGAACCATTTTGGTTAAAGAAGAAGAGGTAGAAGAAGAGAAAACTAAAAAAACGTCAGAATCTAACCATCGCAGCGGAATAAAATATAATAGATAGTAAATAATCTTTACTCAAAAATCAAATCTATCTGTTTACATATATTACATCATCAGAGTACATCAGTCAGCTCACATCAATAACATACAATGGATACACAACAACTCAAACAGTGGAATATATATATACAAGTACGAGAATACGTGTCGTCATCCAGCTCGTCTCCTGAGCTCCACAGCATCATATCTTGTATCCTATAATACTCGGTCTGAGCCGAGCATTACAGTTAAATAACACCCGAGTCAGTCTGGAATACCAGCGTGAGAAAAATCACACCCAATTGATTATTAAAGTTTCAAAATTCTTTGAAAACAAAAGCATCTCGTAAGACCACGCCACAAATAAACATGTCGGGTTTTTACCTTACAATAGCTAAAACAATTTTTATAGAAATCCTCTGATATTATAATAGTGTCTATAGAAAGTAAATAGAATCTAGCTGAAATGCTTGCATCTCACGTTTCAGCAATAGTTGGGCACACTCAAAACCGTACGGGCGCGTAGGGAAAATGGATTCCAACTAATGGCTAGGCACTGGGGTACCACCTGTCACAGTACCTGGTCTAGATCAGCGTACCGAGGAGCCACCCTAACTCCCCTGCAACACAAGACCGGAACCATCCCTTACTGGACAGTCCCGAGCAAGATCACCCCGCGGTTGGGATCAGCAACCGCCCACACAGCCGAAATAAAGGGACATCTAGACAGGGATGACCTCACCCTCCAGTGGGGGCTACCCACGAAGCCTTGCTGCATATCCCCTGATTTTCAGCCATTCCCATTTGATGAGGCTAGAGGCTAAGCGTTACCTTTAAAGAACATATCTCTTAGAATGCCCATCGTCCGCCTGACGATGTTTTCGCAAGCATTCATCCATACAAGTCCGTCCTGGGTTCGAACGGAACCGAAGGCACTATTCCTACTACATCCGTTTTGGAAATATCCTCAGGATTAGTAGCGACTAGCCCTTGCACTTCACTGCTCCATCTTCGAATCCAAAATCGTTTACACGAAACGTACAAACCGGATCGAAGTGGTTTTCGAGAAATAAATCTCGATCCCGGACTCTTCGAAACGATCAACGCATTGTCCAATATTGATAGTCGGTTATTTAACTATCAATTAATATTCACAAACAATCATCAACCAATAAATAATTTTCCCAAATTATTTATTTATCTCAAAGATATCTTCACAAGATATATTTCAATTTTCAATCCTTTGAAAACAGTTTCAAAACCATCCTTCTTTTCAGAATAAACTTTTCCAATATTCTCTATCTCCTCTGAAATTACCAAGCACAAAACTAGATTTCAAAATAATTTAAAAACACTGTACTTTGAAATATATACCTTTAAAACATTTAAATTAAAACTATTTCAATAATTTGTTAAAAACACATATTAAATGAATAATTGAAAATAAGGTTACTTAATAAATATAAAACTAGATTTATACTTTTTAAAACATACTATTAAGACATTTTTTTTTTAAATAATTACTACTATAATAAATAAAAAGAAAATACTTACTTAAGAACTTAAATATTAGAAATAAGAAATTTTCCAACACTTGCTTTTAAACAACTTTTAAATCTTTTAACTTATATTTAAAAATTCACTTTGAAAACGTACTTGGTTATCCAGGGGAAATTCCAACTTCAATCACTTAAATCAATTTTCCAAATTGATTCCCAATTTATTCCATTTGAAATAAATTTCTTACTCATCAGTTCATTTCAAAATTCATTAATTATGGACTTTATTATTATTTTCAGTTTGATTATAAATCCTTTAGCTGAAATATACAAATTTCAGGTTATTCCCAATTTCTTCTTAATTCTTCTTAAATAATTTTAAATCCTCAATTTAAAATAAATATTTTGCTCTTTTAAACAATAACATTGAAGTTTAAATTTCATTAACTTCCTGTTTGTTTAAATTTTCCTTTCCATACTCTCAATTTATTTATCATAAATTTAAAGTCACTTCATTTCTTCTCCAATTCATTCTTAAATCTCTTCAAATTTACTTACAATCTCACTTATTTATTTTCTTTTTCCGAAATTCAATTTATATTTTTGGTAATTCATTATACCCAATTATATCCAATTGAACCATAACATCCAATATACCAATTATCAATTATATCAATAATATTCATCACAGAATATAAAGGAATCACAACAGAGGGTATTAAACAATTTAAATTAATGTTGAGGGATCCAGTTGGATCCCCCCAACCTGTTTTCCCTGCATCCACAGATATTAGCACAATGTAAAATACCCATTCCAAATATAAATCACACTATAGCACAACAGTCAAACCAATCATTCAACAATTATTTAAAATTTAATCATTTAAATCTAGTTTTAACTGAGTGAGATTAACTCACCTTTTCATTTTGCTGTATGCAATCCATTCCAAACTGGTTTGTATCCTTGATTTTAATCCTTGTATAACAATTATAAAATTTTATTAATATTCGAAACAATCGAATTATCAATTTTTTTATTGATCATTATAAATTCCCCAATGATTTAATTTTAACAAGCTTTCCGTTAATAAATTCATTTAACTAAAAATTTAATTTTAAACAAATGATTTCCCGTTTAATAAAAATATTTTTACCAACTATATATACTAAATAATCTACATAGGTTTAAAAGAGGGAAATTTTTTTCTAAAACCTTATATACGTATAAATTTTAAAACAGAAAAGTTTATACTTTACTGTAACATATATATTTTTCCCTTGAATTGTATATATGTTCTTGTTTTACATGTATATGTATATATATCCTATACTTCCTTTCTTTTATTTCAGTGAAAACTCAAAACAAAATAAATTTCTACCCTGCTGTGATTAATTCTAATATATATACATAAAAAAAACAACTCGATACCTCACTGCTCTACCGACGCCGCCCCTAAATCCCGCTCCTTCCCCAAATTCGAAACCCTAATTGCTAGCGTCTCAATCCCCAGTGCCTCGCCCCGGTTAACGGCTTTGAAGCTACAAATCGACGACAACATGGTCAACTCGAACGCGGTCTTTGGTTGCCGTCTGGGTTGCTCGAACTCTCTGACCTCACGCTAGCCAACTGCGCCGCCGCCATTAACACTGCTTCACAAAGCGCCGGCCGAGCTCGAATCCTACGCCCAAACAAGTCGCGAGAAGATTTGAAAGCTTGGCTCCCCCCTTTTTCTTTTACCCGATGATTCGGTTCGAGGAGTTGAAGCTCTCGGCCATTATTGATTTATAACTATTTTTTTTTTTTTTAGGAACGGGATTAGGTATTTAGATTTGAAACTGAAGAGAAGAAAAGAGGGGTCGGCCCTATTGAGTTTCCCCTTTTCTTTTCTTTTTTTCTTTTTTTTATTTGAACGTGACTTAAAGCTTCTCCTTGAAGCTTCTCCTTTTATTTCTTTATTATTTTTTATTATTATTTTTACTTTTATTATTATTTTCGAGCATTTTGATTGTTGATTTAACGACTAAAAATTGAAAAAGTACGTGACTCAATAACAGGAAGATGGCGTATACCAGAAGCTTGATGAACTAAATTAAATTTCATCAAATTATTACCAATTAAATTTTCCGCGCGTTTATATAACGTGCGCTCACATAACAACACTTTGATTACTACGAAATTTGAAATCCGATAACAGTTCTATATTACAGACTCAATGGAACTGGTTTCGTCGAATTCCGAGACTGTCCCTCGGAAGGCTATTTTTAAATTCAATTTAAACGATATAATTTCAAAACTCAACAAAACACTTCCAAATTTAATTTCAACACCTTTACTATCTTCAGTATTATCAATATAAATTTTAAAAGCCTTCAACTTATTTTTAACAGGCTTAAAATTGAAGATTCAACATTTTATTCAATTTCAAATTATATAATTAAATATTTTAATTATCAAATAAATTGTGATATTCGCAATTCAAGTTAAAATTACTCTATTGAATATTCAAAATCAATTAAATATTTCGATTTTACAAACTCAAAATTCTGGGTCGTCGCAGTTAGATACTAAACAGAAATTTGATAAAGAATTAGATAAACTTTCAGAACAATTAACAACTTTATCTTTAGGAAAACCAGTTGAGCCTATAAAGAAAACACCTGAATTATATAAATTTTGGATCCCTAGAAAATAATGTAAACCCAAGAAACTCATTTTCAGGTTCTAGTAGGACACTAGCAGAAAGTAGTACGTCCACAAGTAAACCAAAAGATGGAATATTCAGTATTCTATCTAAATTTAAAATCCAAAAAAGACAAACAAATAATTCAGCTAGATGAAGAAGTAGATTTAGATAGAAATTTAGAACTTTATAATAACAATCAGTTAGACTTATTAAATCCATGAATATTATATCAGACATGAATAACGAATATAATACAATGTTAAGCATAAGTGTACGCGAATAAGAAATTAGAGTTATTAATAACAGTGTAACATCAAATATTTTAAGCCCAGAAACTATTCAAAAGCTTAAAAATAGAGGAAGTATATTTTTTTCTTCTAGGATTAATTGTTATAGGTATTAAAGTACTTACACGAAAGGGAACAGGTACAAATTTGTTAACACTAGTTTTTGATAATAGTAGGACCTTAAATATAGAAAAAGCATTACTATCATGAATGGAAATAGATTTAAATAATAAATCTGCATTAGTTTATTGTGTACCAGACATCTTAAAATCTATTAAAGATTTAAAAACTTAAAAATTAGGATTTTCAACAAATGGGTTTGAAAATTATATAGGAAATAATTTAATTATAAGCATAGAATTTTAGGTAAGGCTAGCAACAGATCTGGTATGAAATTTAAAATAAATTTAGACGAAATTGTTCAAAACATTTCATCAAAGGAATTAAAATGATAGAGCCATGCAGGTTTGATCCACAAGATCTAGCTGGTCTTGAACGGAATCTCGAATACTTTGTTACAAATGAAAAAGGCATTTTAATACCAGAGAGCCATGTTATTTACAATAATCAATTTGGTAAACCTAGCTTAAGATTTGGAAGCTATAAGTTTAAACAAAATGGAGAAGAAACACATATAGAATCTGAATTAGAAGGATCAATTAGACACAGTTTTAATGAAATAATTTCAGAAGAACCATTAGAACAAGCTAATAACATGAACTGGGACGATGGTCCTATTTATGATTCTGAACCAGAATTAGAAACAGAAATTTTAGAATAATTAAATATAAATGAAGAAGAAGACATTCTAGGTTATCTTATAGATGATGAAGAAGATAAAAATTTAGAAGTATAAAATTTTGAAATAGAATTTAAGAAAAAACTTCCAGAAGTAATCAATAGAAAGATTACCATAGAAAACATTAGGGAAGAATCAGATAACATGATCATAGCCTGTATGCAAGATTTGAATATGGACTATGAAGAATCTTTCACGACGCCAAGTAAATACTTTAATATGCCCCTAATAAATGACATTGCTGGCCAAAATATACCATTAAGTGATTTCTTTCTGGATACAAATTGCATGACAGATAAAGCAATGGTCCTAGTTAATAAACGAAACCGACTAGATAATGATCCTATAAACTTTGGCAAATATAGAGAAGTACCCTTACAACGAGAAACATGGGGAACAGTAGGTGATTGGCAGTATCAAGAAAGTTCATTTATAGGAAAAGGAACTAGGAAACCATATTGAAGGCTTTACAGTAGAGACATGCTTTTATTAGAAAACTAGATACCACAATTATGGCCAAAAGAAATTTTAGTTTGGGAAGAAAATGTAGTACGATGTTAGAAAACAAACAAAATGCCTGATATGGATATGTGGGCTGTGTTAGAAACAACATTAGGACGATTGGCATTAGGAATCTATTTATCAGTAAAGAAAGATAGTCCGGAAACAATAACAGAACAAAAGCAATTAGGAAATAATCCCTACAGTTTCACCAGTTTCATAAGACTATGGTTAATAGGAACAGATCCAGGTAAAGGTCAAACAACTTTACAAGAAATAGCATTAAGAAATTTAGAACAGTTAAGTATAAAAGACTTTAAATATATAAAAGAATTTTCCCAAGACTTTGCAACAATGATAGCCCAAACAGGAAAAGCTAGGGATGAAGAATTATGCAACAGATATTTTACAAAATTATCAGGAGACTTAGGAAGACAATTACTTAAAAATTGGAAAGAATTATACGATAAAATACCAAAATTAGGTATATGTCCACGTATTATGTTTGTATTCGATGAAGTAGAAAATGTTGTAGAGAACCGTCTATAAGAACAAATTAAAAGACAAGCTTGGGCATTTTGTAGAACTGCCTTCTACACTCCTCAAGCTTATGGATACCATAAACCACGTAAATATTTAAGAAAATCAAAAAAGTTTAACGAATATAAAAAGATAGATATATAAAACGAAGAAAAACCAATAGAAAATGTCATTGTTTTGTTTGTGGCGATCCAAACCATTTAGCCAATAGACGTCCTAATAGAGAGAATAGTAGACTACGATCGAACTTAGTCGATGAGATAGGTGAATACGAGATAGAATCAACTCATGAAGAAGATTTTAACAATAATGAATCAGTTTATAACATTGTAACAGATAATGAAGAAGGAAGTTCTTTAAATAATATCACATATACATTAATGAATAAGGATAAAGAAATAGAATGTAATCACAATTGGATACAAGTACGAGGAAATAACCATGTTCCTTGTTATTTCTGTACTAGATATCCAGAAATTAATAAACGTTTTCAATGTGATTTCTGCTTCATAGAAATATGTTTTCTCCATGGAAAGAAATATTTTGAGTTAGATTTAGTTATCAAAAAACAAAATACAAATGAAAAAACAATATTCCAAGAAAGCATAGAAAAACATGATGCTCAAATTAAACTGTTACACTTATAATTAGAAAGGATTGAAATAGATATAAAACAAACTATAGAAAAACAAAAAGATTATTCTTTGCACGAACCAGGAGAAACCAGTAAAGAAACAAAAAACATAGAAAATTTTAATAATGAAATACAAGAAGTATTTACAGCGAATATTAATAAATATAACACAAACCTTCTTACATCAACATGTAAAATATGGTTCGATAATAATAATTTCGCAGAAACGATAGCCGTAATAGATACAAATAGTACTAAAAGTTCAATAGGACATTATTTAGTGCCTTTACAACACTATATACCCTTGACATATGTTATTACTAGCAAAACAACAAATATAAATTATTCGCCAACCGATATTAAAGAGTTTAAATTACAAATAAATGAAATGTTGAACCAAAATTTGATTAGACGATCAGAATCAAAACATAGATCGGCAGCATTTATTATTAGAAACCATTCTGAACAAAAACGAGGTAAATCTAGAATTGTTTACAACTACAAACGACTTAATGATAATACTAAAGGCGATGGGTGAAACATACCCAATAAAGACACTCTTATTAATTTCATTCAAGATAAACGAGTTTTTAGTAAATTTGATTTAAAAAGCGATTATAATCAGTTAAAGTTAGAAGAATATTTTAAACCATGGACAGCATTTATGTGTTCAGAAGGACATTTTGAATGGAATGTTCTTAGTTTTGGCTTAAAAATGGCACCCTCTTTATTTCAACGTTTATGGACAATATTTTTAAGAAATATGATTTTTTCTTAGTATATATTGATGACATTTTAATTGCTAATGATAATATAAAACAACATGAAAGTCATTTAAAAATAGTTTTTAATGAAATTGAGATGGTTTAGTTATTTCAAAAAAAAAAAAGATGAAATTATACAAATAAAAAATTTCTTTTTAGGTCTAGAAATTGGAAAGGGAAAGATAGAATTACAACCATGTATTTCACAAAAAAATAATAGAATTTCCAAACAGATTAGATAACAAGAAAAAGATTCAAGCCTTTCTAGGACTAGTAAATTATGCAAGAATATTTATATCAAATTTGGCCAAATTAGTTGGTCCTCTTTATGGGAAAATTTCGAAAAACGGAAAATGTAGATTTAATACAGAAGATATTAAATTAGTTCAGAAAATAAAAGAAGAAGTTAGAAAAATCCAGCCATTAGAATTACCATTATCAACAGATTATATTATTATAGAATGTGATGGATGCAAAGAAGGATGAGGAGCCGTCCTTAAATGTAAACTATCTAAATATTCAGATAAATCAACGGAAAAACAGCTGCTTATGCCCGTGGAAATTTTAACTCAGTCTCTAGTTGGACTTCATTAGATTAAGAAATAAAAGCTTTATTTAATTCTTTAGATAAATTCAAAATTTTCTTGAATAAAGATTTTACTATTAGAACAGATTGTGAGGCAATAGTTAAATTCAATTCAAATGATAATTCGAAAAAGATTAATAAAACTAGATGGTTAAACCTTCAAAATTTAATTCAAAGAAACGGATATAGTATTCATTTCGAACACATCAAGGGTAAAAATAATCATTTAGCAGATATGCTTTCAAGAAAATTATTATCTATTTTTGATGTTCGTAATAATGTTTGTCTTATGAACCAGGAATTAGGCAAACAGCCAAGTCAAATGCCTCAACAAATGAATAAAGGCAAAGAGCCTCCAGTAGAAATGACAGATAGCAAAACGGTTGTGGATGTCAAAACCTTACTGTTACTAGTTAAAGTTGAAGCACCATCAACTAGCTCAACGGATAATAAAACGATGGGTGGTAATTCCCCAATAGTATCTCCAGCTGCAAGACCGGTTAGATCATCAATATATAACCAAATGACGACGAGTAATATCCCGTGCATGACCTTTGGTCAGCAGTCCCTTGTTATTTTAAAAAACGACGATCCAAGGAGGTTCAAACCCTTTGTTCATATAAATGACCCTTCTCAATAATGTTTACTTGATCACTTATGGAATTTAAAAACAATTGAGCCTAAAAGGAGAAATAAACAAAAGCTTGGAAATGCTTTTGCTTTTTATTTTTCCAAGATTCAACAAAAACAGTTATTCAAAAATTTCTTTTGTTACATTGTTTTTAGAGGAATTTCACAGGAGTTTTTAAAACATATAGCCAAGTTCAAATGGCTATAAATTATTTTCAAAATCCAATTTTTAAAGGTTTTTATAATTTAAACGATGATGTACAAGAAGCCAGAAATTATTTCGGTCCAAATTACTATGTTGTTCTGGATTGTCACCAAATTCATGAACAAACGGCCTCTTCAACTTCACAAAACCCAGATGGCCTCATTAATTCCCAGGCTGGTCAGTTAAACGATCTTCAATGCCTCTACCAAAATAGCCAAATACAAGTCCAAAATTTTATCCAGAAAATTCAAGAACTTGAGCGGCAACTACAACAGTTAGAAGACTATAAAAAGAAGACAAAATATATAGAAAAAACCAGCAAACTTTATGAAGAACGCATAAAGAGATTAGTGCTCAAGAGAGATGAAGTTATAGCACAAATTCCAAAGCCTTACATAAACTTGTCATATGAACAACTTTGAAATCATCTAAAGCTTAGAACTCAAAAAACGCTAGAGCCTCTCTATAAATGTTCCAGTCCAGATATTAAACTAAAAATAGACAAGTTGTTATGGCAAAGGTGGGAACAAGAGCTAGCAGACCTTCAAGATTTATCAAAACATTATAGAAAAATGAGCGGTTGGTTCAAAATAGTTCAAGACAGACGCAGCAAAATGTTAAGAGCCAGACTTGATGATAAAGGACTCATGCTTGAATGAGACACCATAATCAAATTATATGACAGTGGGATGCTTGGCAAGATTTAGTTCAACAAAGGCACCACCGACAAAAGAACGATCCTTCGCTTTGGTACAAAATTCCAACTTTGCTTATCTACACTTTTAGAGTTTTATGATGCAGTGACAGTTTGTATTAATTCTACTACACCTCAATACATATTGAATGACAACCACGACACAAGTGAAACATTATATTTCCACGATTGTCCATAAGAATAAAAAAGTCCAGACTATTTATCAGTCATACGAAGGACAACCTATTTGGTTTAGTGCTAATAAACCTTAGGAATTTCACCAATCTATAGTAACATTAAATCCTTAGAATCCACCGGCAATGTGGAAAGAATTAGTGTTAATAACAGAATCATCAAGGATGCAAATTTAGGGTCCGTTAGATGTTAAGATCCAAATACCCTTACAAGGAGTAGAAGCGACTTTCAATTTCAATGACGATGTATTAAAATACGATGAATTATCTAGTGACATTAGTGGACACGAAGAAGAAAAACGACTAGATAATAAAGTTAGTATAAAGGGAAAGATAATTATTGATATAAGTCCAGAACACTCCTACGTTGGTGAAAATGATGAAGATGTGATTGAATAAGACAGAAAGCAGAAAATATTCTCCACTGAAGAATGAATCTACCAGCATGACAACTTTAGTCAAATCAACTTTATATAATGGAGCAATACTATGTAAATTATTAAGTACGATATGTTTTTAAATGTTAAGTGTGGAATCTTACCGCTTAGTGTATGTAATATATTACTAGGAAAACTGGCTTTGTTTTCCTATAAATATTGTTGTTATGTGTAAGCTCAAGATATCTGAAAAAACTACAAGTCTTTAGCAAATTAATGGAATTTTAAATTATTCTCGTCGTCTGTCTATAGTTGTCTTCTTCTTTCCCAAGAACTTAATATTTTGAGAGATTATTAAAAAAAAAAAATATATCTGCTCCACAGCATCCAAGCTCTAGCTTTAATCCTTCAGCATCCAAGCTCCAGCTTGAATCCTTCAGCATGAATTTTCCTACCTTACTTCTTTTATCCAATATAGTTGATTATGTTTTCAAATTTTTTGTAGGATATATTTTTGGTAGTTATATTACTAATGTAATAATAGAGTAATGTATAATAAAATATGGATATAAATAAAAAAAATAAAACAATAAAAAAATAAAAAAATGATATATATATATATATATATATTCATGTTCATAACGTTGGCATTGTTCGGACGGTGTTAGCCTAAATCTGAATATATCAATTTTGTCCATTTCGACGCATTTTCTGTGGACTTTCCTGATTAGTAAATATTGAAGATCTTTCGTTGGTAACTCTCGAGACTGGGCGATTTTATGTTGCATTCTCTTGTATACAGTCTCTTGCTCAAAATCATTTTTCCTTTATATTTTTGTTCATTAGCTTGTTTTAAACGTTAATCAGTGATATACTTAATGTTCCCTTCGATGTATTTGATGAAACTGGCAATCATTGCATGCAACTGAGCACTAGTTTTTCATTTGGTAGAAATGAAGAGATAGGGATTTATTTATTCTTGAGCTTGGAAATTATTTGGCAAAATGAATAAAACAAAGAAAAGACCATTGGTTAGTACATTACATTTTTCAGCAAATAAACAACAAATTAAGGCTCAAACCATCTATTGGGCGCAAAATGTTAATGCAGTTTTTTGATTGCAACATCAAGAAAACTTCTGAATATAAGAGTGGTGAATAAAATGTGCACGATCCCTTCAATCAATTAAGAGCTCTATTAAAATCTCGTTCGATTGCAATATGTAACATGCAATACAAGCTATTACCTTGAGTAAGATGTACATATATGACTATTTGAAGTGACCTTATACATGTTGGGAGACTTTCATCTATCGTAATAACAAATTTTTTTATAGGTACGAAAAAAAAACTATTTCAACTTCATGCCTTATTCAAAAATTATTACACATATATATTTCTTTTCGAGGAAATTAGTTAAAAGGACAAACTTATAAAAAAAATTATTACCGGGCCACGAGTTTAATTATTTGGACCGAAGGACCCGCCATTTCAAACTAACCAACTGACGTTGTTTTCGTCTTTAGGGTTTTGCCAAATCACGGTTTTGCAGTCATTTTCATCTGAAATCATTTCAAATTCTTCATCCAAAACCCAAAGAAACAACAATTTCACATAGATAATCACATTCAAAATGACAAATCGAAAAAATCATTCGAATCGTTCGTTCATTCTAATGCAAACTAGGTCAAAATCTTCTCTATCGATCAACAATCAGTCTCCTAGTTCTTCACTACAATCGAAATCCTAAATTGTATCATCAAAATTGTCTTTAGCTGCATCAAAGGCTAGGAAGACTAGAGAAATGGAGAAGAAAAACCAAAAACAAGTATAATACTAAATTATTCTGTATATATTGTCGATTTAGAATTATTTTATAAGAAATGCTATATTATTTTTCATCCTTTTTGTCTACCAAACGTTTTGTGCTGTGGTTTTATCTTTATTGTCAAAACCTGTAGTGTTACAGAATGATTTTGTCGAAATCTTAGTGATTTTATGTTGTGCTTTTATCATTATTTTATGACTTCAGCAACAATAATTATGTTACTCATTTGATCTGAATTCAGATCGGTGAAATCACTATATCTTATTAACCAAATCAGATCACTCAAAGTTATTTTTGTTAACTTTCATCACTTTAAACCTGCTTTGTTTTCTACTAGTTGCATTTGACTGATTTATTAGATTTTACTCATTGATTTAATAAAAATGCTAAAACTACTTATCATATTAATTCGATTTGGAAAACTTATTCTAATAGTACAGTAGTGCTAAATAACTATAGCATTTCCAATAAAAATTAGCATCCATTAAAAATGCTAAGACTAGTTACAACCATGTCCAATGATGCTAAAGAAACTAGCATTTAAGAAAAATACTAAGACTAGTTATCATCTTAATTTAATTTGGAAACAAAATTCATTATTAAAAAAATATTCTAAAACACTGTAGCATATATATTTTATGAATTAAAATCATTTCTACCTATGCTAAATAATTTAGCATCTATTAAAAATACTAAGACTAGTTATCATATTAATTCGATTAGGTAAACATAATCTAATGGTGCAGAAATGCTAAATAACTGTAGCATTTCCAATAAAAATCAGCATCCATTAAGCATTTAGGAAAAATGCTAAGACTAGTTATCATCTTAATTTAATTTGGAAACAAAATCCATTATTACAAAAATACACTAAAACACTATAGCATAGCTATTTTATGAATTAAAATCATTTCTAACTATGCTAAATAAATTAGCATCTAGTAAAAATGATAAGACTAGTTATCATATTAATTCGATTAGGTAAACATAATCTAATGGTGCAGAAATGCTAAATAATTTGCAACGTTTCCAATAAAAATCAGCATCCATTAAAAATTCTAAGACTAGTTACAATCATTTCCAAAAATTCTCAAAAAAATTAGCATTTAGGAAAAATGCTAAGACTAGTTATCATCTTAATTTAATTGCAAACAAAATCCACTGTTACAACAATATGATAAAATACCATAGCATTATGATTTAGCTATTTTATGAATTAAATTTATTTCTAATTATGCTAAATAAATTAGCATCTAGTAAAAATGCTAAAACTATTTATCATCTTAATTTAATTTGGAAACAGAATCCACTATTACAGTAAATGCTAAATCACTGCAGCATTAAAGTTCAAGTATTGCATGAATTACAATCATTTCCAAAAAATGCTAAAGAAAGTAGCATCTAGTAAAAATGCTAAGACTAGTTATAATCTTAATCTACTTTGTTAAAAATATTGTAATGTTACAAGAAATGCTAAATCACTGTAGCATCATGGTTTATGTATTGCTTACTGATATTAAATATTTGCTTATTGTAGCGTCGTCATTTATTTACTGTGCAAGTCTACAAAATTATTTTGCATAAATATGGCTAACACTCTTTATTTGTATTTTGTAGAATACAAAATCTTCATTGCAAGCAGAGGACGGTAAAAAACATAGAGGAAAGAGAGTAGGTAAGGAAACTATGTAGTATAGGTGTAGTTTATCCGCCTTGGTTAAAATGCTTGAAAAGATTAAAAAACAAAAGGTTTTACTGAAAATCAGTTGAATTTTTTTAAACAAACACCTTTCTACAACTTTTTTAATGCTTTCTTTGAGGGTGATATAGGAAGCAAAGGCATTAGAAAACGTTAAAAAATTTAGATGATTTAATGGACTCTTACTGTGTTGAGAAGAGTGTTTTATTGTAGGAAGAAAAAAATTAAAGATAACAACAACAGACATTTCTTTAAATTTTGGTTTACCAATGCAAGGGAAAAAAAACATTTTTCCACTTTCTAAGGTTTCTTTTCAAAGCACCCCAGAAAACTGCCAAGAATTTGTTTTAAGAAACTATGGCATAATTGACCATATAACAAGAGATATTATTATTCAAAAGATAAAGAAAGAATTAGACAAAGAAATTCAAGAACAAGAAAACGATTTACCAAAATTTATCATTATTCTTTCTTTCATTACATTTTTTTCCTGACAACCAAAGAATGTTAAGTTGGGGATATCTCCAATATGCAATTGATTTGAAAAAAATGAATCAAGTTTCATGGCCTTTAAGTATTCACTATTCTTTGATTAAAGCATTAAATTTTTTCAAGCAAAAACCAAGGAATATGTCAGGTTGCTCGATGATACCATTGGTAAGGATATAATTTTATATTCTACTATATTATAATAAATTATGAAATAAAATTTTGTTTTTTATATATTAGTATTTTTTATGTGAACACGTGGACATAATAAAGCCAAGGAAGGAATGGTCGAAGGACTTAGCAAGATTTGCTAAATGGTCACTGAATGGGATAGAGAACATAGTCTCAAAAGACTATTTAAAGAATATGGAAAGTAAAAAGTTATATACATCTAATACCGGCTGTCACTTATTTTTTATATATAAATAGGAAAAAATTGCTAAATGATGATAAAATTATATCAAAAATGCTATATAGTGTTAGCAATTTTTTTGGTGCACTAGATTATGCAAACATACATATAAATAGGAAAAAAAAGGGTAGATGATGATAGCATTATAACATAATATCCTATGTATAAAGTTAGAACACAAAAAATATATTTTTTCTACATCTTTATTTATGATATTTATGCATATAATTTTTAGGAAATTGTTACTTAGTTTATCATAGTTAATTATGGAAGATGTTAATGTTATCTTGAATGATTTTATATTCTCATTTTTTACATTCAAAAAAGATTTACATGTTACTGAAACAGAATCATTAGTTGAAAATGCTACATAATTTTAGCATTAATAAAATATGTGATGCTCATTGAATACATATCTCAATTGGACTCAAAAATACAACAGCCAAAGAAAGGCTACTACTTGATTCTTCCAAATTGCAATTGGCAATTATAGAAACAAAACAACAAAGAATGAAACAGATGCTGAAGAAGAATCAGAATTGAGTGACAAAGAAAAACAAATTCAAACACAAAGCTACCACATTAAATAGTTGGAAAACGATTTGGATCAAACAAAAAGAGATCTGGAGAAGGAAAAAGAAGTAAGAAAATAGAGGGAAAAGGAGTTAACTGTAACGGAGAAAGAAATCGAATTGTTGAAATCAAAACTTCAACAATTTGAGAAAGAGGAACAAAAAAGAAAACTAAATGAAGCTTTTGAAAGTATTATCCCTCCATCATTCAAGCTGTTGAACACATAGAATTTTGAAGTACAAGAAGAAGAAAACAAAGAAGAAGATAAATAAGACGCTAAGAATGAAAGAAGAAGTCAGTGATTGAAAAATATCTCACCCCCTTCAATGATTAAAAGACTAAAATCAAAAAAAGAAAGGAAAAAGTAGATCCTCATTATCAGTTTGAGATAGTATACCACAATAAAAGAGTGAAAAGTGAAGATGCAGTGAAAAACAAGAAGGCAAAAAGGAAGATAAAATAAGAAATGCGGATAAAGGAGGAGGAGAAGAAGATCGCCACAGTAAAGAAACTGAAAAAATAAAAATGAAGACAAGGAAAAAATGAAAGAGAAGACAGTAGAGAAAATGATTAGGCGAGTGAAAACAATAACGGAGAAAATGAAGAGAAACCAGTGAAGAAGACAATAAAGAAGATGAAGATTATGAAGGAGAATATGCAAAGGAGAATAAAAAAAATGAAGAAAAAACTTACACGGATGATGAAGATGAGAAGGAAGAATTTGTCAACGTGGATAATTACTCACCTGAAAGAAAGCAATATCGTCAAAGGAACATAGTAAAAAGTCACAATTTTCAAATGCTAGAAACACAAAAGAAGGATATAATAAGAGCTTTTTTTGCATGTGAGGACACATCAAAGTAAGTACTTCATATCCAGTAAAAACTTAAATAATTTCATTGGAGTTATAGTTTTATAATAATATGAAATTTACAAATTATATAGCACGGTAGCATGGCACAAAGATAATGGTAAGAAAGGAGGGATAACAGTGGTTCAATCCATGCTAGAAGCTTTGCTATTTGAAGAATTTAAAGATGGATAGATATGACATTTAAAAATGCTAACAGTATCAATAAATTTCGACATTAGGAAATGCTAACTAACACTAGCACTGTGACATTTGAATTATAACGACATACCACTAATATAATTTTTTGTTTTGTTTTTATTTTTGTTAGTAAAAATAGTATCAATAATTTTTTTTAATACCAAATGTATAATATTAGCCTGAAAATGTACAATGACTATAAATATTTTGATTACACAATATAGACCATACAAAATGTTAATTTTTCAATACAGTATATGAAATTATTAAAAGATGGTAGCATATATCTATCATTGTCCCTATGTGTGTGTGTGTGTCTCATAGTGTATAATTATTATAAAATGTTCAAAAAAAAATCAAAATACTTTATTACTATATGCTTAACCAACATTCTTTTTATAATGCAGATTATTGATTGGTTTGCTGAATATGTACCAACATATGAACATAACTACACTTTCAGCATAACCATGACGGTAAACAATATTATTTTTCTTTAAAATTGAATATAATGGAAAAAAAACTAGTATTCAATTTTCATTTGCAGCATGCATTGCAAACAAACTCTGAAAATGAAATCCAATCATTGGTGTACTCGATAGTACAAAATATAGTCATGAATTCATTTACAGAAATGATATTTTTCCCCTTGCATTACATCAATCATTGGACATTGCTAAACTTGGATTACAACCAAATGCAATGGTGCCATTATGATTCTGTAAGGGCCAGAAGATCAACAACGACATCAAATCAACATTACAAACAAGCTCAACTACTTGTAAGACCATATTTTATAACAAAAAAAAATTTGAAAAAAATCTAACTCAATTTATTTTTTTGCAACAGATAAAAAAGGTGGAAAAAATATTAAAGAAAAGTGGAGAGAGAACAAAATCTTAAATAAGGAAGTTGGTATGAAGACAATAAAACAACCATAGTGTCCACAACAAGACCTTTCCTCGTAAGCATTATTAAGTTTTTAATCTTCTTCAAGTAAACTGCACATCTATTATACTAAAAATTGCAATGCCTTGATATTCAATGCATTAGAGAAAGGAAAAAAAGATGGGATACAGTGTATGTTAAATAAGTGCTAAATGGTAATAGCAATAAAAATGTATAATGTATTAAAGTATTTATTTTCATGTAAATGCGAAATAATCGTAGCATTGCAATATTGCAGTGTTCAATAAACTGAAAAATGTGACAGATTGCATTGTGATTATGCAGTAGGAAATGTATGGTTATTGATACACAGTGTTAACAAAATACTTAATGATAATGGCAGTAAAAATGTATAATATATATTAATGTATATTTTTTTTAAAATGCTAAATGACCATACTATTATGTTATTAAACCACTGCCCTTTTAGTCCACTAATCTGGAAAAAATCTTCATACATTCGTATATGAAGCCCAATTTTATATATTAAGAGAAATACAATATGGTTGTAGCATTACATCTTTTATACCATTGTGTAGTGATTTTTTTTTTATTTGAGCGGAAGCGGTTTATTTGTTCAGAATCTAGTATTGCCTATTTAGATATCAATGACACTTAAAAAGAATTATGCAGTCTCACAGAAAAATAACAGAAATAGAAGACAGGAAGATTTAACGTGGTTCGGATATGAATATCCTACGTCCACGGAGACCCAACAACTTTTTATTTCACTAAAGAAGAGAGTACAAAAGAAAGAGGAAAGAATAATGGTGGATACTACACTTGCTTGTTCATATGAAGATAAAGTTCCTTCATTTATATAGACTTGATAATGAAGGGTTGCTTGGAGATTAAGCAAATCAATTTCCTGATTACGCAGATATCTTTCCAATTTGCGTGATTTGATTTTAGTATAAATAGATGGCGTGATCTTCGTTTTCATATCTTTCCTTTATTCTCCATGCCTAATAATTTATTTCTTCATATAGCAGACTAATTAATTGATTTACTAATTAATTAGTTTCCTTAAAATATCCTTTCATATATCAGCTAAATTAATTGATTTGATTGAATCAATTAATTAATTTCTTTCCCTTTTAATGAACATTTGAATCATCCAAATTCAACACTCCACCTTGATTCAAATATAACAATCTCTCTTCATCACCTTATCATCAAATAATCAACATATAAGTTGTTGGGTCTAGCGCCTCATGGCGCTCAAGTAACAGGTATCAAACTGATCAAGTTTGAGCAATGCTCAAACTTGTCCTTAGGAAGTGACTTTGTCATCATATCTGAAGGATTATCCAAAGTACCCACCTTCAACAATTTGATCTTTCTTCGTTCTTCCTCAAGCATAAGAAAGAAACCTCTAACATCAATGTGCTTCGTCCGTGAACTATAAGCTTGATTTTCTACAAGATGAATCGCACTCTGACTGTCTGAAAATAGCTCTACTGTCTGCTGCACCATTGAAAGATCATCCAACAACTGAAGTAAGTACAATCCTTCCTTTGTTGCTTCCACAATCGATATCAACTCTGCTTCGGTAGTCGATAAAGCTACAATAGATTGCAGCTTTGATCTCCATGAAATCGAGCCTATGCCAAGTGTAAAAACATAGCCCGACACTGCAACTCTATCCCCAGCGTAATCAGAATCACAGTATCCTTTAAGAAAGATGTCACCATCCACTCCACCATATAACAAGCCCACCGAAGAAGTGCCTCGAAGATATCTAAGAATCCACTTCACAGCTTGCCAATGCTCTTTGCTTGGGTTAGACATATATCGACTCACAACACCCACTGCATGGGCCAAATCTGGTCTTGTGCACACCATCGCATACATAAGACTACCAACAGCACTAGAATAAGGTATATCAGCCATATACCTTTTCTCTTCTTCCGATGAGGGAGATAAGTCTTTTGACAACTTAAAATGAGAGCCTAATGGAGTGCCAACCGGTTTAGCTTTCTCCATTCCAAATCGAGCGAGGACCTTCTCGATGTACTGAGCTTGAGTGAGCCTTAACTCTCTCCGCTTCCTATCCCTGCTTATCTCCATACCCAATATTCTTTGTGCCTTTCCCAAATCCTTCATGTCAAACTCTCTACTGAGCTCCGCTTTCAACTCCTTAATTCTGGCCATACTCCGAGATGCAATCAGCATGTCATCAACATATAACAACAAATAAATCATATCACCATCACATCTCCTGAAATAAACACACTGGTCTTTGAAATTTCTGGAGTATCCCTGTGAAAGCATAAACTTATCAAACCTCTTATACCATAGTCTAGGAGACTGCTTCAGTCCATATAGAGATTTGTTGAGTTTGCAAACATAGTCTGGCCTGCTACTGTCAATGAACCCTTCCGGCTGCTTTAAATAAATTTCCTCATCCAGATCACCATGCAAGAATGCAGTTTTGACATTTAGTTGCTCTAATTCCATATCATAATGAGCAACCAATGCCAAAAGAATACGAATAGAAGTATGCCTAACCACTGGAGCAAAGATATCATGATACTCTACCCCTTTCTTCTGAACATACCCCTTTGCGACTAACCTTGCCTTGTATCTGAGATTACCATTTTCGCCGTCTTTCACTCTATAGATCCACTTGCATCCAATAGCTCTCTTGTCGGTGGGAAGAGGCACCAAATCCCAAGTACGATTTCTCTGCAATGATTCAATCTCCTCCTCCATAGCAACTAAACAACTGGAACCGTTAACTGATGCGATAGCTTCTCTATAATCACAGGGCTCATCATGGACAACATTCAAAGCATATGTTGCCATATCATCGAAGTTAACATCTTCGATGCTCAATCCAACAAACTCATCAAGCCACTTAGGCTTTCTTCTTTGTCTGGCAGGCCTAGGTTCCGAATGAGCTCCACCTTGAGTTTGATCCTCTGTACCAACATCGATATTATCCTCATCAACCACGGTGTCATCGGAAACACCATTTGAACGTCTATGGAAAGAATTAACAGATGACTTGCTTTGTGTCTGGTATTCTTCACATGTCCTCTCATTGTCATCCGATGAGGAAGGCTCCACCTTCAACATAGCCTTCTCATCAAAAGTCACATGCCTGCTCATAACGATCTTCTTGCTAATAGGACACCACAACCTATATCCCTTCACTCCTCTCCTATAACCTAGAAAAATACACTTGCGAGCTCTAGGTTCCAGCTTCCCTTTGCTCTCATGCACATAAGCTGGGCAACCAAACACTCTGAGAAATGAATAGCTAACAGGCTCTCCTTTCCATACTTCTTCAGGGATCTTCATATCTATGGCAGTGGAAGGTGTGCGGTTGATGAGGAAAGCCGACATAGATAAAGCTTCAGCCCAAAATCCCTTCTTCAATTTAGCAGTCAGTCTAAGGCATCTTGTCCTCTCCAATAATGTCTGATTCATTCTTTCTGCAACTCCATTAGACTGGGGGTCGCCTGGTGTGGTGTAATGCCTCTTAATGCCTTCAGACTCACAATAGTCGATGAATTCCTGTGATACAAATTCACCGCCATTATCTGAACGGAGAACTTTCAATTTCTTCCTTGACTGCTTCTCAACCATAGATTTCCACTTCCGAAACTTGGCAAAGGTTTCACTCTTTGACTGAAGAAAGTATACCCATACTTTACGAGAGAAATCATCTATAAATGAAACAAAATATCTGGCTCCACCTAAAGACGGACAAGGGGAGGGACCCCAGACATCTGTATGAACATACTCCAAGACAGCTTTTGCTTTATGCTCTCTTGTACCAAAAGAAATCTTCGTCTGCTTTCCAAGAACACATTCTTCACAAAAACCAAGTTTTGAATGATGAACTCCATCAATCAATCCTCGTTTTCTCAACTCATCCATGCTGCGCTCACCGATGTGACCTATCCGTAAGTGCCATAATCTGGAAGAATCCGAATCAACAGATGTAACAGAAGCCGATTCACCAATTACAGTAGTGCCCTTTAGTAGATAAAGATTTCCTGCGCTCACACCTCTCATAACAATCATGGAACCCTTCGATATCTTCATTTTCTCTCCTTCCACTACAATCTTCAAGCCAAGTCTACTTAATGCCCCAACAGAAATCAAGCTCCTCCTCAAATCAGGTACATGTCTAACATCGGTGATCGTACGAATAACACCATCAAACATCCTAATCATCACGCTACCAACACCCACCATACGGCAAGAAGCATCATTGCCCATCAGAACTTCTCCTCCATCAATTTCACGGTAAGTGGAAAAGCAGTTCCTATCAGGTGTCATATGATAGGATGCGCCAGAATCAATCAGCCATAAGTTGCTCTTCCCAGAAGAGCCAGAAGCTGTAAATACATCGGTGTCACTTTCTGTATCTGATTTCTCTGCTGTAGAAGCTGAAGCTTGCTTTGGATCTTTTCTTTTACCTTCAAGCTTGGGACATTGTGCTATGAAGTGCCCTGGTTTTTTACAATAATGGCAAGTCAAATTCTTAGGTCCCCTAGACTGAGACCGTGAATAATTCCGTCCTCCACCTTTCTTCGTCCTGCTTTGGCCTCTACCTCTCTGAACAGATAAGCCTTCAGTATCACTATCCAAGCTAGTGCTCGCTAATCTACCTCTTAATACTTCATTATGAAGACCAGCCTTTACATCAGATAGGCTAATTTTACTGCGGCCATAAATCATGGAATTAACAAAAGCAGTATACTCCTTAGGCATGGAACATAAGAGGATCACAGCTTGAGCCTCATCAGTAATATCAACTTTCGCTGCCTTCAGGTTCATAATCAAAGTCGTCAAAGCATCTACGTGCTCCATGAGATCAGCTCCAGGCTTCATCTTGAACGAATAAAGTTGTTGCTGAAGAATAATCCGATTAGTGAGAGACTTGTCTTGATATGCATCCGATAATGCATCCCATAGTTCTTTCGCCGTCTTCTTTTGAGAGAATTCTCTAAGAACTTCATCTGAAAGGCTCAACTGAATTGTTGTAAGAGCTTCATCTTCCATCTCTTCCAAATCAGCTGCATCAATATCTTTCAATTTCTCAGGCGCAGAAACAACCTTGTAAGTCTTCTCCTTCTTCAATACAGCCTCCATCTTCATCTTCCAAGTACCAAAATCTCATTTTCCGTCAAAATGTGTTACTCCATAATTGACACCAAATCTGCCAACTGACTTACTAGAAGTAGCCATTAATATCCAAACAGAAACAATAACACTAGCTCTGATACCAAACTGTAGTGATTTTTTTTTATTTGAGCGGAAGCGGTTTATTTGTTCAGAATCTAGTATTGCCTATTTAGATATCAATGACACTTAAAAAGAATTATGCAGTCTCACAGAAAAATAACAGAAATAGAAGACAGGAAGATTTAACGTGGTTCGGATATGAATATTCTACGTCCACGGAGACCCAACAAATTTTTATTTCACTAAAGAAGAGAGTACAAAAGAAAGAGGAAAGAATAATGGTGGATACTACACTTGCTTGTTCATATGAAGATAAAGTTCCTTCATTTATATAGACTTGATAATGAAGGGTTGCTTGGAGATTAAGCAAATCAATTTCCTGATTACGCAGATATCTTTCCAATTTGCGTGATTTGATTTTAGTATAAATAGATGGCGTGATCTTCGTTTTCATATCTTTCCTTTATTCTCCATGCCTAATAATTTATTTCTTCATATAGCAGACTAATTAATTGATTTACTAATTAATTAGTTTCCTTAAAATATCCTTCCATATATCAGCTAAATTAATTGATTTGATTGAATCAATTAATTAATTTCTTTCCCTTTTAATGAACATTTGAATCATCCAAATTCAACACATTGCTCATTTACTCTGTTAATTTGAAAGCTACATCATATATACCCATATAAGTCCTTATGTCTCCAGCCTATATTACTCAAGTTGATGTACAGTTCTTTTAACTGAACACAAGTATTAAATACTTACCATATACAAATATTTTTAGTCTGTCTGCAATGATAAAATTTATTAGCATAAATTGATTACTAGTTAACAAACAATTTTTGTTGTTTTTTTCTTTTTTAAATCAAGAGAATGACTGTGCTCTATATGTCATGAAATTCATTCAACATTTGGACAAAGACTCAAACATCCCCACTGATTACAGCAAAAAAGATATCAACTTCATGCGAGCTGGAATGGTGTATAACATACTAAATGATCAACATAGAAGTTGGAACGTCTTGACTTACTTTACAAATACAACTCCTGAAGAAGCTGAAAAAGAAGTGAAGAAAAAGAACTAATGTAAAAAAGAAAAGTTGAAGACTTGGAAAATTTTAAGAAGTGATAATTGTAGTTAAATTTAATTGCCTCAATTTAAGTTGAAGTACTGATTATAGTTAAATATGAATTAGCTGAAGTAAAGATGAAGTGCTAACTATAGTTGAATTGATACATATATTTTGCTGAACTTCTAATTCAAGTGGAATAGTGTTACTACTTGCAAAGCTATAATTTGTTATGCGTATGTTCTATTAAATGTTTGCATTTTTGCTAAAGATGTCTTGTATTGTTAATTGAAAAAATGTAATTACTTGATCTCTATTTTTCTCTGAAAGTTTTGTGCTTGCTCTGAAAGTTTTATGAATGAACATCAATGTTGGAAAATGCTATATTGAATTTGCAACCAATTTTTTGTACTTGAATTATACCACGTCTATAAGAAAACAACATAGCTAATTCTTTCAAGTGTTCAAGGAATAACAGCTAATTAATAATTTGAAGAACTAGAGCCAGGTAGAGTAAATAAGATTTAGGACCTGAGCATGTGGTATATGCTGATCTACTAGTTGCCATATTTAACAGAATGATTTATTGTCTTTCCTTGCATCTTTTATAGAAAAATAGAAAATGATGATAATCATCTGTATATTACCATCCTTTTATTTCAGCACTGGGAATTTGCATTCCATGCAATGTTATAACATGCCACAAATTTATTTCATGCCAGTTTTTTGAATGACTGTACATGCTTTTAATTACATCTTGTAAACAAGGATTGATGGCTCACTATTTTCTCTTAGTAACTTGATATTGAATTCAAAGGAAGAACCTCTGTAAAATATAAACATCAAATTAGAAGAAAGAAAACAGACAGAAAGAAAAAGACAGAAGATAACAACTTCAATACATCAACTTCCAACATAGACAAAAAAGAAAACTCGTTTATTTGACCTGAATGCCAATGCTCACAACAACACTTTATTGATATCTATTGTTGTAATTTTTCTAGAGCAGCATCACAGAGTTTATTAATATATAACCGATAACCAAATTTGCCAACCTTTCTACTGTATACTAAATAAAAAAGCTAAATACAAATAGCATTATTCTGATGAATTGCTCAATTAACAGAAAGCATCTGATACTAACGTACCAATATTTTTTCAACATATACAAATGAAAATAATATGCTCCACAAACAAATAGAAAACAAAAAAAATCCACAGAAAAAAGTAAACTTCTTATTAAAACAATCAATCATCACAGGACATGTACTAGTATCAGAAATAAAAAAAGTATGACTATATCAAATTAGTAAACAGTAAAGAAATACAAAGAATAAAATGATAGAAATAAAAGGAAAAATAAAATTCAAATTTAAATCTTCATTGAAGCTTGATAGTTCCTCTTGTTATGTCCAACTTGATTGCAATTACTACATTTATTCCGCTTACTCTGAGAATAAGAAAAGTTGCCATGTCTTTTAGTAGAAGGTCTTCCAGCACCTCGAATTTCTTTAGGCGGTTTAATTGTGACTTCATCTCCACTAACTATTGGCTTACCAACATTAGGAATTGGATTAATAGCATATGCATAACTCGATCTAAAAGCATCAGCTGTAAAATAATAATCCACATAATTATACTGACTGCCTTGACCTATTCATACACTTGATGGCATGTGCCCACGGAAAACCGGTAACTTTTCACTGGATACAAGTACACAATCTTTTTGCAAGATCAACATGATGTGATATTGGAGATCTAACTTCAAAAACATTTCCAAAGACCTATATGTATCCTTTCCAAAACCTTCATTAGCTAATTGCGACAACCGTTGCTCCATAACCGGATATAAAGTAATAGTCCATTGATGACATTCTTCTCTCCTCTTCACCATTTGTTCCATTATTTTAACCCGGATTCCATCTAGACAAGATGTAATAGGCATGAATCTATCATCCACAATCCAGGAATTAAAGCTTTCAGCCACATTAGATGAATATTCTCCATACCTTTTGCCTTGAAAAAACAAATCAGTCCATTGTTCAAAAGGTTTATCGTTTAAAAAATTAATTTCAGCAGCACCACCGATTTCTTTAAACTTTAACAGATAGCAATCAAAATCATATGGATTTGAAGCTCGAGTCAAAAATTTAAACAAATCAACAATAGAAGTATCGCCCTTGCAAGATTCAACTACTGAACCAATGTTTTGCTCCATATGAAATGTGCAATAGCTATGAAAAGAAGATGGAAACACTGGAACACCTAACAGCAAACCCCACTGGCTATCAGATGTGAAAACCAATTCGCGATCCTCACTAAGCATCTCTTTTAAATGCTCCAAAAACCAAGACCAATTTGACTCAATCTCACGTGAAACTACTCCCATAGCAAGCGAAAAGAAACCTTAAAAAACAGCAGTTTTTTTCAAATGCTAATAGAAGAAAATAGTATACTAATATTAGTAAAGTATGTTACTTTCACAATTTCACATATTTACATGACTGCAAGAGTGAAAAAGAATATATATGATTAATCCAAAATTAATATAACATTATGTGTTTGATAGTATAGTCATATAATATACAGAATAACAAATGCTAAAAAATACTGGCACTATAACATATAATGCAATATCAAATGTTAAATTCATGTAATATTATAATTTCATATAAAGTAACAATACAGTCAACATATAATTGTTAAAATGACAATGAAGTGCTAAGATATATCAACATCACCAAATGTTACTATACTACATAACTAAAACAATATACTAAATAATACATAGCAAAAAACAGAACAAAAATCAAAAGTCAAACCTTGATTGCCATTTTTGCTGTAGCAGCTAATAAAACACCTTATCGGCCCTTCAAAAATGCCGCATCTAAAAATATCATGGGACGATAATGCCTAAATCCAAGTAAACAAACACTAAAACCAATGAAAATTCTTTCAAATTGATTAGTTGACGAATCCACATCAAAGGCAACATAACTTCTCGGATTAGTTTTTCGTATAGCCTCTAGATACCAATTCAAATCATTGTACGACATTGCATCATCTTCATAAATTTCCTTCAACGCCAGTTGTTTCCCGGTGTATGCACAATAATAATGAGTGAAATTAAATTCTCTTCTGAAATCCTTAAGAATGTCTTTCGGTTTGTTCATCGGGACATCTCCAATTTGATCAATAATTAATGATTTTACAAATCTGCTAGTTATATGAACTTTCTTAACATCTCTTAACCCAACACCACATGAATGTTCAAACCTGTAAGTCCTAATAAAAAACGAATAAGGTGTCCAGGATCTAAAGAAGCATACATGGTGGACTTACAACCTTCTTTAAACCAGAACAAATAACGGATATTCTTTCTGAATAATTCTTAACAAAAATCAGTTCACGCCCTTCTTTTCTTTGATAAACCATAACAAACTCTCTAAAATCTTCAGCATCATTGAAACAATAACCAATAAAGTCCGCAAGATTTAACTGAGATCCTTTCTTCATAATATCCTTCAAATAAGAACTTGACTCGCCACAAGATTTAATATTTAAACAACCACTAGAAACTGAACTGCTTTGATGATCAGAAGTAGTTGATAAACTATTTCTCAAATTGAACTCCAGTGCACTAATGCTTGATTAAAAGTAAAAAAATTAGAACTTTTATTGTATATTTGAAAGCATAGTATGGTATGCAAATCCGAATCAGTATCAACTGTGACAACCTTATTTTCCAAACTATAGGATATACCAATTGAACAAGGGGTAAGATGCTATCAATGTTCACATATACTATTTTTAACACCGATCAAAGAACAAGTCATGTCAAGTCAAATAGAGTAGCTGTTTTCATCAAGTAAAAACAGCACAAGAATACTATCATCAACATTCCTGCAAAAGAAAAAAAGAGTGAAGTAAAAAGGCAAAATGTAAGTAAAACGTAAAAGAATACGTATGCAGTTAAGTATAAATTGTGTTAGGCATAAAATACACTGTGCACGAGATAACAACAGCAGAAAATGGTAAAAATGCATATAAAATATTTTTATAGCATCAAACAGTTTGAAAATGCTAAATGGACATAGCATTAAGCATAATGAAATCATACCCGATTTCGCCTCCCAATCTTTTACCCAGATCAGACATATTACATGAATATAGTCTATGAATTTCAAAATGATAGTAAAATAGTAAGAACAGAAAAGAAAAATAGCCAGATCAAGCACAAAATTCAAATCGACATCAAAAAATTAGGTTAAAATTATCTTTATTACCATACAGCAAGAACGCGCGTACAAAAAAGATGAGAAATCCAAATCAGTACTGGTTACTCAACGACATCTCAGAATTATAATTTGCATGATGATTTGAAAGAGAAAGAAACGAGGGAAAAAGAGAAGAAAGTAAAGAGGAATAAATAATGTGTGTCGACCAATAAAATAAAGATGTTTGGACTTCAGCCCAAAAATTTGTACGCGCGTTTTTTAGCCCAAAAAAACGAATTGTTTGTCGTACAGCCTATTTTCCACTTTCTTTTCCATCATTTCAACATTTTATATTTGCACAATTTAAATTATATTTGGATATTTTTCAAATGCGTAAGTAGAGATCATAAACTTTTGTATAAACACTGTAAAATTGCGAAATCTGATAAAAGCAAGATTTATTTTTGTAATAAGTTTGGAACAAGACTGAAAGAGCAAACTAAGACTTCTTCTAAGTATATCATCATAGCTAGTTATTGAGAATCAAAGGAGAAAGTGACTGTAGAACTTCGGGTAGAAGTATTCATTTTCAAAATAATAAAGGAAGCATTGGTCAATACTTCGACGTTTTTCTTTCCAAAGCAGTATGTTTTCTCAAAGCATGACTCAGACTTATATATAGTAAGTCCATCTTGCTGATATTAGGCTTTTTTATTATCACTTTAACATCCTTATATAAGTATGTTCATTGAGTTATATAACAACTCTAAACCTATTACTTGATATCTTCACGTATCGTACAAAATAGATGTAAAACAATATGACGTTAACAAAAGTGTAGGTTATTAAAAAAGAATTACTGAGTTGTTTATTCCATTTTTTTTCATTTAGATTATTCATACTAGAATTGGTCCATGTTTTGCACACGGGCTGTTTATATTATTGTAAATGGAAAGCAAGGGTATTTTCGGAATTTCAAAAAGACGCCGAGTAAATTAATTCAACGAATTTTCTTTATCAATAGTAGCGATTTTAAACATTTCTTTTCTAACTCTACACGTACAAGAAATTAGGATTTTTTTTGAAACCCCAATGAAAAGTAAAATAGAATATGTCTATGGTATATGAACCGTTCAATTCCTCTGCCCCGTTTCTCTTATCTGCATATGTCAAATCCATTTCAGCTATTAATTTTCGTATCACGCACTATTTTAATTGTGTTGTGAATTTCCATAACGTAACAGAGACAGAAGAATTAAGCTAATATTCGAAAGCCTTCAACTTGGGTATATTTTCTGATTTTGCCACAAGCTACTACGTTGTTGCATTAGCATTTTCAGAATAGTATATGATTGTGCATTCTTTTGATTTGTTTATATACAGTAAGTAGTCCAACTATTCGGCCCTGCAGGTTGAATTTATGAATTTGTTATTGTTTTCCTTCGAGGTTTCTTCTGTGGTTTCAGTTGGAACAAGGTTTAAGATCTCAGTTTCGCTGTCAATCTGTCAAAACTTTTGGTATTTCGTTCGAGTTCGAAAGTTTCGATGATTTTGATTTCGGTTTTGAATTTTGATTTTGATTTCGAATTTTGATTCATATTCTAAATAAAATTCGTCAATAATTTGATAAAGCGTATAATATATGAATTTAATTTTTATAAGTATATTTGTTGCACACTTTAATTAGTATATCAATTTGTAGCTCAATATATATTATCCGTCGCTCGTAACCTCGTACAAATATAGATTAATAGATGCTGTTAAATCTACTTTACCAAGCCCATCATAATACGGTCCACTTTCTCATTTTTAAAGCCATAACAATCCAACCCAATATCTCAATTGTAACCATAAATCTCGATTCAGTCTTACTCCATAGCCATGGCGCTTATACATTGAATAAAAATATCTCAACAGTTAAAGTCTCACAAAAATACTTATTTGACTAGTATAATTATCAAACAAAAGTAAGGAAGCAAGCACGGGATCGACATCAAATAAGAAATTAGCGTTCTCATATTTTGTTCCAATTTTGTTTTAGCATTTCCATTCATTGTACATTCAAATTGATCGAATTTTTATGTTTTGATTCGATTTCTTCCTTCTAATTTTTTCTCTCTCATTTTTCAAATTAAATTTATGAAGTTCATGACAAAATCAATAATTTTAACTGAAACTAAATTTCTTTATATTTCTAATATCATCAATAAACGAGTTAGAGAAGATTAACAAATCTAATAAATAATAGTAAAGCAGAAGAATTTCTAGCACTCTTGATTACATTTTTGTTCATTATTAATACCGAAATATTTCTTTGGTATTTTTTGATTTATTTTAAATACATTATGGAAATTACAAAGAAGATAGGAAATGCAATTAATTGGGAAGAAACAGTGGAAAATGATGTGTGATTGTGTAAAGTACAAAAACAATATGATTTATTTTTTTATTGATGGTTAAAAATGCAAGAGCAATTTTGTAATATAAAAAGCTTCATTTTATGCATGCACTTGTGTATAAAAACAGCGAGCAAACTAATATTTTGCAAGTAAAGTTCTCAAATATGTTTATATTATGTAATATAAAGTTCTCAAATATGCACTTGAGTTACCTCATTCGTCCTTAAAGCATGACATAAATGCCATTATGGACATATTTTCGCAAATATTTAACAACAATGATCCATCATATTTTACTATAATGTATAAAAATACTGTATTACAATGGTTGGTAGTAAAATGCACTTCCTTATCCTTAAAAAAACCTATCCACCCACCTTTAACCTTTTATCAATGCTAGCAACATCACATGCTTCTTTATTTTCATTTTTAGTAACATACTTTACCCAAATTAAAGAAGATTGAACAATCTAAAAGCTAGTTAAAAGACCCAATATGAATATACATTCCATAATATGAAATTTGTCATCACTCGCTTGGCTTGGAAGTCCAAGATATATAACAGAACCCACACTCCCTGTTTAAATCATAATTTAATGTGTGGAAAATCAAATGAACATCCAAATCATAAAGCTACAATATAGTTCTTATAATATATATATATATATATATATATAAAATCAAATGAACATATATATATAAATATATGTATGTATGTATATATAATTTCATATAGGATACACCATAGTTCTTATAATAAACTATAATAATTGATAATAGGAATTTATACACATAAGTAAAATACAAAGAATTATTCCCACTTACCTTGGTCATATTTATCAATAGTCCAAAGACTCCAAAGCTCAACAGTATCAATGTTATATTGTAGAAAATCTCGATCGTTGTAACGATCCTGGATTTTAATTGAGCTTAAAATGATAATTAAATTTATTTTTGAATAAAAAAATATGAAATTAATTGATAAATTGACTTGAGTTTTCCAAAATGCATATTTAATTTGAAGATGGCAATAGATTTAAAGATTCCACTTTGGAAAAAGAAAATTAATAATATGTATGATTATTTATTTAAGGTATAAATTGTGTTTTGATTTACTTCCTTTAAAAAGGTCATAGAGAAGTATAAAATTTATCTTATCGATATTTAATGTAAAGTATAAAGAAAAGAATTGTATATATGTAACTGTAAATAAGTAAGCAAGGCAAGTAAATAAATATGTTAGTTCATGAAACAAGAATAAGATAAGTATGTAGACTAGAAACAAATGAAGTATAAACATCTCAGCCTCAACAAAGTAAAAATAAATAAAAATAAAAATAAAAATCTTTCTGGTCAAAGAAAGTAGGCTAGAGGAAAAAGAAAAAAAATATATCTATAACAATGCATAAGACAACAGCAAATAAAAATATATATACCTATACACTTGTAAAAGAAAACAAAAATATCCATGAAGCCTGCAAAAGAAGGAACAAATAAATATGTTATACAAATATCTTTAGACATAGTACAACAGCATTTTGATTGTGTAAACATAATTAGAAACCAAAGCATTTAATTTCCATCAACTCAGCCTACTATTAAGTAAATTTGGTCAAAGTAAAACCAAGAAAATAATTGTCCAGTTAATACCTTCCCATACTACAACGGTTATCTTCTATATATATATGTATGCGTGTTCATCTTTTAGTTAGTTTGTTCAGTAAGCATAGTAAACCAGAAGCTAAGAATAAAACTGAAGTAAACAAAGCTCAAGTTAAAACAAAATTTAACAACACAAACTGAAACCAAAGATTAAAGAGATGGACTTCACTTCAGCTTGCAAGTTTCAATCAGTTTCAAGGTTAAGATGGCTCTGTTCTTCTTCTTAATCACGGTGAGTAAACAAGAAAACATCAAATATAAAATATATCTATAACAATGCATAAGACAACAGCAAATAAAAATATATATACCTATACACTTGTAAAAGAAAACAAAAATATCCATGAAGCCTGCAAAAGAAGGAACAAATAAATATGTTATACAAATATCTTTAGACATAGTACAACAGCATTTTGATTGTGTAAACATAATTAGAAACCAAAGCATTTAATTTCCATCAACTCAGCCTACTATTAAGTAAATTTGGTCAAAGTAAAACCAAGAAAATAATTGTCCAGTTAATACCTTCCCATACTACAACTGTTATCTTCTATATATATATGTATGTGTGTTCATCTTTTAGTTAGTTTGTTCAGTAAGCATAGTAAACCAGAAGCTAAGAATAAAACTGAAGTAAACAAAGCTCAAGTTAAAACAAAATTTAACAACACAAACTGAAACCAAAGATTAAAGAGATGGACTTCACTTCAGCTTGCAAGTTTCAATCAGTTTCAAGGTTAAGATGGCTCTGTTCTTCTTCTTAATCACGGTGAGTAAACAAGAAAACAGCAAATATAAAATATATCTATAACAATGCATAAGACAACAGCAAATAAAAATATATATACCTATACACTTGTAAAAGAAAACAAAAATATCCATGAAGCCTGCAAAAGAAGGAACAAATAAATATGTTATACAAATATCTTTAGACATAGTACAGCAGCATTTTGATTGTGTAAACATAATTAGAAACCAAAGCATTTAATTTCCATCAACTCAGCCTACTATTAAGTAAATCTGGTCAAAGTAAAACCAAGAAAATAATTGCCCAGTTAATACCTTCCCATGCTACAACTGTTATCTTCTATATATATATGTATGCGTGTTCATCTTTTAGTTAGTTTGTTCAGTAAGCATAGTAAACCAGAAGCTAAGAATAAAACTGAAGTAAACAAAGCTCAAGTTAAAATAAAATTTAACAACACAAACTGAAACCAAAGATTAAAGAGATGGACTTCACTTCAGCTTGCAAGTTTCAATCAGTTTCAAGGTTAAGATGGCTCTGTTCTTCTTCTTAATCACGGTGAGTAAACAAGAAATTTTTAGGCTTTAAGTTATTTAAAAAATAGTTCAAGTTTATAGATAATCTGGATTATATATATGCTTCAGTTTTGAATACATGTATGTGATGTTCTGGACATCTCTGATGATCATTACAGGTTGTATATTTTCTTCAAATTACGATTTGTTCTCAACAGATTATTATAGAGCT
Organism: Allium cepa; assembly: GCA_030765085.1. Taxonomy (NCBI): domain Eukaryota; kingdom Viridiplantae; phylum Streptophyta; class Magnoliopsida; order Asparagales; family Amaryllidaceae; genus Allium; species Allium cepa. Next base: position 302,658,694 of record CM060943.1, on the reverse strand, counting down.
TTAAGCTTTTAAACTAAACAAGATGTTTATCTTAAATTTAGATTTCTAAAAGCTAACTGAACCTTGTTGTAAAATATAATCACTGTAGTTTTGTTTGCATGCATCAAATGATAATTTGATAAATGGATAGTTCTAAAATATTAAGTCAAGTTTATAGTTTAAATTCCTACTGCAAAATATGATTTTTAAAACTAGAATTAAGATTTTTAGCTTAGTAATTTCAGAGCAATTTGAATGTAAACAAATATTGCATTTTTATCAATTACTAGTGAATGATCCATTAATAAAGGTTGAAATTTGGTACGAAGATAGTATGATCATCTATGATTTTGAGAAAAATGCGAAATAATTTTTGTATTGTGTGAATTTGAAGAACGAGACTGAGTTAGGGTTTTTTGTCGAGCTTTTGAACTTGACTGTAAAATTGGGGAGTTCGTCATCACTTCGTGATCGAGTGTCACGAAAATTTAGGGAATGGAGGATGGTCGTGTTGACGAGGCGTGGACGAAATATGGGCGATGCCGATGATCCCTGCGGTGGTGGCGAGGCGCTTTACCGAGTGTTCGTTACAGTTTTTTTTTTTGTGCGAACAACTAATTTTTGAATTCGAATTTTTGTTTGCGGTTTGAGTTTGGATTACGAGCTTGGTGATGATTTGTGGCTTGTTTATGTTATAGTTGTTTGCCGGAGAAGGGTGATGCCGCCGTGCACGTGTACGGCGGCGGTGATACGTGTCAGTGAGGTGAAGCCATGGGCGCGAGTCGTTCTCGAGAAATATGGGGAATTGCTTCGGGGTTGTATTCGTGTTCGAGTGTCCTGATGCTTGAACTTTTGCTTAAGTTAAAACTTAACTTGCTGTATAAAAAAAAAGTGAAGAGGAAGAAGAGTTGCGTACAGAGTGTGTTCTCGGGGAAACTAGCGTGCGACTCGAAGCATATTGGATGTTGGCTCGGGTGTGAGTTACCTGGCTTTTGACAGCAGGTCCTGTTTCTTTGCAAAAGGAAAAAAAAAATTAAAACTGATTTTTTTTATTTCAAACAGAGTTAAAACTGAGGTTTTAAAACAAATGTTAACTGTGAACCGAAGTTAGTTTTGAAGCTTAACTTTGAAATAAAGTTTATTAGATTTAAATTGTTTGTTACCTAAAGAGTTTAAGTATTTGAGTGTATTAAAATAAAATTTGGATTTTAAAACAAGGTTTAAAAACAAGTTATCAAATGTGGAAAAAAAAAACTTGAATTTACAAGTTAAATAATTTATGTATTTTAAAATATGAATTTACATAGTTAAGTAAGTTAGTTAAAACCTTTTCCTATATAAGTTTCTTATATAAGAAATGAATGTTCTTTATATTTATTTTAAGATTAATAAAGTAATTTTAAATTTGATTTAAAATTTAAAAGGATAATCATTTTGAGTCTTAAGTTCAAAATTGAAATTTAATGTAAGCTCAAAAGTAAAATGTTTTAAATACACTTTACCTTAGAGATAATTAAGGTAATTAAATGATTTAATTTATAAGATAATTAAAGAATAATTTATTTAATTTATAAATTAATGATTTAGATTTAATCTATAATTAGAGATTAAATAAAAATTGATTAGGAAATGTTATTAGTTTATGAAGATAATTAATTAAGGATTATTAAGTATTAATTAAGGCGATTGATCTTAATAAATAATTAAATTAATTAATTTAGGTAATCAATTATAAATTGTTAAGTGTAATTACTTAATGAGAGTAATTAAGGATTAATCACTTATAGTAATTTATTTTGGATATTTTGATTAATTAAAGTTAATCAATTATGTAATTGGTTTAAAAGGTTGATTTAATTAATATGCTTAATTAAGAATAAATTAATTAATTAAAGTGTTTGATAAATTTATTTATGTCAAATGATTTGAAATTAATTCATCAGGATTGGATAACCAATTCATAAGTTATCAATTTAAATTGGAAATAAATTGAATTAATTAGGGATAAACCGTTAATCCTGCTTATAAATGACTATTGAATTCTTGACCTTACTTATGAATGCGTATATTATATGAAATGCCTTGAATTGATTGCCCTAACTGATCTGTGACATTTTGTTCTGTGGATTGAACTGAGTATTTTATTCATTTACTGATGATACATCTACATATTATCCGTGAATTGTGAATGGAAGATAAGCGTTATAATTTATATCGCTTATCAACTATATTTCTGTGTTTTGATCCATGATGATTGAATGATGTTGCACTATTGTGTGTTAAACCCCTAGACCACACTTATAAACACACAAATATGGATTTCACGAGGAAATTGATTAAGTCACAGATTTTGAAATGATTTTCAAAGTTGAATATTTAAATTCAAATATTTTGAAATGGATTGGGTTTTAAAGTGAAAAGCTTTTGAATTGAAATTTCAAAGATGGAATTTATTTTGAATAACTTGATTGAGTTTGGAAATTTAAATATTTTGACTTAAATTTAAATTCAATATTCGAAATTATATTCTATGATTTGGAAACTAGGGACTAAAGATGTTATACCAATTTATATGGGTTAAACTATTTTGAAAGTATCGATTTGGGAATTTGAATTTAAATTCAAAGGCTTTAATTCGTGTAAATAAAAATTTGGATATTTCTGAAACGAAAACTATTTGTTTTCATATAATAAAAGCTTTCATATAGGAAGTGAACTTCCAAATTGAGTTAAAAAGGATTTCAAGTTAAAAATGAAAATGATTTTTCGAGTTATGAAAACGGTTGGAAAGCTATAAGTTAAATCTTTAATTTAAAGATTTAACGAGTTAATCCAATTGAAATGGAAATTGTTTTGAAATCCATAAATGGACCTTTGTGAATGGGGTGAACTTTGTGAATTAAATCTTTTGTTTAAAAGATTAAAGTGTGGAAATAGTTTAAACCATTAAAGGTTTTTGAAATAAATCTTTTGTTCAAAAGATTTGAAAATGGTAATTGGTTTAAACCATTTAAAGGAAAGTTTTGAATCATTAAGTTGTGACTTAATTGAAATCCCATATCCATATGTTTTAAATGTTGCGCTCACTATTCGGTTTAGCCGGGAGAGGACCTTTGTGTCGTATAACCCATTCCGAATATGTGATACGTCGTTATGGATAACATTTAAAGACCGGTGTTAAAGACCGGGTATTTATGAGAACGATAGGATAACCTATCGATTGTCTCTGCACCGAGTAGCTACGGTATAGAGATTTCCTAAGTGATGGGAAGTTCGATCGGGATTGTGAATACCCGGATTGCAAGGACTTCTTTGGAAGTGCCTTCGGTTCTATTCGAACCCGAAACAGACTTGTATGGATTGTATGTCTGACATTACACTTTGAGGTATAAAGCAGATTTCTTTCAAATACATTTCTGTTGGTGGCGGAGAATTTATTCTCTTAGCTTAACACCCTTCTCTGAGACGTACGAGCTCAGAGGTTATGTAGTTGAAGGTTATCAGCGATATACTCCCAATTTGGTAGTGTGGCATGCTGAGTGCTGCTGTGTGTTGATGATCATTTGTTGATCATTTATGATCAGAGCATGGCTTTTGTATAAAGCGTAGCTTTGTGGACGAGACTGCATCAGGACCTCACACCCCGGAAATGGTCAAAACAGGAAAGATGCGGCAAGGTCATGAGGGTCGTGCCCTTTAGGGTGTGTCATTTCCTTCTGGTAAAGGGTGGTATCATGGTATGGAGCCCAGATATTTACCTATGTGGTAGCTCCAATCTCATTTACTGTGTGGTTGTTGCTTAGAGGCGCCTCGGATAAAGGTCCCAAAGGACCGGGGAATGGCTTGCTCGAGTAGTAGTTACCTAGTTACAGAGGTAACCCGGCCTTGTGTTGGCAGAGATCCGGTTAGGTTCTCGGGACGTCCCGCCAGAGGCGATCCCATGTGGCAGTAGGAAGTTCCTTAGCCTGACCATTTGTTGGAAATCCATTCATCCAATACGAAACCTTGTACGGTTTTAGTTGTAGAACCTGTCATTCACTTATGGTGGTCACCACTGTTTGGATGGTAGCTATAGTAGGCA